>OZ024940.1:1196197-1775997 GCA_964017235.1 Sabellastarte sp. h YS-2021 | reverse complement strand
CTCCTCCACACTACAATATTTGCTTTGTTCGCCTGCAGGTTCAACTTCCACTCCCCATGGGAGGAGTTCGATTCCCGCCAGCGGGTGCCCGTTGCTGGGGGCAACCATGGAGGCGGCGGCGGCGGGAAGAAGCCGATGACAGCTACTCAACCGCAGGACCGCCGCCATTGGAATGGAGATCGCCACAAGTGAGTAAAACATGTGAGCGTTTGGATCAAAATTGAGCAATTTATGGAATGATTTTATATTAGGTAGCTAGCGGAGTGCTTCAGTTCTTCTAACCACCCCATCCCCAATATGTTTCCCCAGTGTTGGTCCAGCTGGGGGTTTGTAAGAATGCAGATTCTTGTGTTTTGGCCTTAGAAAATATTGGTGAGATATGTTAAAATTTTTCCAATATTTTGTATCAATAACCGTCTCTTTGTCACACGGCTCAAAAAAAATTAAGATTCTGTTCACATTTTGTATGTTTTTTGTTGTCTTTAGTAAAAAATTTTTTTTTTAAAACCCCGATTTAATACAACGTTCTTACAATCAAAGTATTTAAGCGTGCTATTATTATAATTATTTCCTTTTCCAGCCTCAGTCCGCCGACGTTGGGCGCGGACGCGGCTGCCTCAAACGCCCACGTGAAGACAGAACAGCATATCCATCAACAAACGGCCCATCACCACTTGAACAACAACGGCAAGTCCGCCACCGCGACGTCCTCTTCCTCCGCCACGCCAAGGACAACCGCTCTAGCAACCGCCAATAACGGCGGAGACGCGGAGCTGAACACAAGCTACCGTAGCGCGCACTCCCTCGACAGTAGTCTGGGCAGCGACCGGCTGAACAGCAGCGGCGAGGCCTCGTACCACAGCGCCCTCCAGAGCCCCCCGGGGGTCGGGGAGGACAACGCCGTCGGGCCCATGGGGGCGACGTCCGCCAGGGAGCCGGGCGAGACGACGGGCCTGAGCCGAAGTCTGAAGCGGGAGCTGTCGGCCAGTTTTGGGGCGGAGCAAGGTAAGGTTGAAACACTTTTGTAAACCATTTTTAGAATTTTTGGGGGCGGAGCAAGGTAAGGTTGAAACACTTTTGTAAACCATCTTTAGAATTTTTTTCTCAATAACTGAGGCATCTATGTATGTATGTCCCTTTGAGCTTTTTGGGTGGAGCAAAGTATGAGTGAAATATGGTAAGTCGTCACCCCCCCCACCCCCCAGAAAAAAAAGGTGAAATGGTGGAGACACCAGGCCTACTAACGCATCCCTACAAAAATTTCTTAAAATCGCTTAAAATTTCTTCAGAATGAAGGTTTCTGTCCACCATTTTTTTTAAAGTTTTTTTTAGCAAAAATAAGACTATTCAGTATTTCAGTAAAATCCTCTCGAAACCGAGACACCGTGCCGGCCCATCTCTACGAAGATGTTTTCACCATTTGTTTATTTATTTTTATTTATTTTACAGCATCTACCAAAGGATACAACGGTTTTTCAGACAAACACGCCCTGGACGGCTTGAAGAACCTCGCCTCCAAGAGTTTTGCCTACCCCTCCCTGCCGGGCTTCTCGAACACGTTCCGGCAGCCCCACACCACCGCCACCTGGGTGAACGTGGCCAAATACGGGCAGGTCAATGGGTACATGCCGGGAATTGTGGGTAAGTTGAGGGATTTTCGGTAATCGTCTTTATTATTTCACGGGGAGAAGTCTCCCCGCCCACGATTCGGCAGAGAGCTGGCTCAACTGGTTGTAAATTGAAAATCGGTTGATCTGGTTATCGGTTGTTTTTTTTTTTTTTGTTTTTTTTTCACCAACTGTTCCTGCATTGCGGAATTAAATGTAAATTTGTGAAGCGTTTTTGTTGAGAATTTCATAAAATGTTCCTGCCGGATTAGAAAAATAAAAAATAAATTATTACATAAATTGAAATTAAATAAATTAAAGTCATGTTCGTCATCTACAGCCTTTAAACGAAATTTTTAAAGCCAGTTTAAACATAAACAACCGGTTTTGGGAAATCATGGCCAACCGTAACACTAACCGGTTGTCATGCACTGGACAGACCCCAAAGCAACCGGAGGAAAATGACTTCTAAACAAATAAAAAAAATAATTGAACTATAATCTGCCTGTACGAGGGATCGAACCCACGTCCTCTCTGTTCCTAGTATAGTGTCTTTATTCACTTGCCTGATCTTGTATTTTCTACAGCCTCAGGTGTGGTTTCCCCCGGTTACAGCGGGCAGTCGCCGGCGGTTGCCACGACAACCAGCTCCGGTGGGAGCGGTGGAGCCTCGATGTCTTTCAGAGGAACTTTGGGGAAGCAGACGGATTCGGGGTAAGTTTCGAAAGTTCAAGGTAATCCTCCATAGCCCTGTTGCCCCCTCCCGCTGTTACCCCCCCCCCCCCCCCCCCCCCCCCCCTCGGGCCCACCGGTCTCTGCCATAATTTGGCACTTGTCTTAAGTTGGCATAAAATAGAATATATAGCTTATCAGCAGGTGGGGGGGGGGGGGGGTGGGGAGGGCTTGGTGGTGTAGCGGTTGGAGTGCTGGCCTTCAGCCTCTGAGGTTGCCGGTTCAAATCTCAGCCAGGGCACTTCGTGTTGGAAAGTTGGTAGTTTACTTGCAGAATCTTGAGCAACTAGTGTGGGCAAATAAATAAATAAATAAATAAACAAATAAATAAATAAATAAGTATTTATTGACCAAGACCCATCGTCGGATTTTCTTTTGTATTCATACAAGATTCCAACCCGTAGTATTTTTGCGTAAATCCTGCCGACAGACAGACAGACAGACAGAATGGATCAACAGACAGACGGACGAACTTGGCAGACGTAATAAGTACTCCAGTATTAAGCCGTGCTATATGTGTTTTTTTTTTTATTTTCAGGCTCGCCTGTTCGTACTGTGGTAAGGTCTGCCCGCGTCCGAGCATCCTGAAACGTCACATGATGATGCACACGGGGGAGCGACCCTTTGAGTGCAAGGTGAGGTGTTGTTAACTTTTCATTGCTTTCCGCAGTTCACCCCGACCCGATTCTCCAGTACCCTCGGGCCAGTGGTTAGCGAGTTTGTTATCACCCGCTGTCTCTCCAAATTGCCAGTTAAAGACTGAGTTTTTCCACATTTTTTTTTTTTTTTAAATATGGATTGATGTAACCGATAAATCCCTCTTTAGACACTATCTTCATTTGCGATATTTTTGTCTGTATATGCCATGGGGGGGTGGGGTGGGGCAGAGTGGTAGCACTCTCGCCTCCCAGCTCTGAGGTCGGGGTCCGATTCCCGGCACGGCCTCAAGTGGGAAAGCTGGTAGTTGCTTGCCGTTGGTCAGCAGTTTACAGTACACAAACCTTGACACACCAACTGTATGTACTGGTTTCCTCCGCCCTTCCAACTACCCTGTCGTGATATATGACCTGTACAGTGTTGAAGGCGACGTAAAACCCCAAATAAATAAATAAATAGACCAAATCCACTACAGTGCAGTGTCTTGAAAGCAACATTAAACCAAAATTAGTTACTTGCCAATATATGTGTCTGGCTGTCATTTACAGGTCTGTGGCCAGAGGTTCCGGGCCAAGGGAAGCATGCTCTTCCACCAGAAACTCCGCCACAACATGGACGTGAAGCTGAACAAGGCTCTGGAGGAGCGCTACCTGCAGATCGTGGCCAACCAGCGGCAAAAACAGATGCGGGAGGAGCGGAAGAAGGCGGCCCTGAGCTCCAAGGACTCAGCGGCCTGGTTCCAGCACGAGATGCAGTCGTGGATGCTGCAGAATCACCTGCAAAACCGCGTCATCGTCGGCATGGCCGCGGAGGAGGCTGAGGGGGGTGCGGGGGGTCTGAAAACCGAGGAGACCAAAGCCGCATGCCCTACGGCGACGGCCGGAAGCCAAGGTGCCAGGGACAGTAGCGCAGAGGGTGGCGCCCATGTGGAATATTCAGGGACAACCAACGTCAATGCAGAACAAAGTCAAAACAGTGGGGGTGTTGGCTCCTCTTCGAATCTCCGTCATACCGAAGGTATAACGACAAAGGATGACAAGGAACTATCGTCTAAAGAGGCCGTGGTACCGGCGACGTCTGTGGGAGATCTGTCAGGGGTGTGCATCAAGAGCGAACACTCGGAAACCGCCGTGTCGCAGCGGCGGCTGCCGGATGTCAACGGCAACATAGAGACGGTCACAGTTGATAGCTCCAGTTTTGAAAGCGAACACGTTCATAAGAATGAAACTAGTCACGAGGGGGGGCTGCCCGTCGACGAGGGAGGGCCAATGGAAGTGGGACATTCGGGCACCACCCTGGGGTCGTCGCTGACCCAGATGGAGTTGAGCGTGGACAATGTGAACCGGCTGCGGGAGATGATGTTCACGCCCGAGCTGCAGTCCCAGACTCAAGTGGAAGGATTTGACGACAACTGTAACCTAAAGGAAAACCTCGACAAGCTGATCATGAAGGCGTTTGGAAAGCTGGGGCTGGAGAGCTACGCCGAACACCTGCCCGCAGACGGCAATGGGCAACAGGGAGAAGGGCCGTCCCACAATGCATCACAGGGCGGGGGAACGTCGTCGGCCAGCAGCACGTCGGTGTCTCCGCACGGCCAGATTGGCAGCCAGTCGGGGAGCGGCAGCGGCGGCCACGTGGCCGGTCATGGCCCCCCTGGAGAAGAAGACTTCACCATTGACTACCCCTCAGTATTTCCCGGCCTCAAGCGGCGGATGAAAGTCTGCAACGAGACGGTCATCGTGACGCGCCTGGACGGCGTGAATGTCTCCGGCGGGGACAAGGTGTCGCTCTACAAGTGTTACCTGTGTAGCCGTATTTTCCGGGAGCTGAGCCTTCTCCAGTGCCATCTGTCGACCCATTTCGAGCGCCAGCTGACCTTCTACGAGTGCCTCTACTGTGATGCCCACTTCAAGTTCAAGGCCCAGCTGCTGCAGCATCTGCGTCTGAGCCACGAGGTGGACTATGCACCCGGCGACCTCCCGCTGGAGGGGGAGGGGGAAGGCCCCTCGGAGGGGGAGTTCTACGACCTTGAACCAGAGTCCCAGCCGGAAATCGGCCCGCTTCAGGAAGGCGTGTACATAGACACCAATACTAGACACCCTCCCACCACCACCTCCACCCCGGCACCACTTAGTCAAAAGGGTAAGCACTACTCAGGGACCGCTCGCAAACAAGTCAATGGACTCTACGTGTGCCGCTTCTGCAACAAGACCTTTGAGCGCTCGTTCTCGCTCATCCGCCACGAGCGCATGCACACGGGTTACAAGCCGTGCGTCTGCCGCCACTGCGGCCGCGGCTTCAGCGAACCGAGGAATCTCCGACAACACACGGCCCGGTTTCACGCCCACCAGGGGAAGTACTCTTCACAGTCAAGGGCGTTCTTCAGACAGCGGCTGGGGCGGGTGGGTGTCCTCTATGCCGAGGAGACTAGTACAAAAGCGGGCTTCCCCCAGCAAGACGGAGGGGCATTTGCCCGTTTCAATACTCAGGAGGATAGCAATAACTCGGAGATCAACACCAGAGTGTCGGTATCTTCCCTGGACAAAATGGCCATGGACACGGCCGAGAAAGCTATCGAAGAGGAGGAGGAATCTCTGCGCACGGAGGCGAATGAATCTGGAAGTATGTTGGAAGAATCTGGTTCAACAACCGCGTCGATGCTGCGGCTGGACTCGAGTGAAATAGCCAATGAGATTCGCGAGAAGGAACGCCTGGGCGACGATGTGACGGTCGTCATCCCTTCGGAGCCACCCCTGGACACCCTGCGTGAGCGGAGCCAGGAGACGCCCCGGTCCATAACCTCGGAAAACACCACCTGGTCCAACATCTCAGAGGTGGACTCAGACCTCCAGGGGGCGGAGATCATCTCGGCGCCCGTACGGTCCCTCATCAGCACGTTCAAGCCCAAGCGACGCCCGAGCTACCCCGGGGGCGGAGGCAGTGGGAGTAACGCAACCGTTGCCCAACAGGTCGGGTCGGAAACGGGAGCCACGTCAACAACAACAACAAAACCAAGGGCGAGCTCACCGCAGACAGTAGCCAGTCAAGTCCCGCAGGCCTCTAGTAGTTCCGAAATCGACCCACAGGGGTCATTGCTGTCCCAGGAGGGAGGGAGCATAACTGGAGACGGACGGGCGGCGAGGTCACAGGAAGAACAGGAATCCAAGGCATCAATGATTGTGATAGCGCCCGACACCCCGACGTTGACGAGTGGCGTTACCTTGACGACAACAACAACGAGCGGCAGTAGTTACACCTCTACCCCACAGGGCGCAGCACCGTCTGGTATGGCATCGCCCTTTGGCCCGCTGAGTGTGTCGACGTTTCTCAATCCAGCAGGTTTACCGGGTGAGTAACAGAAATCTTGACTAGTTACTGTAAAAGTTGAAGATTCCACTCCGGCCTTAAATTTGACCCGGAATGTTGAACGAAACGTAAGGGGGCTCGGTGGTGTAGCGGTTAGAGTTCTCGCCTCCAACCTCTTGAGGCCGCCGGTTTGAATCTCGGGCCGGGCGCTTCATGTTGGAAAGTTGGTGGTTACTTGCCGATGCCCGGTGGTTTACAGTGCAGTATGCACTGGTTTCCTCCACCTGTAAAACTACCCGTCGCAATATGACCCACTGGCTGTTGAACGCGACGTAAAACAACAAGAAATAAATCTAAATAAAATTGAACGAAATGTAAAACCTGTAATTGTCACTTTTGACTAGTACAATGAAAATCATAAAGCTATATTAATCTCTAAGTAGTAAGTGACCCGAAATGAAAAATAAGTTACTGCGATGGAATTTTAAAACTGCTATCTTGCTCAGCACAAACACAAAAAATGGAAGGAAAACCTAAAATATTGGAAACATTATCTACTTGTATAGAAATGGTTAATTTTTATCCCTTATTTTTTACATTGGAGGGGTGGGGTGGGGGGGGGGGGGGGGGGGCTTTCATCCCATATTTTTTGGACATTTGGGGGCTTTAATACACGTGATGAAATACAAATTTTTTTTTTTTTTTTGGTGGGGGGGTTGGGGGGGGGGGGGGGATTTTTAAGGGAGGGACAAAGGCGGTAATGTGTTATTCCTGCATAAAATCTACATTCCATATCAACCAAAAATATCCTTGCAGAGGGTTATTAACGGAACAGCCAACATGTAATTTGGCGGTTTTTTTAACCATAGCTGCGGCCAATCAGAATTGCGGACACAGCCGTGTGATGTTAGAATGTGAAATAAAAGAAAATAAAAAAATAAAAAAAAAAATAAAAAATTTGTTGAAAATGGATATGGAGTAATGAAATATAAAATAAATTAATAAATAAATTATGTAATCTAATCACCCCCTCTTTCTTGCAGGCCTGATCCCCTCTCCGCTGATGTCGCCGGCCCAACAGGCCATGCTCTTCAGCCAGGCTGGCCTTACCTCCCCCACGGTGATGGGCGGTGTGCTGCCTTTCATGGCCCCCGCCTTCCACGGCACCCCCTCCGCCCTGGGGGGTGCGTCCAGTGGCTCTACCGGCAGCGGACCAGGTAAGATGGAGGGGGAGAGAACCTTGCTACCTCCGCCCAGGAGGAATTATTATTTCTCCGTCTGTCTGTCTGTTTGTTACTGGTTGGAATTTTGTTAAAAAAAAAAATAAATAAATAAATTCTGAAGATAGGTCTTGATCCAACTTGGATCCCGAATGAAATTCTGGATCCCTGTTAGGATACCAAAAAAAATATCCGGATTTTTTTCCATTTACATATTGTTACTTGCTGTGGCGGAAGTCTGCGCTCTCCCGAGTGCTCTTTGCTAAACCTCAATTTTTGTCGGCTTCCTCTTCAAATGTGATTCTTGTTAACCGACTAGTGTTAGAGATTGATGTTTTAAAAAAAAAAAAAAATAAATCCCAAGCAAACTCCATCACGACTTTGTCCAAATGAATCAGTTTTGAAGGATTGTTCAAGGCGGCCATTAAAGGCGTCCTTCCGCCTTACTCTGATAGCCTAGGGGTAACGTATTTACTGGTACCACTCTTGTACATCAATGGGGCAGTGTAAGGGTGGGGCTGGGGGTCAGGGCGTTTAATTATCTGCTTATAAAGGGTAGGGTTAGTTCTTGTGCGTATACTCCGTGACCTCGAAACCCTGCCATCAGTGCCAAAGTTCAAAGTACATCTCATAAAAATTATAATATCTAAACACAGAATAAATTCTTGCTGTACATGCTAGTTATATGTAGAAAAATATGGTGGAATCCACCCGATGGTCTCATTGTATGTCATTGACCCTAGTGGGGTCAGGAAGTGGTAACACACTCGCCTCCCACCTCTGAGGTTGGCGGTTCAAACCCCGGCCCAGTAGGAAAAGATGATAGTGGCTTACGGACTTTGGTCGGCAGTTAACAGTACAGCACCTTGACACACCAACTGTATGTACTGGTTTCCTCCGCCCACGAAACTACCCGTCATGATCTGACCTGCACAGTGTTGAAAGCGATGTTAAAACCCGAATAGACCCAATGCTGAGGACCCCCTACTGTCGAACGGGAAGTAAAAATCTGAACTTTGTCTTTACAGCGGGGGGGGGGGGGGGGGGGGGGGGGGGGTACCTGGCCCAGGTACTTGTGTCACAAGACAAGGGGGAGGGGCATTGGGGGTGGGGGCGTTCTGCCTGTGAATGGGTACGGTCCATATATATATATTAGTGCCTGGACGATTTAAAGTTGCACATTAATCGCTCTGAGGAAACCAGCTGGCCAAGCTTCTGTAGTGTAAACTGCCGACCAACGGCAAGCAACTACCAGCTTTCCCACTCGAGGTCGGGCCGGGAATTCGAATTCTGATCTCAGAGGTGGGAGGCGAGTGTCTCCCAGCACTAGTATGAACACTTGTGTTACTATGGGAAGGGGGGGAGTAAGGCCTCTGTCTGTGACGTAACTATGGGCTGGTCCGTGTACCGTCTGTCCCTGTTTTTGCAGCCCTGGGGGGTAAGGAATCCGCCTGCGAGGGGGTGCAGAAGATGGAGGAGATGTCGCGGGCGGACTACCTCAACCAGATGAAAGGGTCCTCGCTGTCAAGGACGCACTCAAGGTCAGTGGTCGCCTCCGCTATCTAAAGTCTCTTTTACGTTTGTGCGAGAAATCGTTGTCTTAATATGTACTGCTGAGAAATCGTTTAGTCTATTTAGTCGGCATCTCCCAAACCGCTAACAGGAAGTGAACTTTTTACCAATCCAAAAACTCAGTGAATACAAGAAAAAACCTGAGATAAAAGTGTACAATTTCTTCGTATTTATTCTTTCTGTCAAACATTTGCCATGTAAGTTTACAGCCTTCAAGGGAGTGGTGGGTGCTCGGTGGTGTAGCAGTTAGAGTTCTTGCCTCCAACCGCTGAGGCCGCTGGTTCGAATCTCGGGCCGGGCGCTTCATGTTGGTAAGTTGGTAGTTACTTGCCGATGCACCGTGGGTTTACAGTGCAGTATGCACTGGTTTCCTCCACCTGTAAAACTACCCGTCACCATATGACCCACTGGCTGTTGAACGCGACGTTAAAAAAAACAACAAATAAATCTAAATCTAAAATTCAAGGGCGTGGTAGTTTTTAAAATTTGGATACTGGTATATTGAAACACGTCTGTAGATGTCGATCTTGGCCAACCTTGTCCCCGAAGAAACCGTAAATATCATCAATATCAATAAACCGAACGAAACATTTTCAATAGCATTTCAATAACATTTCAATACAGATTTCATACGGGAAGCCAAATTAAGAGTTTTTTTGATCTAGAGATATTTTTCAAATTCCATCTCAATCCCTACACCAGTACCTAACGAGGGATTGGTCTGTCTCTCTCTTTCTAATTCTCAGACTTTACGTTGTCAGAAATCCCATCAAGCGGGACGAGGCCTGCAAGCCGACCGTGCTGGCGGACGGACGGACGGTCTACCGCTGCAGTTACTGCAACAAGGACTTCGCCACCTACTCGGACATCAACCGCCACATGGATTTCCACGAAGGTACACTGGGTATATATCAGCTCTTTTCATATATTTATATATATATATGTAGATTTACCCCCCCCACCCCCACCCCCCCACCCCCTCTGTGTGTGGGTTTTCACTTCCTATGGGGTAGCGGTGTCATTAAATTGTCTGTCTGTCTATTTGTGCCTCTGTCTGTCTGTCTGTCTGTTTCTGACTGTCTGTCTGCATCCATCTGTTTGCCAGCCTGTGTGTTTGTTGATGACGTCAAAACTAGGGCTGTGACGGGTTACAAAAAAACGGCATCGAGTACTCGCCCTCTAAGAACCGGCCCGAATTCGAGTAACCGGGAGATTTAGTTCCCACCATTAGAAGTCTTCTGTAAACAAATAGTCGATTCCGGAAACGAAACTTTTGAAGAAAAAACGCCTCCTATTTGACCAGATGTTATAGATTATGGAGTAAATTATCGGTTTTCAAGCGAAAACAACAACTTTAATTGGTGTTATGTGACGGAAATGCCGAAATGCAGCATATTTTACACAAGCGTTTCATTACGTGGGCGATAATATAATACCTCGCGAGTAACTGAGTACTTAAAATGGACTCGAGTACAAGCCAAGATCACCTCGTACACCGAGGCTCGAGTACTCGTTCTCAGCCCTCGTCAAAACCAATGGATGAATCTTTTTGGGTGATAGATCAGCTCGTTCATCTATTTATATATGGATAGAAACCCCCCCTCCCCCCTCCCCATTATCTTGTGTAAAATAGTTTTATAAGAACACTTTGAGAGAGCCGACCTCCGCCAACTGCCATTCCTATTGTTTATATAAGCCGACCTCCGCCAACTGCCATTCCTATTGTTTATATAATGACTTCGGTAGTCTACCTAGGTGGAGGCCTGCACTCTACGATGTGCTTCCTAATATTAATTCAACCGATGTGCTTCTGTGGTGTTAATTTCTGTACGAGGAAATTTTCTAACAGCATACAGTTTCCCTTTTTCTCTTTCTTCAGACGTTAAACACTTTTGATTTTTAAGCTTTTTGGGACGCTCTGTTTTTGTTTTCAAAATCCTCTTTTGATTTTTAAGCCTTTTGGGACGCTCTGTTTTTGTTTTCAAAATCCTCTTTTGATTTTTAAGCTTATTGGGACGCTCTGTTTTTGTTTTCAAAATCCTCTTTTGATTTTTAAGCTTTTCCGGACGATCTGTTTTTGTTTTCAAAATCCTCTTTTGATTTTTAAGCCTTTTGGGACGCTCTGTTTTGTTTTCAAATCTCCTTTTTCGTAGTTGATCTGTCTGCGGTTTCAGTTGCTCGAAAAACTTACGAGCACGTCTTTAGAAAATTTTTTTTTTATATGTGGGGTAGAGTCCGATCAAAGGATGCCGTGAACTGAAAAAAAAAAAAAAAAAAATTCAAAATAATTTTGAAGAGTAAACGCCTGGCGCCATATTATGGCCTTTGGCACAAACCAAGAAGGTAAAATGTTTTTAATAACGGCTGTACTTTATCTCCCACACTCGTACATTTCCGCATACCAGGAAACGAGGGAAATCAAAATGACGACAGAAATCGTATAAATAACCTTCGGCAATTTCCGTGTGCAAATCGCGCCCAGTTTGGGGCCCCTGATTTCAAGCAGAAATTATATATACTATCGCCCCTTAAAGCCAATTCTAAACAGTTTAATGCGCTACAATAGCTTACCATGTGGAACTGGATGCCACCTCGGATGGCCTCGGACAACTGGCCAGCGTTCAAGAAAATAGACTTATAATACTGGCCTGATGCCCTTTAGCTTGAGGCGAGGGGCCACGGTGGCAGAGTGGTAACACTCTGGCCTTCCACCTCTGAGGCCGGGGTTCAATCCCCGGCTCGACCTCAAGCGGGAAAGCTGGTAGTTGCTTGCCGTTGGGGTCGGCAGTTTACAGTACAGAACCGCGACACACCCAACTGTATGTACTGGTTTCCTCCGCCCCATAAAACTAGCCGTCGTGCTATATGACCTGTACAGTGTTGATGGCGACGTAAAAACCCAAATATTGCCGAGGTGAGGTGACTTTGAAAGGTACGTTGGCCAGATCCCTTGCGGCCTCCCGGAGATGGTATTCAGTTCCACACGATAAGCTTGTGGCTTGTACAAACTACACTGAAGTAATTAAAATGTTCGAGTTCAGTGTTTTGACGTGATGCGAGTATAATACATTTACTAATTGCGCTTCTGCCAATGTATATATATTGTACTCGAAAGAAATCCACAATGGTGGACTAACAACTATCCAAAAATAAGGTTTTTGTTTCGAAGTTAGGCTGGAGGGCGGTACCACTTTCAGTGGTTTTGAGATCACTCCCAAAAAGAATATAAAATTTGTAGTATTTGGTTAAAAAAATTGACAATATGCCGATATTTGATTGTCATGGCGGCTGTTTGTGTTGTTGGAGTGATCGTTCTATAACTGTACTTTCACCGAGAGATTGGCGTTTTAAATTGGTGTTTTTACCCATACATTTTTCTTCTTCCAGATATTCGGCCGTACAAGTGCAAGTATTGCGACTACTACGCCCGGACGAACAGCCAACTGAAGGTACACATGATGCGACATCAGGGTGAGTGAGATTAGGCTCCATGGAGAGTGTAATCTAATAAAATATAATTTTTTAACGTATCCTCCACAAACCTCCATAGAAAGATGTTTCCTAGAGTTGTTATCGTCTCAATTATATTGTGAGCTGGATTAGGCTGTATAGAAAGTCTGATCTAGTCAGTTTTTCATGTGACAGAACATCCATGGGAGCGGATAGTGAGGTGCGTGAACCAAAAGTCTTTGGCAGTCCAAAATCACACCCGACAACTATCTCCTTTCATTTCTTCCAGCAGGTCTTTTTCAAAGAATGTTCTTGTTGTTCTCCCGAGTGTAACTAGTTAATCCAGGTAATGCTTTGTTCTTGTAACAGTTTAGACGTTTACAGTGACTGGTCTCTCGTCTCTTTGATCGTGGGTTCGAGAATCCAGCGTCCGACGTAACATAGGAGGTCATGTACTTTGACCTGTCTTGACATATATAACCTTAGCCGTTGCAAAAGGTCGAAAAAATCTGACCTTTGACCTCTCCTAGGTGATAGAGTGGTTATAACGAGTTTGACCTAAAAGCACCTGCCTGTTAACCTCTGAACTTTGGTGACCTTGCCGGCCCAAGGGACTTCCACCTCAACTCCCAGTTTTCGACCTTTGACCCACTTAACGAATTCCTTGTTATCTCACAATTTGTGCCTTTAATCTTGTGAGAATTTTCAAATTTTAGAACCCCTCCAAAAAAAAAAAAAAAAAAATGAAATAAATAAATAAGTAAATAAAAATAAATAAATAAAAAAAAAATTCAGTATTAATAATAAATGAGTGATTTTTCCTTATATGACCTTGAAAGTGCCCAACCTTGACATTTGACCTGTCTATGCACAGGTATCCGTGAATTCCACTGCAAGCTCTGTAACTACAAGGGCGTCACCCAGTCGGACCTCAACCGCCACATGAAGTCGCAGATCCACATGATGAAGGCGCAGAACGAGTGCAGGCAGTGTGGCGAAGGTTTTGTGTCCCACAAGAACCTCGACCGCCACGTGGAGGAGAAGCACCTGGCGAAAAAGCCGCTGGGTGGGGCCACCAGTCCCCGGGGCAACGCCACCCTCGGCAGCAGCGGCATCGGTGGCAGTACTGGAAATTTAAATATGGCGGGCTTTCAGCCCCCCTTGCCGAGGTAGGGGTGGGGGGGGGGGGTGGGGTGGTGGATAAGTAATCTAGAGAAAATGTTTCTGAGAGATAATACTTTTACTCACTTTTTGTAATAAATGGACGAGAATTAGACAATAGAAGGCCGTGTAATCCCGAGTGCGTGGGGGGGGGGGGGGGGGAAGGAGACTGAATGTTGTTTGGATAATTAGGAAGTTCGTAAGATAGTGTAGGGAGTTTTAGTGCTTGGTAAAGAAAAAAGACAAATGGGAGAAATGTATAAATTGTGGACCTATGGTGAGTTGAAACAGGTCTGTAAAATTGAATGGCCGGAAAATGGGGTTTGTTGTGTGTGGACGACAAAATGTGGCCGTCATTTTAAGCCTTGCTAGTTTTCGAAAAATTTGTGATATCGAGCTTAAAAAAACACCCCAAAATTTGCAACAGCTCTGGCTTGTAATGGAATAATAATGGAAGTTGATACTAAAACCTTACTTGGTTTTTCCGTGGTTAAAATAAGATTATTATTATACAAGATTGTTACTTTAGCTACCTACTGGTCATGAAAGAATTTTGAAGGCGAGGGTATGGGTACAAGGTGATGTGGTTATAGGTTCTGTGGGGAAATTGTGGTTATAAACAGAGTTGTGGTTATATTCAAAGACCCGCAGTTATATGTAGACAAGTGTGGTTATATTTCCAGGATTGTGGTTATATAGACATTTTGTGGTTATATAGAAAACTGTGGTTATATATTAAGGATTGTGTGGTTATTGACAAAAAAGGGGCATTAGTTTGTAGGCTTTGAATTTCACAGAATTGAAAAAAAAAGACTTTTATTAAGCATTTGTAAAAATGCCTGTTGGATGATGTTACAAGTACTAATATGAAGTTACGTGTGTTTTACATGTTACAAAGTTTACAAAATGGTAAAGAAAGTGATACAACTTTTAATCCACACACAAGATACTGTAACCCTTTTTCAGCCATAATGCCTCATACTTGCACCGTGATTTGACCAAAAAATAGTTACTTTTGTCCATCTGTGTGAAAAACTCTTCCAATTTTGGAAAGCAAAGCCTTCGAATGGTTTTTGGCTGTGAAAGGGTTAAAATGAGCAGAGCTATGTCGGTGAGTCGTAAACCACTCTTTGATGAAAAAACGGCTCGGATAGTGTTAAGGCTGGTATATAGAATGTATTCTGAACAATAGAATCGATGTCAATGTTTATAAAAAGTATATAAATATAAAAAAAACAAACAGAATGTTTTGTACATATATATAATATCTATCTCTCTAAACTGCCAAAGATATAAGAATTCTGTTTTTTTTTAAGCGTCATCAGTACTTATATATAGAGATATATATATATATACATGTATGTTTATATATATAATTGAGTGGGCGTTTGTGTAAATATACCGTGTGTGTATCTGCTGGAGAATAAAACGTACAGATACCATTTTTTTTGTGCAGGCGACTTTACCAAAAAACTCTTGTGATAAACGTCAACAGTGTTTAAAAACGGGGACGAATTTCTTATTTTTAATTTTCCGACATACTTACTGCTTGTAGAAAAAAAAATTGTTTTTTAATCTCGATAATAGTCTCCATAGTAATTATAACCGTGTAGTGTTTATTAGGAACGTTTTGTCTTTGAGAAATCCGTAAAAAAAAAAAAATTCTGCGGGAAACTGGATGAAATATATCCCCCATAATGCATCCGGTCGATTGCTGGTGTATGTTTACTTGTGTCATCAGTTGCTTGGCTGCCAAATTAGGGCTTTTTTTTGCCAAATTAGTACAATTCAAACGGCTTAAATGAAACGTTATCGCTGGAAGATTTGCGAGAAATCAAGTGTATATAATAGTACGTAAATGATATAATAAAGATTTGCATAAAATTATACCAAAGAGACTATCTTTTAAGAAACAGTGATATTTTAAAACACCATTTTAATAAAATAATAGTCGGTGTTTTGTTTATTTGTTTTTTTTTCTCTCGTTTACAAACATAGAAAATGCTATCAACACTTGTGATATACATCAATTTGTCTAGCTTTATCAATAATTTTTTTTTTTCAAAGAAAGACATCGGTGATATTGTTTTATTAACTCGCGTTAAATATTTAACGCGAGGGTGAAAATAGATGAATAAGTGAATAAATATTCAATTCAATGTACACGAAGTGATATATGGAAATGCACGGGTATTTGATATGGCAAGAATTGTGGTTATTTGCAAATTTTTTAAATGTGGTTATGTGGGGGGGAAATGTGGTTATATATTTTTTAAATTGTGGTTATATACAAAAAAATTCCACAATTGATATGGCAAGAATTGTGGTTATTTGAAAAAAGAAGAAGAAAAAAGTGGTTATGTGGGGGAACTGTGGTTATATATTTAAAAAATTGTGGTTATATACAAAAAAATTCCACAATTGAAATTCTTTTTGTTTAAATAAGGGTAAAGAAGCGGTTATGTGAACAAAATGGCAAACTTACCATTTTAAAAAGGTTTTTTTCTTTGTCAAACATTTTTATGAAACTTTTTATAATTACTGTTATTATTATTAGATGTTGTTCTGTTAGATTTGAGCAGTTACTAACGTGACACGATTGGCGTTTTTGTTGTGGAAAAACAGTCGTGGAACGTCAGATATAATAAAAAATATTTACCAAAAAAAAAAAGAAATATTGTATAAATAGTAAGTTTTGTACAAAACTGTATTGGTTTATTAGGGTATATCGACTGTTATTAGGAGAATTGAAATTTTTTTTTAAAAAATCTTTCACTCGTATATATTATATGTAGTTATATATATATTTCTCTTTTTTATTAACTTTGTGTTGTGAAAAATTAGTTAATTTTTTCTTTTTTGCCACCAAAACTTTGTGTATCCAAGAAGACGAAAAATATATTATATGTATATGTTAAAAAAAAAATGTCGAAAAATCGTAGTAAACGCATATATTGCATGTGAATTGAAACCAATATTGAATTCAATATTTTAAATGTTCTTGTTTTTTTTTCAATACGGCACCGTGTTTGTTTGTTTGTTTGTTTGTTTTTTCTTTTGAAGAAAAAGGGTAAACTAATTATCGTGAAGTTGACAAAAGAAAAAGTGGATTTTTTTTTATTTTTAGTATTATTGTTTATATATTTTTCCCCCATATAATTAAATATAGTTAAAACTTACCGATGGTTGGTATAAAATATATCAATTATATATACACATATACATACATCTCAATATCTCTGTTTTAAATTTCCACATTTTTTTGGGATGGGGGGGGGGCGGGCTGAGGGTGAGGGTATTCACGCATTTCAGAATTATACTGAGTAATCCACTGGTTTCAAAACGCTCTATACAACCCACAAAATGGCCGCCTGTACTTGGGGGTATTTTGGTAACTGTAAGATAACTATATCGAGAACTGTAGTAATTGTGTAGAAATGATCGTGAGAAATAGATATATATATACATAAGTGGATATATATATGTCTATATATGTGTAGATAAACTATATTGAAAGAAACCGCTGGGTTTTTTTTATAATTCCTATATTGTGATGTCACCGTTAAGCTTTATAATTTGTATAAAAAAAATCTTCATAGAATTTCTTTATATATTGGTATATATATATATAATAATAGTTTAAATATATATATATATAACTCTTTTTACACAAACCAATAATACGATGTAATAATACTGGTAAACGATATGTAAACAATGGATAGCTTTAAATCAGTGACCTAGATTTTGTGTATGTGTGTGTGTCTGTGTGTATAGAAGGGTGTTTGTGTGTGTGCGTGTATGGTTGTGTGACTGTGTAGGTGTTTGTGTGTGTGTAAATAGAATATAAGGGGGGGGAGGTTACATCGGTAGGCGTGAAAACAGTGTGAAATGGCCGACAAAAACACATAATTCTTTGCTGGGGGGGAAACCAGGAATAGTGAAACACATGTGAAAAATGACGTGAAAGCAATGTGACCTGTGACGAAATGTGTAAAAAGAGGTGTGAAAATAATGTGAAATAAGCGTGAAAACAATGTGGCAGACAACAAGTGTGAAGTAAGTGTGAAAAGAGCGTGAAATGAAAATAATTCACAAAAAGTGTATCATATTGGAAAACTGTGTGAAGTTCTTGTAACCCCTGAAAAAAATGTCTAGAAAAAGAAGTGTGAAAATAATGTGAAATAAGTGTGAAAAGAATGTGAAAATGAAGAGGTAGGGAAGCAAATGACAGAACAGTGAGAAGCATTGTGAAAGCGATATAAAAAAGAGGGTGAAACTAATGTGAAATGTATGTGAAAAGTAAGTGAAATTGAAGTGAAAAGACAACAGATAAAGTGAATCTTGTGTGGAAAACTCATGATGGGTACTTCTTACAAAGTGTGAAGTTTGTGAATTGTATGTGAAACAGAAAGTATTGGGCTTATGTACATGTGAAAAAAGAGTGAAAAAGGCGTGAAACGGTTTCAGAAAGGGTAAATGCACTGAAATTTTCACTCAATTTGATAAAACTACCTCATAAGCAAGAAAATCCCAAAGAAAATTAAGGTGAAAAATATTAATGCAAGCAATCGGATTTATTGAAAATTAATTTAAAAGAACTTAAAGTTTTTAAACTCTCTAGGTTAATCTAGTGTTTTTTTTAAAATATATTTTACTCCGGTCGTATCGTAGGCTATAGTGAGTGATAATACAAGATTTTACGACGAGTGGAAATCATCCGCAATAAAATCACTTTTTTTTTACCCTAAACCAACAACATTGAATAAAAATTGGACACATCGTATTAGGGCGGTTTCATTGATTTCTTTATTATTTATTATTTGTTTTGAAAAAAAAACAACAAAAAAAAACAAACAAACCATTCTGTGCATTTATATTCTTTGTTGAAACCAGTTTCCTTCACTCATTGAAATAACTGTGATGATCAGCTTCAGAACAAAGAGAAAAACGCAAAAAAAAAAAAAACGCCAAGAAAAAAAACGCAACAACATAAGAAAAGAGAGACTTTGAAATGTTTATACTTGTATGCTATATATTCGATTGTTGTTTTGTTTGTTTGTTTACTTATATCGTGGTTGTCTGTTAGAAACTTGTGGTGTTCAAACCCTCCCAGTCCCTGCAGTTTGTTTGTTCGTTTGTTAAAGACGTGTTATATATATATATGTCATTGCTCCCCCTCTTTGTTTACGTTTGTTATATATTGTTTTTGTTTTACTTTTCAAGCGTTTTTTTTTCCATCTTGGGTACGCAAACACAGGAGGGCGTTTTGTACATAATAACTCTTAACTTGTTCTGTATTCTATGAGAGGAATGGGGGGGGGGGGGGGCGTTACCATAGATATATATATATTATATATATATATATGAAGTATAATAATTTAGGCAATATATCTTTACAAACGGCTGAGTCAGTTACTAAATCCTGCAGGTTTATTTGAGCGTGAATTCTGTGGGGTTTTTAAGCCCGTTGATGGATTTCGATAAAGCATTTGACAGAGTAGAGCGAGCCTTTGTGTTTTTTTAAGCCCATTGATGGATTTCGATAAAGCATTTGACAGAGTAGAGCGAGCCTTTGTTTGTGTTTTTTTTTTCACTCTAAAGCCTGCTATGAATACTTAATACTTTCATTATATCTCTTTGTTTTTTTGTTTGTTAGTTATTTTTTCTTTGTTGTACGAGTTGTTACTGATATTAGTTAATTAACACCTGTTGTTATTTTTTCCTGTCTTACGCATTTATCTGTACATCTGCAAGAATCGTGTGTACACACACGCGTGTACAAACGTGTGTATATATATATATTTCTTCATACATACACACGTATGTGGTCATTTGGTCGCCATTTGCGATATCGCCACATCCTTAAAAGAATGAAACAGGTGTAAAATAATCCGGGGGGGGGGGGGGGGGGGTGTGTGTGTGTGTGTGTGTGGGGGGGGGGGGGGGCAAGGTTGCGCAGTGGTAATAGACTCCCCTCTCACCTCTGAGGTCGGCGGTTCAAACCCCGAAAACCTAGTGGGAAAGATGGTCATTTCTTACCGATGGTCGGCAGTTTACAGTACAGAACCTTGACATCAACTGTATGTACTGGTTTCCTCCGCCCACAAAACTGCCCGTCGTGATATGACCTGCACAGTGTTGAAAGCGACGTAAAATCCCAAACAAATAAATAAAAATTAATAAAAAATTGACAGTATTGTGATATATATGATTAACGTGAATTTAAGGAGATATTAGGAAGCCATGTCGTAATGGCTTCCCCACATTCATGTATATGTATGTAAAAATATATATATATATACCTGCTGTTTGTAACTCGACACAAATACAAAGATTGTAGTTGCTTAGTAGTTTCAAGGGCATTTGTTTATTTGTTTTTGTTTACTTTTCTCTTTTTCGGCATATAGTACAAAACAGCTGCAAGGAGACGGCCATTATCTTTAGAAGCTGGTTTCTGATTTACAAAGTCAGTTTACGTGATGGAAGTTTTTTGTACATAGATTTGCTTATTACAAAACCGAAGGGACGATGACACAATTGCATTTGTTAGATCGTGTGACACAAGATTTTGTTAAAATCCATTAAGTGATGATTGCTATATATATGCTAAATGAAGAAAAGCCCTTAGAATGTTTTTTTAAAAAAACCTTTAAGTAATGCTTGAATTATTTGGAAAATTTGGGATTAATAAATTAATTTTTTCCTTCGGCAAAAATTGGACTAAACTGTTGTAAGTTGTATACTTCAGGGAAAAATTGTGTTACATTTACCAGATCGAAAGCTTTTTGGAAATCTAGAAATTTATGTTCGGTGATATATACATCTGTTTACCCTACTTGTTTAAACTGGATACTTCCAAAATAAAACTTAGCCTTGAATTTTTCAAAATTTTGTTTTTTTACTTAGCAGCTCAAAAGCCTTATAAAAGTCAATAAAATCATATTTTTTTACCATTCCGACTTTTCTGTCTTAAATGGGATGTTGAGAATGCAAAAGGGTTTTTTTATTTATTACTTTTTTTTGTAAAAAATAAAAGTTTAACCAACTCGAAAGCTCTTTTGAAATCCAAAAAAGGTCTTTTGTATCCACCGGATGCTATCCGGTGGATACTATGGATATGACTTCGTTACGCCGCTGCCGCCGCCGCAGTGTGTAGAGATATTTCACCGTTACCGCTCTAACGAAAAAAATATTATAGCTAGCCGTTTTTAAATTTGCAGGATATATTCATAACCATAAAATCTTGCCTGGGAATATTTTTGCCCTCATTTTGAAAAACAAGATGGCTGCCAGGGACATTTATTTCGGCTTTAAACAAGGACTTTTGTTGGCCGTATAGAACAAAGAGTATTATAGGTAGAGATTACAAATTCACAGGATATGTTCCTCATTATAAAATCTTGACTCGGAATATTTTTAGCCTCATTTTGAAAAAACAAGATGGCCGCCACAGGCGTTTCTTTGTCAGCCATGAAAAGTGCTTATATCTCCCTTATTATTGGCCCTAGAAGTTTGGGATGGTAAACCAACATATAGCAAATCATGGGCTGGGAATCTTTTGGTGTGGTCGGATTTGACCTTGGACCCCGCCTTTAAGGTCAAATGAGGATAGTCAAACTTAAAAGTGTTAAAAACTTGCTTATTATTGGTTCTAGAGGTTTGGGATGGTAATCCAATATATAGCAAATCATGGGCTGGGAATCTTTTGGTGTGGCCGGATTTGACCTTGGACCCCGCCTTTAAGGTCAAATTAGGATAGTCAAACTTAAAAGTGCTTATAACTCGCTTATTATTGGTCCTAGAGGTTTGGGATGGTAAACCAACCTATAGGAAATCATGGACTGGGGATCTTTTGGTGTGGTCAAATTTGACCTTGGACCCCTCCTTCAAGGTCAAAGAAGGAGAGCCAAACTTAGGAGTGCTTATAACTCGCTTTTTATTGATCCTAGAGGTTTGGGATGGTAAACCAACCTATAGGGAATCATGGGCTGGGATTCATTTGGTGTGGTCGGATTTGACCTTGGACCCCTCGTTCAAGGTCATACGAGGACAGCCAAACTTAAAAGGGTTTATAACTTGTTTATTATTGATCCTAGAGGTTTGCAATGTGAAATCAACTTGCAGGATGTTGCGGGCTGGGAATCTTCTGATGTCAGATTTGACCTTTGGCCCCTCCTTCAAGGTCAAACGATGGTTCACTGGCTTTGGTGAGTTGTCTTTCCGGTGGATACAGATTTGCATCGGTTCTCCGATGCGATAGGTGTAGTTTATTTATTACTTTTTTTTGTAAAAAAATAAAAGTTTAACCAACTCGAAAGCTCTTTGGAAATCTAAGAAAGGCTTTTCTTTTCTGCAGACAAAATTTCAACAATATGGTTATTATTGGTTTTAATGACATCAGTGTTACTCCATTTAATACGCTCTCTATATATAGCTATATATATATATATATCCATATATACTTGTAACACGCAGCACAAGAACGTCTTTCAAAATAACCGAGATGGGTTTTTTTTAACATACATTGAAAAAAGATAACATTGCTTTTTTTATAATTTTTCCCTTTGGTTATGTTTATCTTTTGTTTGTTTATTTTCACTTCTTATGTTTTTTTTTTTACGTGTTGAATACATATTTGTTCGCGTGTTTTTGTACAAACTGTGCATCAAATACGTCTGCTGTGTGTGTACAATTTTGTTAGTTTGTTTATTGTGTATACATTATGGATGTGTATAAAACTGTGTATATATATATATCGTGGGTTTTTTCGTCGAGCCTTGGGCTTCGTCCCTGGTAAGAATTAAGCGCTATAGAGACGTTTGTTGTAATTACTCACAAATTTAACATATAAAAACACATTTAGTCAGCTTACTACCCTGCAGAATACATATGTGTGTGTACGTGAGTAAACAACTTGTTTGTTTTTTTTTGTTTATTTGTAAATAAAACTGGTGTCTTTGTACAAAAAAAACAGGTGTATACAGTGTAATAGTGTATAAAAGTTTGTTTCTTTTTTGTATATAAAAAAAAGCGTAAATAGTTAGTGATATTGTTGTAAGTAGAAATGTTTGTGATAATTTTTTTTTTCATTTTCAAATTATTGATCGTGTAAAGGGGGGGGGCAAAATATGATTAAAATACGGTAATAGCGTAAAATAGTCTTGAATATTTAAATAATATCGACCCAAAGTTTCAAAAACGGCCATATTTTAAAATGTAATTTAAACACATTTTATAGAAAGATATAAAATGGATTATTTTTTTTTTTGGTAATTTAAGCAAATAAAATGTATAAAATGTTAATTATATAAAAAAAACTAAATTTAAAGGAATTTCGAGTAAAATGGGGCAAAATATTAGTAATTAACTCGAATATAAGAAAAATGACAAATATTAAATTGAAAAGGACAGAGATTGAATTGAAAACAGGTTATTTTGAATATATGATAACAAAATGGCGATTTCAATGCTTGTCCAAATGTACTCGCTCCACAGAAGATTAAGTCCCACAGAAGTAGCAACAATTAGTTTACTCAAAATATGAAATTAATTTCAAAGTTCGTGCGATAAAAAAAAATAACCTAAATAATAGTTTTAAATGCTCATCCCAAAGGCCTCGTTGCCGAGAAGATTAAGCCACCCGGAAAAGGAAACGATTAATTCGCATATTTGTTTGAAGTCAACGAACACGAGTGAAAACATAATAACCGCGTGGTGCGGGGTAAACAATCTAGATTTGATACATATGAACAGTTTGTAGTTTCTGGAGTACAGTCGGTTTACTGTATGTTTGCACAGCCCTGCTCCACCCCCCCCCAAACCCCCCCCCTTTTGCCTCCAAAATCCTCTGTATAAGACATCAATCGAAAATACCTCATTTTTACAACAAACAAAGGGATATTTTGTTCTGTGTTTTGTAAATAAAATGTTTGTTTGTTTTTTTGTCCGCGTGCGACTGAAAAAAAAAAAAATTTCGAGCAATAATGTTACTTTTTAAGAAAATATTTTTTTTTTTTTCTTAATTTTTTATTTCCAATGTACCTCTCTGCTCTGTTTAAAACCCTATTGCTTTTTTTTTCTGTTTAATTTCTTGTTTTCTTAATAAAAAAAAATAATCTATGAATTCATATATATATATATACACACACACATACACATATATATACACATTGTACACCCGTTTTTTTTTTCTGTGATAAGGTCGAGGTTACTAAGATGATTTCCTTCAAATTTGGCCTTCAGTTTACCGCTTTGCTTGATAATTCCGAGGAAAACTTAAAAGAAAAAAAAAAATACACAAAGTTCCACAAAAAATTGCTATTAGCTCTACAGAATAAATACTTGTTTATTTCTCTCCATAAAAAACTTAATTTTTTTTGAAAAAAAAAAAGCGCAATTGTGTATTAAATAGCAGCAGAAAACCTTCATAAGAGGCGGAATATGTATCGGCAAATCTGATTGGCTTAATTAATTTATTTGTTTATTTGTTTTTTTTTTAACGTCGCGTTCAACAGTCAGGGTCATATTACGACAGGTAGTTTACAGGTGGAGGAAACCAGTGCATACTGCACTGTAAACCGCCGGGCATCGGCAAGTAACTACCCAACTTTCCAACATGAAGCGCCCGGCCCGAGATTCGAACCGGCGGCCACCGAGCCCCCTGATTGGCTTAAAATTAAGCACCTATATTCCATGTTTTTGGTGACAGCCTTACATCTCGTTACGTCCTCCATTTGACCCTCAAGGGTTTTAGGGACCTACGGTGGGGTAGTGGGAACACCCTCGCCTCCCACCTCTGAGGCCGGGGTTTCGAATCCCGGCCCGACCTCAAGTGGGAAAGCTGGTAGTTGCTTGCCATTGGTCAGCAGTTTAAAGTACAGAGAACCCTTGATACACCAACTGTATGCACTGGTTTCCTCCGCCCCACAAAACCGCCCGTCGTGATATGACCTGTACAGTGTGTTGAAAGCGACGTAAAACACCAAATAAATACAGTACAGAAACCTTGACACACCAACTGTATGCACTGGTTTCCTCCGCCCCATAAAAACTACCCGTCGTGATATGACCTGTACAGTGTTGAAAAGTGACGTTAAAACCCCAAGTAAATAAATACAGTACAGAAACCTTGACACACCAACTGTATGCACTGGTTTCCTCCCCCCCCACAGAACCGCCCATTGTGATATGACCTGTACAGTGTTGAAAAGCGACCTTAAAACCCCAAATAAATAAATAAATAAAATGAAGTAGGGATTTAGCGTATAGCTGGCGGACAATGCCCGATGGTCGACAACGGCTAGTTTTCTCTGCCCTCCTCCATCTTCCTAAACAACCCCATCACAACACGAATACCCTGGGCATAATGTGTTATTGGCGATAAAACCTCAAATATAACGAGGAGCCCACCCACTTCACAGGAAGTAAGTTCAAAATGACCCGATTTCGACTTCAATAACGTCGGCTGAAAAAACAAAGTTAAATACGGGTTAAGTGAAAGAAATGTACTGGTTTTTACATATATATATATATATATACAGAAATTTATAAAACATAATATATATCTCTATATACCGTATTTTATCGAAATATGGCCCGGGCGTTAATTATTTTCAAATGGCATTAGCCCGGGCGTTAAATTGAACCAGGCGTTCTTTTGAAATACAAAAAAACGGTGTAATAAATTGTAAACAGTGTGCTTGGTACCAGGCGTTAATTTGAACCAGATGTTAATGTGAACCAGGCGTTTATTTGAACCTGGGCGTTATTTTGGAAATTTACGGTATATGTTGTTTACAGTATATACATAAACGTGATATATATATTTAATGACATCAAACAGTTAAATTTCGACTATCTGGTGATAATATCCAAATTTACTGAATATTGGTAAATTTCTTTTTACAGTGATTTGCGGCAAAAAGTGTTAAAATTGTACTTTATATGCGCTTGAAAATATTTTTTCAAAAAAAGATAAAAAACCTCAATATCATAGATATCTTGAGATATGCTGTTGCAATATCGACTTTAAGCTGTAGCTTGTCAGCAATATGTAAATAATATCGATATATTATTGATCAGTTCAAAAATAATATCAGATTTATTAACAAACATTACACTTTAGGTAAAAGTGTAAACTATAAGTTTTATTTAAAAAAATTAAAATTTTTTTTTAAATATTTACTTCAAACAAAATCTTTCAAAAGTATGCAAAATTTGGCCGAATTAAGTCCATATTGTTTATGTAGATATAAAATTATATTAGTTATGACAGTATTAATAAAATATATTAGACAGTATTGAAATCAATATAAAGCAGATCATTTTCAAAATCGGTTTGGAAATGCAATGAACAAATACACTCATATGTGATGTTATCCACCGGATAGTATCTGGTGGATACTATGGATTTCGCTTCGTTACGACGAAGACGCCGCCTCCGCTGTTGCCGCCGTGTGTAGAGAGATTATTATTATTATTATGTATTTATACTCTGCGCAATATCTCCATATACTATAGGACTCAAAGCGCTATTTTACCCATCCGACTGTATGGGTACAGCCCCCCCCCCCCCCCCCCAACTCATGAGTAACTGACATTCTCCCCCTTAACTGGAAGATACAGGCTCGAGGATGACCATTTATCAACGTCCTTGAGGTTCTTTAGCCTGCCACCGGGGATAGGACCCGATGACAGAGGACTGCCATTTTAAGTGGGTCACATCCGAGCCACTATGTATCTGCCTGTACCTGGGATTGAACCCACGTCCTCTGAGTTCCTAGACAAGTGTGTTACCCGCTAGGCCACAGTGGCAGATTTCACCACTACCGCTCTAACAACAAAAAAGATTACAGCTAGACTATTCAAATTTACTGGATATATTCATAACCGTAAAATCTTGCCTGGGAATATCTTTGGCCTCATTTTGAAAAACAAGATGGCCGCTACAGTAGTTTTTTTTCGACTTTCAGCAAGGAGTTTTGTTGGCCCTCTAGAGCAAAGGGTATTACAGGCAGAGATCTCACATTTGCAGGATGTGTTCATCATTAAAAAATCTAGACTGGGAATATTTTTTAACCTCATTTTGAAAAATACAAGATGGCCGCCACAGGTGTTTCTTTGTCAGTCATGCAAAGTGCTTGTATCTACCTTATTATTGGTCCTAGAAGTTTCGTATGTGAAACCAACCTATAGGAAATCATGAGCTAGGAATCTTTTGGTGTGGTCAGATTTGACCTTGGGCCCCTCCTTCAAGGTCAAACGAGGATAGCCAAACTTAAAAGTGCTTATAACTCACTTATTATTAGTCATAGAGGTTTGCAGTGTGAAACCAACCTATAGGAAATCATGGGCTAGGAATCTTCTGATATGGTCAGATTTGACCTTGGGCCCCTCCTTCAAGGTCAAATGAGGATAATCAAATTTGAAAGTGCTTCTAACTAGCTTAATATTAGTCCGAGAGGTTTGCAGTGTGAAACCAACCTATAGGAAATCATGGGCTGGGAATCTTCTGGTGTGTTCAGATTTGACCTTTGGGCCCCTCTTTCAAGGTCAAAGGAGGGTAGCCAAATTTAAAAGTACTTCTAACTCACATATTAAAATGCTGTTTTTCTTCAAAACCATGTTGGTTTTCCGGTGGATAGTCATTGGTCTAGTTGAAATAAATTGGCCGAATCAAATCATAACATAGAAATTCAAAGTGAGTACAATATTATATTGCAGAAATATTAGACAGTATTGAAAAAAAACCCAACAAATATTAAAGTCAATACGAGTCATCTTCAATATTTATATATTAAACCAATAAAAAATATATAATATTCATTCTCCCTGGCCTCTTTTTCATTAGTTTAATTTTTCATCCCCCCCCCCCCCCCGAAAAAAGGACATAAAATATTCTTGATGTTGTTTACTTTTTTCTTGTCTTGTTTATTTGTTTACTATCGTGTGGAGTCTGAAGATTACGTGTTCTTTTTCTTGAGGGTAAAACTTAAAACCAAAGATGCTTGTGTGTGTTTGTTGAATTTTCAATATTATCGATAACATATGAAAGACAAAATAAAAAAAAAATTTATTTTGTTATTTTGTCGTATATCTATATATACATTTATGACAATTTTTTTTTTTGTCCTTAATAACGTGTCATGAATGTTTTTTAAAAATAAAAAAACACGCAAAGGCCGATTTTTTATTTTCTTTTTCAATGTGATTTTTTTAAGTCCCATTATTTGTCTTAAAACTCTCTTTAAAAAGGCTTTAAACTCAATAACGGATACCAAAGATTAAATAAAAAAAATACATCGTGTTATATATATATTTATATATTTTTGACACGAAACTCTCTATACACAGCTCTAACATATCACAAACCAATGTTGTTTTTTTCCGTTTTTCTATATAATAAAGATCGGGTAATTTTTTTTTCTTTTTAATCCCTTAGTTCTGTGTGCTCTCAGAAATGTTATTAGTTTCATTCTGGCTTTAAATGGGAAGTAAATATTCTTAAAAAGCAAATATACTATAAAGCCTCGTAAAAGTGATATATATATTTATAGATGTGTTTTTTTTGTGTGTGTCCCCCTCCCCCACCCCACTATGCCTGTCCCCCTCCCCCCCCCAAAAAAAATGTCAGAATATAATGGCACTCTACAGCCTCTTGCCATGGCACGGCACATTATCGACCCAAGTTCCTAATTCTTTGCCCGTTTTAAGTGCTGTACGATGTCAAATGCTTTCTTAAAATACACATTTACGCATGTGTAGGCTATACCTGTCCTTTGGCAACCCCAAATCCGAAATCAGCAGTTTACAGATCTTGGTTGGGGCCCACGGTGGGGCAGTGGTAAGACACTCGCCTCCCAGTCCCGTAGGTCAGGGTTCAAATGCCGGCCCAGCCTTGTTTGGGAGAGCTGGTCGATGCTTGCCGTTGGTCGGCAGTTTGCAGTACAGAAACCTTGACACCAACTGTATGCACTGGTTTCCTCCGCCCCTTCCAACTACCCGTCACAAATATAACGGATGAGGTTCTACACCCGACATAAAACACTGCATGAATAAATAAAATAAACATAGTGCTTATCAAAGTGCGATAATATCGTTCCAGTAGGTCATAGGCAACCATATTTGGCACAAAACTTGGAATCTGTGGACAAAAATTCCCAAATATGGTTATATTTATGTCGGTCGTCACATGGGCTCCCATCGTTTTTACCTTATATGGTATGGTACGGAGCGTTGCCCGTGGCGACCAGGTGTTCTCGGGTCAGAATGTTCTATATTGGGTTTTGTGCCGAATTGTGACATTTGCCAAGTTATGGCTCGGGGCGGAATGCTGTGTCATTGATGTTTTGTAAATCTCCCCCCCCCACCCCCTCAACCTCCCCCACCCCTCCCCCTCCCCCTCCCCCTGCCTTTTTATGTAAATTCTACGCCGACAAATCTACTTACCTAGGCTAATTGGTTGTAAAATTGTTTTTATTTTCTGTGTGATAATTTTTTATTCGTCGTTGTGTGAATATACGTATTATGTACACTATTTTGTGTAAACTGAATTGTTAAGGATGTTTTGTTAATTCGGGAAATAAGTTTAAATCCGACGATTTATACTTGTACCCTTTTTTTGTGCAGAAAAATATGGAGGGAATATGTACACTGTATTGTGATTGGCCGGTTTGAAATGTAAACAAAAGGATTCTTAATTGATTTCAATAGTTTGTTTATAAATATAAAAATTTGTGTTTTTAAGATTTGGCGTTGTGTTTCAATTTTAATATGAATGTAAACTGTGTTTTCATTGGTTGGTTTGATGTAAGCTGCAAATCCATTGGCCAAGGTTTTTAATGTTTTTTAGAATTTGAATGTAAGCTGCAATATGATTGGCTGGTTTGAAACAGTTAAAGTATATACCATTGGTTGAGTGGTGTTTCTTTTAAAAAAATGAATGTAAACTGCATTTTCATTGGTTAGTCAATGTAAGCTGCATATCCATTGGTTCATTTTGGATACATAAGTGTAAACTGCAATCTGATTGGTTGCTTTTTTTAAACTTGATGTAAACTGTGCTCTGATTGGTTGCTTTACCAGCATAGATGCCTCATGATATAAAATGGGTTCAAGGTGACCTTGCAAACCTCAAATCAATCGATTAGTCAACCAATCAATCATAGAATTTGTCAAGTGTGTGCACCATTCCGCTAACTTTCATAGTATACGTGTAAATTAGAAGGCACTCGTAGGGTGCAAACCTCCGCCTCGGGGGCGATTGACAAAAAGAAAATAGGAAATTTAAAAAATACAGATTTTATGATAAAACTTTGACAAACTTTGAGATGGGTTTTTTTTTTTTTTAAAAAACAGCATGCACGGTTTAGCTGAAGCCTAGTCTACTGCAATTTCATTTTGATGTTTTTCGCTTGTTTAAATTTTTTTTGTCAGTTTTCTAAAGTATTTCGTGACATTTAATAGTTTCATTTTCACTTCTTTTGCGTGTGTAATTAAGGATCTAGCACAGGTGTGAAAGTTATTTTAGGCTTGCTTATCAAAAGATAAATATATATGTGTGTGTGTGTGTGTATATATATATGTATATATATATGTAATATAGATTTACAATATTATCTAATTTTTAATGCATATAACCTTGAATTGGATTACAGTTGTAAGAACAGTGTGTAAAACATAACATTTTTCATTGAAACAACCCCTCCCCTTCCTGCCCCCCAGTCCCATTTTGAAAGCCTTTTTTTTGGGGGGGGGGGGGGGGGCAGTATGTATTCTGTGGAAAATAGAAAGGCTTTCTATATATTAGAGTAATTTAGACTGTAAACAAACAAACAGATTGACACAGCCTTAAACGTAACCTCTTTGGCATAGTTAGCAAGGTTAAATAAGGATTGTAAATTCAAATTTGGTAAAAGGGGGCTCGGTGGTGTAGCGGTTAGATTTCTCGCCTCCAACCTCTGAGGCCGCCGGTTCGAATCTCGGGGCGGGCGCTTCATGTTGGAAAGTTGGTAGTTACTTGCCGATGCCCCGGTGGGTTTACAGTGCGGTATGCACTGCTTTCCTCCACCTGTAAACTACCCGGCGCAATATGACCCACTGGCTGTTGAACGCGACGTAAAACAACAAATAAATTGAAATAAATCTAAATCAAATTTGGTAAATTTTGCAAAAAAAAATTCTAGGAGGTTCAGAAAGTCAAACGTGAGATTTGTTATGTCCAACTAATATCGGTTGTACGGCATATCTTTCCTGAAACTTACCCGAAAAAGTAGTCCCGGCTTCTACTGTGTCCCGAATGACGGCCTTTTTTTAAATGTTAGATAAAAAGAAGCTATTTTACATAGAGCAGGGGGGGTTTCCCCATAGACACTACATCAAAGGCCATTTTTTACCATATATGGAAATTAAACCCTTGGCCATCATCAGATGATTCGGACCTATCTAGGAAATGGCATTTTTGATCCTCTAAACGGTAAAATTACAGCACACGGTTTGTGTAAAAATCTTAAAAAGAGATTTTTGTAAAGAGAATATTGTTAAAAGCGTGCCGGCATTATTAACGAATGCATTTACTGTAACATATTAATACGCAAGGTGAAAAGTCCCAAGAAATCGTGCAAAGCAATTCTACCATAAGAGTTTCGTTCGGAGCTGAGATCTTTGTAAATCAAGATGGTAATTTGGTTTAAAAATTAACATAATAGCCCATATTTCTCAAAAGAACACCAAAAAATTAGCTGTGAAACGGATCCATAGTTCAAACCCCGGACCCTTATGTGGGAAAGCTGGTAGTTGCTTACCAATGGTCAGCAGTTTACAGTACAGAAACCTAGACACACCAACTGTATGTACTGGTTTCCTCCGCCCACAAAAACTACCCGTCGTGATATGACCTGTACAGTGGTAAAACCCCCCAAAAATAAAATGTAACACTGATATTATCCATGATAAGTGAAGAGGGCTAATATGGGAAAATATGGCCCTGTCCAGCTATTTAGGTCAAATCTGGTCTGCAGTGGACAATGAAGAAATGAGGACTCGCTCCAGACCGAGATGGAATTAGGACCTTGTTCGCTTGTTAGGTTTATATCGTGATAGCTGTCTTGTGTATATTGTTGGGTCTCTGAAGTTAGGCAGCAAAATCAATCGCAAACGCATTTTTGACGTCAAGAAATTTGTTACGTTTTACGTTTTTTATGTTGTTATGTTGATAATCGATTCTATAAGCCTCTAATGTGCATTTAGCTATATTTTGTTGAGCCGTTTGTTGATTTTGATAAGGCTTTCGATACTGTTAATGCTATGTACGCGTATTTACTATACGGTTTATTATACGGTTGTATTTACCCCTGTAAACAGATAATGAACACGAGAAATTTTCTCTTTTGTTTCCTGTGAATTAAATTTCAATATTTATTGACATTTGACTCACCATATAAAGTAATTATTTAGCCCCAAACAGAAAATATTTGTATATTTCTTGATTTAAGTGGAAGTTAGCCAAAACTAGAACCAAATCCTGTAGATATTCGTGATTATAGTTATACAAAGTCTACTGTATATAGTGGAAGTTAGTCCTAACTAGAACCAAATCCTGTGGTTATATGGAGGTTATTCTGTGGTTATATGGGGGTTATCCTGTGGTTATTCCTGTTGTACAGAGTCTTTTGTGTAATTTTCAAAAGAAAAATAGTTTTAAAAGAATATGTAAATCTTTAGCAGTGTCAATAACATTGAATTGATTCTTGGGTTTTTGTCGCTCTTTCTAAAGCTTAATTTCCCTTCCAAACTGACTCATTGTAAATATTCAAAAACAGTCCCAAATACAAGCATTTAGTGGAATTTTTCAAGAAATATTTACTGTTAGGTCATAAGCTCCAATACATCAATCCAATATCAATACATTGCTTTTGTCTGAATGAAACTGTAAAAAATGCAGTTTTTATTTTATTTTAGATAAACTACAAGGTTTATATGATTGTTTGTTAAGTTGTATTAACCCCTCCCCAACCCCCCTTTTCCTGTGTTACTAATTGTATTATAACCGCCTCACTGTCGTATATTTTCTGTGAAGTATTAAAAAATGCATTGCATTTGTCTATTTTCTGTTAGTTTATATTCAGTCTGTTTTGTTTATTTTTTTATAGAAAGCATAACTGATGTTGTTGTTTTTGTTTACTATTGATACATCTGTTTGTGTTCGTCGTTTTTTTGTTGTTTATAAACAGTTTTTTAATTGCGTTTCCTCCTTTGTGATACTTACGATGTATGTATGTGTTTGTATGTGCGTGTGTACAAAGGTATTTACAGACAGTGCTATACAAATATATGTATAAATATATGTATATATATATATATATATATATATATATATATATATATATATATATATATATATATACATAACAGTTGGAATTAGATGCGTAGAATTATTGAAGGTTTGTTACAGTTGGTTGATGTAAGCTCTTCTCTCATTGGCCGAGCATGTGGGCGTGGTTTGGTTCTGGGCCAATCAGAAGCGATCTAGCAAAATGGGTGGCCCAATCAAAATTGCGGATGCCTGAACTGAAATTCGAATGTATTTGGAATTCATTGATGGTAACTTAATGAATTCAATTTAATGATGGAATTGGATTTCAAAATTTCAGCAATGGTTCAGTTTTAGATTTTAAGCTGATGGTGCCAAATTTGAAGTTGCAGGTTTTGCTAACAAGTAGGTGTTTTTTTTTCACAAGTAATGTCTTGGTGACGTACGAGTACCAGCTTTGGTTGACACTTTATTGTCCAGGAATTTATTTTTTATATAGCTGCAGACTTTTCTGGATAATTTGAAATATTTCTTATCGTTTGAAAAAAGGTGTTAATCTAGCTTATCACTAAAAGAGGCGATTGCTAAAACTTGGCCAAATTTTGCATTTTAATGAATACAAATTTGAAATCGATGCATTTTGCCCAAATTTGGCACAGCTCAGGAACACAAAAATCGCTATTTACGCTTGCGTTAAAACACATCACTGTGTATTTTTTTTAAAAAAAAAACACCTTAAAACAAGACTAGCTTTTGGATAGACTTTCAACTAAAACATCCCAACTATTTTAGTATAAACTTTTTTTTTTCAAAAATAAAAACTTACTCCTGATAGGGTAGGATTTAAGTCCAGTGTTGCCAATTTGGGGTATATGCCGAATTATGCCATGCGATCTAGTATTTTCAAACCTTTCTGTGGCACAGAGGCAGCTGACTTAGCTTTTCATGAATTCGGTAGCTCACTTCTAAATGTCGTCCTTAATATTCGTCGTTGTGCGAATTAAGTGCGATGAAACCTTCAAAAAAGTTGGTTAAATTGCAATAGAGATTTGAGTAAAAAACACTCAATGGCCGAGGTCGGACCTCGAACACCTTCCGCTTAAAATCTGATTTCAAAAGACAAGAGATATAAAAAAATATACAAAAAGTTATAATTTTGTTCAGAAACTCCCTTTTTATCAAATTAGTCAGAGACATTTTTAAAATCATTTCACTAATCTTGTGAAAATCATACCCGAATGCCAGTCGTCTACGGCTCGATATCGCCAGTTATTTTAAATTTTTTCTAACTTTTTCATCCATAAACTCGGGTCCTCAGTAGCCCAAGTGGGTTTAGCAAGTTTTGTGACATCTATTTATTTATTTATTTGGGGTTTTACGTCGCTTTCAACACTGTACAGGTCATATCACGACGGGTAGTTGGAAGGGCGGAGGAAACCAGTACATACAGTTCGTTAGGGTTCTGTAGACTGCCGGCCAACGGCAAGCAACTACCAGCTTTCCCACTTGAGGCCGTGCCGGGAACCGAACCCCCGGGCCTCAGAGGGGGGAGGCGAGAGTGTTACCACTCTGCGGCCGCGGCCCCCTGTTTGTGGCATCCAATCACAGGCTTGCACCCCCGTGTGTGGGGGTTCGACTCCCCACAGGTGACAAAATGCTGAGGGGGACCCCTGTGTCCCCAATATGTATGACCCTGACTGTTTGAACGTCGCTTAAGACAAAACCCTGCGACACAAATTCTTAACCAAAGGTTCTAAAATGCTTTGCTGAATAATAATAATAATTTTATTAATAATAATAATTTTGCACGCGTGTGCCAAGATAGGAGAGCATTTAACGTTGTTTTTTTGTTAAAAAAAACCTTGTTTTTGTTATAATTATATATAAATAGGATATATATATATATATCATTCATTATATTACATAGAAGTATCTATCTGTAGCTAATTATAATTATGTAGGTATAAAACGTTGGTGTAAATGTTGTGTCGATATTTAGGTATATTTATAAAAAAAAAGCGTGTTTTTTTTCGCTATTGTGTTGCAAATTTTTTTTTTTTTAAATTCCTACGATGTAAGTAGTTCATTTTATCATGATTTTTTTGTGTAATATGCAGTGAATAGATTCCCCAATTTTGGGCCTCATGTTGGGGGGGGGGGGTGAGGGGGTGGGGTGGGGGGGTTTGAAAAAAAAAGCCCTAAAGCTTTGAGAAACACCCTTTTTTTAAAATTATCTAAAAGTATTCTAAAAGTTGCTGCCACAAGTGACAGAATGCCGAGGACCTGTTCCAGTTTGTGACCCTGCCTGGTTGATGTAAAACCCCCAAATTTGACCTTTACAGTGAGTTTTGGGGGTCACAGTACAATTTTATGAAATTTTTAAAATCTAGGCAATCGTGGAAGTAAATTTGTTTTATATAATATATATATATATATATATAAATTTTATTATATTATTTTATATAACATATATATATATATATTATATATAAGGTTATAATTAATATAACTTCTGCCGATGGTTGGAGAGGCGTTGTTCGCAGATATAAGAAGGGTTAGAGTAAGAAATCTAAAATTCGCCACATATCTGAAATTCGCCACATGTAAAAATACTAATAAAATAAATGAATTGTGGTGAGATTTGTTGACTGTATAGTAAATTAAGGCTTTTTGAACTGAAAAATACCAATTTTTGGACAAAAACATCATTTTCTTCATAAAATTAACTAAGCTTTTAGAGGTGGCGAATTTTAGATTCCTGGCGAATTTTAGATTTCTTACTCTAATATATGGAACATACATGGAAATATAGATTTTGGAGTTATTAAATGAAAATGACTTCGCAAAGGCAAATTTTCAGACCCTTTTCTTTTTGAGATCAAGAATATGGTTCGGATGTTTCCCTAGAGGTAATGGCTTCTTCGTTTAGTACTGGCCTACCTGCGTGAATACAATTCAGAAAGATCGGTTCATTACTTTTAGAAGTCAGTGCGGACAGGCAGGCAGGCAGACAGGCAGGCATAACCTCCCAGTGGAGGGAATACTACGTAAAGTTCATTAAATTGAAGAGAAATAGTTTCCTTACAAAAAAAAACAATCACCAATGCTCGATATGAATGGAAATGAGTCGACACAATCCAAATTGTTTGTTATGATAGACAGAAAGTTGGAAGACAGAATTAAAATTGGTTTCATTCTTTCGTCTCTCTTTTTTTTTTCGAAAGTAGCTATTAAAGTTTTTTTATTGGGCAGTTAAAGTAATGTTTTCACTTGTTTTAGCAGTTTTTCTTAGCAAACTTCTCCTCACTTGCACTTCAAAATGTTGTATAGGAGTACATTATGAGGCACAAAAAAAAACCCCAGTGTGGATACGGAATCTGTACGAGCGCTTTATAGAACTGCGTATTTCTCTCTTGTAAAATGTGTTTAATGTGTATATATATATAGTTTCTAGTTTAGAGCTGTTTAGAGAAAGTGTTTGAAAGCTCTAAAACTTCAAGGTCTAGATTGTCTTGCATTAAATAGACCGTAGATATCAATAGATGTGAGTGAAAACGGTGATTAAGTTATAGGAATAAAGATACACCCTCCCCCCCTCTCAGTCAGTCTAGGGTTAGGGTTTGTTGAAATCTGTAAAAAAAAAAAACAACTGTAGATTATCTACAGAAGGCAGACCTATTATACATGTATTAAAGATGAGATTTGAAGGGGGGGGGGGGGGGGGAGTCTTTTAAAGGGGGGGGGTCTTTTCAGTATAAAGTCCCCCCCCCCTACTAATTTAGGGTCAGGCTGTATAAACCCTAGTTGCAGTTTTTTTTTCACTGTTTAACATGACCTTGTTTTCTTGTGTGATGATTACATGTGACGCGCATGTGTGTTTGTAACTTTTTTTTTTTCTATTATTTTAGTAACTATTTTGACAAGTCCTTGTATTACACCTGTACCTCATCTACCCAGTTATTATGAATTAATAAAGTAATCATATAGGTATGAAACAGAACTGTGTTCATTCTTTCGAGTGCGAGGCTGTGGAGAGCCTCTTGCCTCTGGAGATCAACCCCTTCCTTTTCCAGGGTTCACACATGCTCGAAAATCCTTCAAAAAAATTGCTTCATTTTTGAAAAGTCCTTCAATTTGTTATTGCCGAACTTCTGCATGTGCATCATTTATTTTTACGGCTATGGCAGACTCGGCAAAGCAAGTATGATCTAGTCTGAATATCATTAGATCTGTTAACATGTAGCATTGTGGTAATGAGTTTATAAGATGTTAAAATCCTGTGACAATAAAGAGAATTTTGTGGGAGGAAGGGATGGCTAGAAGGGGGCGGTATAGGAGGCCGTGCCTTAAATTATATCCTTGAGAATTATTGTTGTGGACCTTGAAAAAAACCTTGAATCCAGTAGTCTAGAAGTCTGTGGGAACCCTGTTTTCTTTGATGTCTCTGAATTGAATCGTCTGCTCACAATATTATTCTGGGGCGGATTTCACAGAAGGTCTTGGCCCGTTCTGAGGCTCAAACCTGAGACTTTCGTCTTAAATTCTTGAAACATTTCACTTGAGCCCATGGGTTCAGACTTTATGGATTTCACCAATGGTCTTAATCTCAGCTTTGGCTGAACCACTCACTCAAATACTGAGACTGGTAGGTAGTGGGCTAAATTTTTTTAAACTAAGGTTCAAATACGGCCACCATAATTTTGTTTCTCCACTTGAAAATTTTAAGTGGTTGGAAATATGATATATATGACAAATATATAAAATACTCCCCTAAAGTAGTCTTTTGAGTTTTTCTTTAGAAAATAGTTTTCTACCAGGGATAACATGTCAAACAAAGGATTTTTACCTTCATCCGATAATTTTAACTAGAAATAAAGGGTCACATGACTCCCATGAAAACCACTGTGGTTATTTAATAAGCTTGGTCTTAATGGAGACCCCTTCTGTGAAAGCTGTTTGAGACAAGGACTTAACGGAGCCAAAGGCTCAGATTTGAGCCAGTGGCTCAGCCTGAGACTAGGACTAGTCTGAGACCTTTCATGAAATCCACGGCTGATCTGCAGCAAGGCCGAGTCACTGTCCTGGAGGTATCTGAAAGAACGTCAAAAATTAGGTTGTAGAGTCATAACGTGTTGACGGTAAACCATAACCTGGAGCAAAAATGAAAATTGCATTTGACTGAATAGTAAAACCATAGGTCGTCAATTGCCTGGTGGTTAGTAAATATGGCATCTAATCACAGACTGTCACCTCTGTGTCTGGGCTCGACTCCCACAAGTGACAAAATGCCGAGGGACCTTGTCCCAGTATATGACCCTGGCTGTTGAATTGGATGTGAAGCACAAACTTTGACTTTGAATAGTGAAACTTGGTGCAATAAGGTTTAGTATGCACCATTTGATTTTATGTGCAAATTTCAGTCTTATAAACCAAGTATAAGTATTGTTTTGACTGATTTGGCATTATTTTGACACATTTAAGTGCAACTATTTGAGCCAAGTCATTTCTATACAGATATGTAGCCTATTTTACATCAGAAGTACATCAAAAGTTCATCTATAATACTGAATTTTGGACAGGACTCTGGGTGGGTAGCACTTACAATATCGGGATAGTTATTAGTGTTAAATCTGGTTGATAAAGAAATGCTACCTTGTGATGTGCACCACGCAGCCAAAGTACCCCATGGGGACCTATTTTACATCAAAAGATGTTCACAAGTTCATATAAATTGTCGGATTTTAGGAAAGACATCAGGTGGCTGGAACTAACAAAATAGGTAAGCTAGAAGTGTTGCATGGCACCACTCAGCCAAAGTGCCCCTGAGCTTTTCCTTAAAAACATCAAAAGCCAGTCAAAAGTTCATCTATAATGGTGAATTTTTGGCAGGACATTGGGTGGGTGGAATGTACAAAAGATAGGATATTTATAAGCGTTACATCTGGGTAATAAAGACATGCAAAATTATGATGACACCAATTAAGCCAAGCATCCCTGAGAACGTATTTTACATCAGAAATTGGTCAGAATTTCATATATAATGCTGAATTTTCGGCAGGACATTGGGTGGATGGAATGTACACAAGATAGGATAGTTATAAGCATTACATCTGGGTAATAAAGACATGCAAAATTACGATGGCACCAATTAAGCCAAGCACCCCTGAGAGTGTATTTTACATTAGAAATTGGTCAGAATTTCATGCATAATGCTGAATTTTTGACAGGACTGGGTGTCACTAACAAAAAATAGGATAGCTATTGACGTTAATCTGGGTAACAAAGGCATGCTACCTTGTGATGGAACCACTCAGCCCAAGTCCCCCCAGAGCATATTTGACATCATAAATCGGTCTAAAGTGAATCTATAATGCTGAATTTTGGGCAGGACATTGGGTGGGTGTCACTAACAAAAATAGGATAGTTATGGGCATTACATCTGGGAAATAAAGGCATGCTACCTTGTGATGGCACCACTCAGCCCATGTCCCCCTGGAGCATTTTTGACATCACAAGTTGGTCTAAAGTTCATCTATAATGCTGAAGTTTGGGCAGGACATTGGGTGGGTGTCACTAACAAAAATAGGATAGCTATGACTGTTACATCAGGGTTATAAAGGTATGCTATCTTGTGATGGCAACAATTTATCAAGTACCCCTGAGAGCATATTTTAAATCAGAAGTTGGTCATATATATTGCTGAATTATGGGCTGGAAATTTCGTGGGTGGCACTAATAAAAATAGGATAGCTATGGGCGTTACATCTGGGAAATAAAGGCATGCTACGTTGTGATGGCACCACTTAACCCAAGTACCGGAGAGAGATTATTTAACATCACAAGCTAGTCAAAAGTTCATCTATAATGCTGAATTTTTGGCAGGACATTGGGTGGGTGGAATGTACAAAAGATAGAATATTTATAAGCGTTACATCTGGGTAATAAAGGCATGCAAAATTATGATAACACCAATTAAGCCAAGCATCCCTGAGAACGTATTTTACATCAGAAATTGGTCAGAATTTCATCTATAATGCTGAATTTTCGGCAGGACATTGGGTGCATGGAATGTACAAAAGATAGGATATTTATAAGCGTTACATCTGGGTAATAAAGGCATGCAAAATTATGATGACACCAATTAAGCCAAGCATCCCTGAGAACGTATTTTACATCAGAAATTGGTCAGAATTTCATCTATAATGCTGAATTTTCGGCAGGACATTGGGTGGATGGAATGTACACAAGATAGGATAGTTATAAGCATTACATCTGGGTAATAAAGACATGCAAAATTATGATGACACCAATTAAGCCAAGCATCCCTGAGAATGTATTTTACATCAGAAATTGGTCAGAATTTCATCTATAATGCAGAATTTTCGGCAGGACATTGGGTGGATGGAATGTACACAAGATAGGATAGTTATAAGGATTACATCTGGGTAATAAAGGCATGCAAAATTATGATGACACCAATTAAGCCAAGCATCCCTGAGAATGTATTTTACATCAGAAATTGGTCAGAATTTCATCTATAATGCTGAATTTTCGGCAGGACATTGGGTGGATGGAATGTACACAAGATAGGATAGTTATAAGCATTACATCTGGGTAATAAAGACATGCAAAATTAAGATGGCACCAATTAAGCGAAGCACCCCTGAGAGCGTATTTTACATTAGAAATTGGTCAGAATTTCATCCATAATGCTGAATTTTTGACAGGACATTGGGTGGGTGTCACTAACAAAAATAGGATAGCTATTGACGTTACATCTGGGTAACAAAGGCATGCTACCTTGTGATGGAACCACTCAGCCCAAGTCCCCCCAGAGCATATTTGACATCATAAATCGGTCTAAAGTTAATCTATGATGCTGAATTTTGGGCAGGGCATTGGGTGGGTGTCACTAACAAAAGTAGGATAGCTATGGATGTTACGTCTGGGTAATAAAGGCATGCTACCTTGTGATGGAACCACTCAGCCCAAGTCCCCCCAGAGCATATTTGACATCATAAATCGGTCTAAAGTTAATTTATAATGCTGAATTTTGGGCAGGGCATTGGGTGGGTGTCACTAACAAAAGTAGGATAGCTATGGATGTTACGTCTGGGTAAAAAAGGCATGCTACCTTGTGATGGAACCACTCAGCCCAAGTCCCCCCAGAGCATATTGGACATCATGAATCGGTCTAAAGTTAATCTATAATGCTGAATTTTGGGCAGGACATTGGATGGGTGGCACTCACAAAAATAGGATAGCTATGACTGTTACATCAGGGTTATAAAGGTATGCTATCTTGTGATGGCAACAATTTACCAAGTACCCCTGAGAGCGTATTTTAAATCAGAAGTTGGTCATATATATTGCTGAATTATGGGCTGGAAATTTGGTGGGTGGCACTAATAAAAATAGGATAGCTATGGGCGTTACATCTGGGAAATAAAGGCATGCTACGTTGTGATGGCACCACTTAACCCAAGTACCGGAGAGAGATTATTTAACATCACAAGCTAGTCAAAAGTTCATCTATAATGCTGAATTTTTGGCAGGACATTGGGTGGGTGGAATGTACAAAAGATAGGATATTTATAAGCGTTACATCTGGGTAATAAAGGCATGCAAAATTATGATAACACCAATTAAGCCAAGCATCCCTGAGAGCGTATTTTACATCAGAAATTGGTCAGAATTTCATCTATAATGCTGAATTTTCGTCAGGACATTGGGTGGATGGAATGTACACAAGATAGGATAGTTATAAGCATTACATCTGGGTAATAAAGACATGCAAAATTACGATGGCACCAATTAAGCGAAGCACCCCTGAGAGCGTATTTTACATTAGAAATTGGTCAGAATTTCATCCATAATGCTGAATTTTTGACAGGACATTGGGTGGGTGTCACTAACAAAAATAGGATAGCTATTGACGTTACATCTGGGTAACAAAGGCATGCTACCTTGTGATGGAACCACTCAGCCCAAGTCCCCCCAGAGCATATTTGACATCATAAATCGGTCTAAAGTTAATCTATGATGCTGAATTTTGGGCAGGGCATTGGGTGGGTGTCACTAACAAAAGTAGGATAGCTATGGATGTTACGTCTGGGTAAAAAAGGCATGCTACCTTGTGATGGAACCACTCAGCCCAAGTCCCCCCAGAGCATATTGGACATCATGAATCGGTCTAAAGTTAATCTATAATGCTGAATTTTGGGCAGGACATTGGATGGGTGGCACTCACAAAAATAGGATAGCTATGACTGTTACATCAGGGTTATAAAGGTATGCTATCTTGTGATGGCAACAATTTACCAAGTACCCCTGAGAGCGTATTTTAAATCAGAAGTTGGTCATATATATTGCTGAATTATGGGCTGGAAATTTGGTGGGTGGCACTAATAAAAATAGGATAGCTATGGGCGTTACATCTGGGAAATAAAGGCATGCTACGTTGTGATGGCACCACTTAACCCAAGTACCGGAGAGAGATTATTTAACATCACAAGCTAGTCAAAAGTTCATCTATAATGCTGAATTTTTGGCAGGACATTGGGTGGGTGGAATGTACAAAAGATAGGATATTTATAAGCGTTACATCTGGGTAATAAAGGCATGCAAAATTATGATAACACCAATTAAGCCAAGCATCCCTGAGAGCGTATTTTACATCAGAAATTGGTCAGAATTTCATCTATAATGCTGAATTTTCGTCAGGACATTGGGTGGATGGAATGTACACAAGATAGGATAGTTATAAGCATTACATCTGGGTAATAAAGACATGCAAAATTACGATGGCACCAATTAAGCGAAGCACCCCTGAGAGCGTATTTTACATTAGAAATTGGTCAGAATTTCATCCATAATGCTGAATTTTTGACAGGACATTGGGTGGGTGTCACTAACAAAAATAGGATAGCTATTGACGTTACATCTGGGTAACAAAGGCATGCTACCTTGTGATGGAACCACTCAGCCCAAGTCCCCCCAGAGCATATTTGACATCATAAATCGGTCTAAAGTTAATCTATGATGCTGAATTTTGGGCAGGGCATTGGGTGGGTGTCACTAACAAAAGTAGGATAGCTATGGATGTTACGTCTGGGTAAAAAAGGCATGCTACCTTGTGATGGAACCACTCAGCCCAAGTCCCCCCAGAGCATATTTGACATCATAAATCGGTCTAAAGTTAATCTATGATGCTGAATTTTGGGCAGGGCATTGGGTGGGTGTCACTAACAAAAGTAGGATAGCTATGGATGTTACGTCTGGGTAAAAAAGGCATGCTACCTTGTGATGGAACCACTCAGCCCAAGTCCCCCCAGAGCATATTGGACATCATAAATCGGTCTAAAGTTAATCTATAATGCTGAATTTTGGGCAGGACATTGGGTGGGTGGCACTAACAAAAATAGGATAGCTATGACTGTTACATCAGGGTTATAAAGGTATGCTATCTTGTGATGGCAACAATTTACCAAGTACCCCTGAGAGCGTTTTTTAAATCAGAAGTTGGTCATATATATTGCTGAATTATGGGCTGGAAATTTGGTGGGTGGCACTAATAAAAATAGGATAGGTATGGGCATTACATCTGGGAAATAAAGGCATGCTACGTTGTGATGGCACCACTTAACCCAAGTACCGGAGAGTGATTATTTAACATCACAAGCTAGTCAAAAGTTCATCTATAATGCTGAATTTTCGGCAGGACATTGGGTGGGTGGAATGTACAAAAGATAGTATAGTTATAAGCGTTACATCTGGGTAATAAAGGCATGCAAAATTATGATGACACCAATTAAGCCAAGCATCCCTGAGAATGTATTTTACATCAGAAATTGGTCAGAATTTCATCTATAATGCTGAATTTTCGGCAGGACATTGGGTGGATGGAATGTACACAAGATAGGATAGTTATAAGGATTACATCTGGGTAATAAAGGCATGCAAAATTATGATGACACCAATTAAGCCAAGCATCCCTGAGAATGTATTTTACATCAGAAATTGGTCAGAATTTCATCTATAATGCTGAATTTTCGGCAGGACATTGGGTGGATGGAATGTACACAAGATAGGATAGTTATAAGCATTACATCTGGGTAATAAAGACATGCAAAATTAAGATGGCACCAATTAAGCGAAGCACCCCTGAGAGCGTATTTTACATTAGAAATTGGTCAGAATTTCATCCATAATGCTGAATTTTTGACAGGACATTGGGTGGGTGTCACTAACAAAAATAGGATAGCTATTGACGTTACATCTGGGTAACAAAGGCATGCTACCTTGTGATGGAACCACTCAGCCCAAGTCCCCCCAGAGCATATTTGACATCATAAATCGGTCTAAAGTTAATCTATGATGCTGAATTTTGGGCAGGGCATTGGGTGGGTGTCACTAACAAAAGTAGGATAGCTATGGATGTTACGTCTGGGTAATAAAGGCATGCTACCTTGTGATGGAACCACTCAGCCCAAGTCCCCCCAGAGCATATTTGACATCATAAATCGGTCTAAAGTTAATTTATAATGCTGAATTTTGGGCAGGGCATTGGGTGGGTGTCACTAACAAAAGTAGGATAGCTATGGATGTTACGTCTGGGTAAAAAAGGCATGCTACCTTGTGATGGAACCACTCAGCCCAAGTCCCCCCAGAGCATATTGGACATCATGAATCGGTCTAAAGTTAATCTATAATGCTGAATTTTGGGCAGGACATTGGATGGGTGGCACTCACAAAAATAGGATAGCTATGACTGTTACATCAGGGTTATAAAGGTATGCTATCTTGTGATGGCAACAATTTACCAAGTACCCCTGAGAGCGTATTTTAAATCAGAAGTTGGTCATATATATTGCTGAATTATGGGCTGGAAATTTGGTGGGTGGCACTAATAAAAATAGGATAGCTATGGGCGTTACATCTGGGAAATAAAGGCATGCTACGTTGTGATGGCACCACTTAACCCAAGTACCGGAGAGAGATTATTTAACATCACAAGCTAGTCAAAAGTTCATCTATAATGCTGAATTTTTGGCAGGACATTGGGTGGGTGGAATGTACAAAAGATAGGATATTTATAAGCGTTACATCTGGGTAATAAAGGCATGCAAAATTATGATAACACCAATTAAGCCAAGCATCCCTGAGAGCGTATTTTACATCAGAAATTGGTCAGAATTTCATCTATAATGCTGAATTTTCGTCAGGACATTGGGTGGATGGAATGTACACAAGATAGGATAGTTATAAGCATTACATCTGGGTAATAAAGACATGCAAAATTACGATGGCACCAATTAAGCGAAGCACCCCTGAGAGCGTATTTTACATTAGAAATTGGTCAGAATTTCATCCATAATGCTGAATTTTTGACAGGACATTGGGTGGGTGTCACTAACAAAAATAGGATAGCTATTGACGTTACATCTGGGTAACAAAGGCATGCTACCTTGTGATGGAACCACTCAGCCCAAGTCCCCCCAGAGCATATTTGACATCATAAATCGGTCTAAAGTTAATCTATGATGCTGAATTTTGGGCAGGGCATTGGGTGGGTGTCACTAACAAAAGTAGGATAGCTATGGATGTTACGTCTGGGTAAAAAAGGCATGCTACCTTGTGATGGAACCACTCAGCCCAAGTCCCCCCAGAGCATATTGGACATCATAAATCGGTCTAAAGTTAATCTATAATGCTGAATTTTGGGCAGGACATTGGGTGGGTGGCACTAACAAAAATAGGCTAGCTATGACTGTTACATCAGGGTTATAAAGGTATGCTATCTTGTGATGGCAACAATTTACCAAGTACCCCTGAGAGCGTTTTTTAAATCAGAAGTTGGTCATATATATTGCTGAATTATGGGCTGGAAATTTGGTGGGTGGCACTAATAAAAATAGGATAGGTATGGGCATTACATCTGGGAAATAAAGGCATGCTACGTTGTGATGGCACCACTTAACCCAAGTACCGGAGAGTGATTATTTAACATCACAAGCTAGTCAAAAGTTCATCTATAATGCTGAATTTTCGGCAGGACATTGGGTGGGTGGAATGTACAAAAGATAGTATAGTTATAAGCGTTACATCTGGGTAATAAAGGCATGCAAAATTATGATGACACCAATTAAGCCAAGCATCCCTGAGAACGTATTTTACATCAGAAATTGGTCAGAATTTCATCTATAATGCTGAATTTTCGGCAGGACATTGGGTGGATGGAATGTACAAAAAATAGAATAGTTATAAGCATTATATCTGGGTAATAAAGACATGCAAAATTACAATGGCACCAATTAAGCCAAGCACCCCTGAGAGCGTATTTTACATTAGAAATTGGTCAGAATTTCATCCATAATGCTGAATTTTTGACAGGACATTGGGTGGGTGTCACTAACAAAAATAGGATAGCTATTGACGTTACATCTGGGTAACAAAGGCATGCTACCTTGTGATGGAACCACTCAGCCCAAGTCCCCCCAGAGCATATTTGACATCATAAATCGGTCTAAAGTTAATCTATGATGCTGAATTTTGGGCAGGGCATTGGGTGGGTGTCACTAACAAAAGTAGGATAGCTATGGATGTTACGTCTGGGTAAAAAAGGCATGCTACCTTGTGATGGAACCACTCAGCTCAAGTCCCCCCAGAGCATATTTGACATCATAAATCGGTCTAAAGTTAATCTATGATGCTGAATTTTGGGCAGGGCATTGGGTGGGTGTCACTAACAAAAGTAGGATAGCTATGGATGTTACGTCTGGGTAACAAAGGCATGCTACCTTGTGATGGAACCACTCAGCCCAAGTCCCCCCAGAGCATATTTGACATCATAAATCGGTCTAAAGTTAATTTATAATGCTGAATTTTGGGCAGGGCATTGGGTGGGTGTCACTAACAAAAGTAGGATAGCTATGGATGTTACGTCTGGGTAAAAAAGGCATGCTACCTTGTGATGGAACCACTCAGCCCAAGTCCCCCCAGAGCATATTGGACATCATGAATCGGTCTAAAGTTAATCTATAATGCTGAATTTTGGGCAGGACATTGGATGGGTGGCACTAACAAAAATAGGATAGCTATGACTGTTACATCAGGGTTATAAAGGTATGCTATCTTGTGATGGCAACAATTTACCAAGTACCCCTGAGAGCGTATTTTAAATCAGAAGTTGGTCATATATATTGCTGAATTATGGGCTGGAAATTTGGTGGGTGGCACTAATAAAAATAGGATAGCTATGGGCGTTACATCTGGGAAATAAAGGCATGCTACGTTGTGATGGCACCACTTAACCCAAGTACCGGAGAGAGATTATTTAACATCACAAGCTAGTCAAAAGTTCATCTATAATGCTGAATTTTTGGCAGGACATTGGGTGGGTGGAATGTACAAAAGATAGGATATTTATAAGCGTTACATCTGGGTAATAAAGGCATGCAAAATTATGATAACACCAATTAAGCCAAGCATCCCTGAGAGCGTATTTTACATCAGAAATTGGTCAGAATTTCATCTATAATGCTGAATTTTCGTCAGGACATTGGGTGGATGGAATGTACACAAGATAGGATAGTTATAAGCATTACATCTGGGTAATAAAGACATGCAAAATTACGATGGCACCAATTAAGCGAAGCACCCCTGAGAGCGTATTTTACATTAGAAATTGGTCAGAATTTCATCCATAATGCTGAATTTTTGACAGGACATTGGGTGGGTGTCACTAACAAAAATAGGATAGCTATTGACGTTACATCTGGGTAACAAAGGCATGCTACCTTGTGATGGAACCACTCAGCCCAAGTCCCCCCAGAGCATATTTGACATCATAAATCGGTCTAAAGTTAATCTATGATGCTGAATTTTGGGCAGGGCATTGGGTGGGTGTCACTAACAAAAGTAGGATAGCTATGGATGTTACGTCTGGGTAAAAAAGGCATGCTACCTTGTGATGGAACCACTCAGCTCAAGTCCCCCCAGAGCATATTTGACATCATAAATCGGTCTAAAGTTAATCTATGATGCTGAATTTTGGGCAGGGCATTGGGTGGGTGTCACTAACAAAAGTAGGATAGCTATGGATGTTACGTCTGGGTAAAAAAGGCATGCTACCTTGTGATGGAACCACTCAGCCCAAGTCCCCCCAGAGCATATTGGACATCATGAATCGGTCTAAAGTTAATCTATAATGCTGAATTTTGGGCAGGACATTGGATGGGTGGCACTCACAAAAATAGGATAGCTATGACTGTTACATCAGGGTTATAAAGGTATGCTATCTTGTGATGGCAACAATTTACCAAGTACCCCTGAGAGCGTATTTTAAATCAGAAGTTGGTCATATATATTGCTGAATTATGGGCTGGAAATTTGGTGGGTGGCACTAATAAAAATAGGATAGCTATGGGCGTTACATCTGGGAAATAAAGGCATGCTACGTTGTGATGGCACCACTTAACCCAAGTACCGGAGAGAGATTATTTAACATCACAAGCTAGTCAAAAGTTCATCTATAATGCTGAATTTTTGGCAGGACATTGGGTGGGTGGAATGTACAAAAGATAGGATATTTATAAGCGTTACATCTGGGTAATAAAGGCATGCAAAATTATGATAACACCAATTAAGCCAAGCATCCCTGAGAGCGTATTTTACATCAGAAATTGGTCAGAATTTCATCTATAATGCTGAATTTTCGTCAGGACATTGGGTGGATGGAATGTACACAAGATAGGATAGTTATAAGCATTACATCTGGGTAATAAAGACATGCAAAATTACGATGGCACCAATTAAGCGAAGCACCCCTGAGAGCGTATTTTACATTAGAAATTGGTCAGAATTTCATCCATAATGCTGAATTTTTGACAGGACATTGGGTGGGTGTCACTAACAAAAATAGGATAGCTATTGACGTTACATCTGGGTAACAAAGGCATGCTACCTTGTGATGGAACCACTCAGCCCAAGTCCCCCCAGAGCATATTTGACATCATAAATCGGTCTAAAGTTAATCTATGATGCTGAATTTTGGGCAGGGCATTGGGTGGGTGTCACTAACAAAAGTAGGATAGCTATGGATGTTACGTCTGGGTAAAAAAGGCATGCTACCTTGTGATGGAACCACTCAGCCCAAGTCCCCCCAGAGCATATTGGACATCATAAATCGGTCTAAAGTTAATCTATAATGCTGAATTTTGGGCAGGACATTGGGTGGGTGGCACTAACAAAAATAGGCTAGCTATGACTGTTACATCAGGGTTATAAAGGTATGCTATCTTGTGATGGCAACAATTTACCAAGTACCCCTGAGAGCGTTTTTTAAATCAGAAGTTGGTCATATATATTGCTGAATTATGGGCTGGAAATTTGGTGGGTGGCACTAATAAAAATAGGATAGGTATGGGCATTACATCTGGGAAATAAAGGCATGCTACGTTGTGATGGCACCACTTAACCCAAGTACCGGAGAGTGATTATTTAACATCACAAGCTAGTCAAAAGTTCATCTATAATGCTGAATTTTCGGCAGGACATTGGGTGGGTGGAATGTACAAAAGATAGTATAGTTATAAGCGTTACATCTGGGTAATAAAGGCATGCAAAATTATGATGACACCAATTAAGCCAAGCATCCCTGAGAACGTATTTTACATCAGAAATTGGTCAGAATTTCATCTATAATGCTGAATTTTCGGCAGGACATTGGGTGGATGGAATGTACAAAAAATAGAATAGTTATAAGCATTATATCTGGGTAATAAAGACATGCAAAATTACAATGGCACCAATTAAGCCAAGCACCCCTGAGAGCGTATTTTACATTAGAAATTGGTCAGAATTTCATCCATAATGCTGAATTTTTGACAGGACATTGGGTGGGTGTCACTAACAAAAATAGGATAGCTATTGACGTTACATCTGGGTAACAAAGGCATGCTACCTTGTGATGGAACCACTCAGCCCAAGTCCCCCCAGAGCATATTTGACATCATAAATCGGTCTAAAGTTAATCTATGATGCTGAATTTTGGGCAGGGCATTGGGTGGGTGTCACTAACAAAAGTAGGATAGCTATGGATGTTACGTCTGGGTAACAAAGGCATGCTACCTTGTGATGGAACCACTCAGCCCAAGTCCCCCCAGAGCATATTTGACATCATAAATCGGTCTAAAGTTAATTTATAATGCTGAATTTTGGGCAGGGCATTGGGTGGGTGTCACTAACAAAAGTAGGATAGCTATGGATGTTACGTCTGGGTAAAAAAGGCATGCTACCTTGTGATGGAACCACTCAGCCCAAGTCCCCCCAGAGCATATTGGACATCATAAATCGGTCTAAAGTTAATCTATAATGCTGAATTTTGGGCAGGACATTGGGTGGGTGGCACTAACAAAAATAGGCTAGCTATGACTGTTACATCAGGGTTATAAAGGTATGCTATCTTGTGATGGCAACAATTTACCAAGTACCCCTGAGAGCGTTTTTTAAATCAGAAGTTGGTCATATATATTGCTGAATTATGGGCTGGAAATTTGGTGGGTGGCACTAATAAAAATAGGATAGGTATGGGCATTACATCTGGGAAATAAAGGCATGCTACGTTGTGATGGCACCACTTAACCCAAGTACCGGAGAGTGATTATTTAACATCACAAGCTAGTCAAAAGTTCATCTATAATGCTGAATTTTCGGCAGGACATTGGGTGGGTGGAATGTACAAAAGATAGTATAGTTATAAGCGTTACATCTGGGTAATAAAGGCATGCAAAATTATGATGACACCAATTAAGCCAAGCATCCCTGAGAACGTATTTTACATCAGAAATTGGTCAGAATTTCATCTATAATGCTGAATTTTCGGCAGGACATTGGGTGGATGGAATGTACAAAAAATAGAATAGTTATAAGCATTATATCTGGGTAATAAAGACATGCAAAATTACAATGGCACCAATTAAGCCAAGCACCCCTGAGAGCGTATTTTACATTAGAAATTGGTCAGAATTTCATCCATAATGCTGAATTTTTGACAGGACATTGGGTGGGTGTCACTAACAAAAATAGGATAGCTATTGACGTTACATCTGGGTAACAAAGGCATGCTACCTTGTGATGGAACCACTCAGCCCAAGTCCCCCCAGAGCATATTTGACATCATAAATCGGTCTAAAGTTAATCTATGATGCTGAATTTTGGGCAGGGCATTGGGTGGGTGTCACTAACAAAAGTAGGATAGCTATGGATGTTACGTCTGGGTAAAAAAGGCATGCTACCTTGTGATGGAACCACTCAGCTCAAGTCCCCCCAGAGCATATTTGACATCATAAATCGGTCTAAAGTTAATCTATGATGCTGAATTTTGGGCAGGGCATTGGGTGGGTGTCACTAACAAAAGTAGGATAGCTATGGATGTTACGTCTGGGTAACAAAGGCATGCTACCTTGTGATGGAACCACTCAGCCCAAGTCCCCCCAGAGCATATTTGACATCATAAATCGGTCTAAAGTTAATTTATAATGCTGAATTTTGGGCAGGGCATTGGGTGGGTGTCACTAACAAAAGTAGGATAGCTATGGATGTTACGTCTGGGTAAAAAAGGCATGCTACCTTGTGATGGAACCACTCAGCCCAAGTCCCCCCAGAGCATATTGGACATCATGAATCGGTCTAAAGTTAATCTATAATGCTGAATTTTGGGCAGGACATTGGATGGGTGGCACTAACAAAAATAGGATAGCTATGACTGTTACATCAGGGTTATAAAGGTATGCTATCTTGTGATGGCAACAATTTACCAAGTACCCCTGAGAGCGTATTTTAAATCAGAAGTTGGTCATATATATTGCTGAATTATGGGCTGGAAATTTGGTGGGTGGCACTAATAAAAATAGGATAGCTATGGGCGTTACATCTGGGAAATAAAGGCATGCTACGTTGTGATGGCACCACTTAACCCAAGTACCGGAGAGAGATTATTTAACATCACAAGCTAGTCAAAAGTTCATCTATAATGCTGAATTTTTGGCAGGACATTGGGTGGGTGGAATGTACAAAAGATAGGATATTTATAAGCGTTACATCTGGGTAATAAAGGCATGCAAAATTATGATAACACCAATTAAGCCAAGCATCCCTGAGAGCGTATTTTACATCAGAAATTGGTCAGAATTTCATCTATAATGCTGAATTTTCGTCAGGACATTGGGTGGATGGAATGTACACAAGATAGGATAGTTATAAGCATTACATCTGGGTAATAAAGACATGCAAAATTACGATGGCACCAATTAAGCGAAGCACCCCTGAGAGCGTATTTTACATTAGAAATTGGTCAGAATTTCATCCATAATGCTGAATTTTTGACAGGACATTGGGTGGGTGTCACTAACAAAAATAGGATAGCTATTGACGTTACATCTGGGTAACAAAGGCATGCTACCTTGTGATGGAACCACTCAGCCCAAGTCCCCCCAGAGCATATTTGACATCATAAATCGGTCTAAAGTTAATCTATGATGCTGAATTTTGGGCAGGGCATTGGGTGGGTGTCACTAACAAAAGTAGGATAGCTATGGATGTTACGTCTGGGTAAAAAAGGCATGCTACCTTGTGATGGAACCACTCAGCTCAAGTCCCCCCAGAGCATATTTGACATCATAAATCGGTCTAAAGTTAATCTATGATGCTGAATTTTGGGCAGGGCATTGGGTGGGTGTCACTAACAAAAGTAGGATAGCTATGGATGTTACGTCTGGGTAAAAAAGGCATGCTACCTTGTGATGGAACCACTCAGCCCAAGTCCCCCCAGAGCATATTGGACATCATGAATCGGTCTAAAGTTAATCTATAATGCTGAATTTTGGGCAGGACATTGGATGGGTGGCACTCACAAAAATAGGATAGCTATGACTGTTACATCAGGGTTATAAAGGTATGCTATCTTGTGATGGCAACAATTTACCAAGTACCCCTGAGAGCGTATTTTAAATCAGAAGTTGGTCATATATATTGCTGAATTATGGGCTGGAAATTTGGTGGGTGGCACTAATAAAAATAGGATAGCTATGGGCGTTACATCTGGGAAATAAAGGCATGCTACGTTGTGATGGCACCACTTAACCCAAGTACCGGAGAGAGATTATTTAACATCACAAGCTAGTCAAAAGTTCATCTATAATGCTGAATTTTTGGCAGGACATTGGGTGGGTGGAATGTACAAAAGATAGGATATTTATAAGCGTTACATCTGGGTAATAAAGGCATGCAAAATTATGATAACACCAATTAAGCCAAGCATCCCTGAGAGCGTATTTTACATCAGAAATTGGTCAGAATTTCATCTATAATGCTGAATTTTCGTCAGGACATTGGGTGGATGGAATGTACACAAGATAGGATAGTTATAAGCATTACATCTGGGTAATAAAGACATGCAAAATTACGATGGCACCAATTAAGCGAAGCACCCCTGAGAGCGTATTTTACATTAGAAATTGGTCAGAATTTCATCCATAATGCTGAATTTTTGACAGGACATTGGGTGGGTGTCACTAACAAAAATAGGATAGCTATTGACGTTACATCTGGGTAACAAAGGCATGCTACCTTGTGATGGAACCACTCAGCCCAAGTCCCCCCAGAGCATATTTGACATCATAAATCGGTCTAAAGTTAATCTATGATGCTGAATTTTGGGCAGGGCATTGGGTGGGTGTCACTAACAAAAGTAGGATAGCTATGGATGTTACGTCTGGGTAAAAAAGGCATGCTACCTTGTGATGGAACCACTCAGCCCAAGTCCCCCCAGAGCATATTGGACATCATAAATCGGTCTAAAGTTAATCTATAATGCTGAATTTTGGGCAGGACATTGGGTGGGTGGCACTAACAAAAATAGGCTAGCTATGACTGTTACATCAGGGTTATAAAGGTATGCTATCTTGTGATGGCAACAATTTACCAAGTACCCCTGAGAGCGTTTTTTAAATCAGAAGTTGGTCATATATATTGCTGAATTATGGGCTGGAAATTTGGTGGGTGGCACTAATAAAAATAGGATAGGTATGGGCATTACATCTGGGAAATAAAGGCATGCTACGTTGTGATGGCACCACTTAACCCAAGTACCGGAGAGTGATTATTTAACATCACAAGCTAGTCAAAAGTTCATCTATAATGCTGAATTTTCGGCAGGACATTGGGTGGGTGGAATGTACAAAAGATAGTATAGTTATAAGCGTTACATCTGGGTAATAAAGGCATGCAAAATTATGATGACACCAATTAAGCCAAGCATCCCTGAGAACGTATTTTACATCAGAAATTGGTCAGAATTTCATCTATAATGCTGAATTTTCGGCAGGACATTGGGTGGATGGAATGTACAAAAAATAGAATAGTTATAAGCATTATATCTGGGTAATAAAGACATGCAAAATTACAATGGCACCAATTAAGCCAAGCACCCCTGAGAGCGTATTTTACATTAGAAATTGGTCAGAATTTCATCCATAATGCTGAATTTTTGACAGGACATTGGGTGGGTGTCACTAACAAAAATAGGATAGCTATTGACGTTACATCTGGGTAACAAAGGCATGCTACCTTGTGATGGAACCACTCAGCCCAAGTCCCCCCAGAGCATATTTGACATCATAAATCGGTCTAAAGTTAATCTATGATGCTGAATTTTGGGCAGGGCATTGGGTGGGTGTCACTAACAAAAGTAGGATAGCTATGGATGTTACGTCTGGGTAAAAAAGGCATGCTACCTTGTGATGGAACCACTCAGCTCAAGTCCCCCCAGAGCATATTTGACATCATAAATCGGTCTAAAGTTAATCTATGATGCTGAATTTTGGGCAGGGCATTGGGTGGGTGTCACTAACAAAAGTAGGATAGCTATGGATGTTACGTCTGGGTAACAAAGGCATGCTACCTTGTGATGGAACCACTCAGCCCAAGTCCCCCCAGAGCATATTTGACATCATAAATCGGTCTAAAGTTAATTTATAATGCTGAATTTTGGGCAGGGCATTGGGTGGGTGTCACTAACAAAAGTAGGATAACGATGGATGTTACGTCTGGGTAAAAAAGGCATGCTACCTTGTGATGGAACCACTCAGCCCAAGTCCCCCCAGAGCATATTGGACATCATGAATCGGTCTAAAGTTAATCTATAATGCTGAATTTTGGGCAGGACATTGGATGGGTGGCACTAACAAAAATAGGATAGCTATGACTGTTACATCAGGGTTATAAAGGTATGCTATCTTGTGATGGCAACAATTTACCAAGTACCCCTGAGAGCGTATTTTAAATCAGAAGTTGGTCATATATATTGCTGAATTATGGGCTGGAAATTTGGTGGGTGGCACTAATAAAAATAGGATAGCTATGGGCGTTACATCTGGGAAATAAAGGCATGCTACGTTGTGATGGCACCACTTAACCCAAGTACCGGAGAGAGATTATTTAACATCACAAGCTAGTCAAAAGTTCATCTATAATGCTGAATTTTTGGCAGGACATTGGGTGGGTGGAATGTACAAAAGATAGGATATTTATAAGCGTTACATCTGGGTAATAAAGGCATGCAAAATTATGATAACACCAATTAAGCCAAGCATCCCTGAGAGCGTATTTTACATCAGAAATTGGTCAGAATTTCATCTATAATGCTGAATTTTCGTCAGGACATTGGGTGGATGGAATGTACACAAGATAGGATAGTTATAAGCATTACATCTGGGTAATAAAGACATGCAAAATTACGATGGCACCAATTAAGCGAAGCACCCCTGAGAGCGTATTTTACATTAGAAATTGGTCAGAATTTCATCCATAATGCTGAATTTTTGACAGGACATTGGGTGGGTGTCACTAACAAAAATAGGATAGCTATTGACGTTACATCTGGGTAACAAAGGCATGCTACCTTGTGATGGAACCACTCAGCCCAAGTCCCCCCAGAGCATATTTGACATCATAAATCGGTCTAAAGTTAATCTATGATGCTGAATTTTGGGCAGGGCATTGGGTGGGTGTCACTAACAAAAGTAGGATAGCTATGGATGTTACGTCTGGGTAAAAAAGGCATGCTACCTTGTGATGGAACCACTCAGCTCAAGTCCCCCCAGAGCATATTTGACATCATAAATCGGTCTAAAGTTAATCTATGATGCTGAATTTTGGGCAGGGCATTGGGTGGGTGTCACTAACAAAAGTAGGATAGCTATGGATGTTACGTCTGGGTAAAAAAGGCATGCTACCTTGTGATGGAACCACTCAGCCCAAGTCCCCCCAGAGCATATTGGACATCATAAATCGGTCTAAAGTTAATCTATAATGCTGAATTTTGGGCAGGACATTGGGTGGGTGGCACTAACAAAAATAGGCTAGCTATGACTGTTACATCAGGGTTATAAAGGTATGCTATCTTGTGATGGCAACAATTTACCAAGTACCCCTGAGAGCGTTTTTTAAATCAGAAGTTGGTCATATATATTGCTGAATTATGGGCTGGAAATTTGGTGGGTGGCACTAATAAAAATAGGATAGGTATGGGCATTACATCTGGGAAATAAAGGCATGCTACGTTGTGATGGCACCACTTAACCCAAGTACCGGAGAGTGATTATTTAACATCACAAGCTAGTCAAAAGTTCATCTATAATGCTGAATTTTCGGCAGGACATTGGGTGGGTGGAATGTACAAAAGATAGTATAGTTATAAGCGTTACATCTGGGTAATAAAGGCATGCAAAATTATGATGACACCAATTAAGCCAAGCATCCCTGAGAACGTATTTTACATCAGAAATTGGTCAGAATTTCATCTATAATGCTGAATTTTCGTCAGGACATTGGGTGGATGGAATGTACACAAGATAGGATAGTTATAAGCATTACATCTGGGTAATAAAGACATGCAAAATTACGATGGCACCAATTAAGCGAAGCACCCCTGAGAGCGTATTTTACATTAGAAATTGGTCAGAATTTCATCCATAATGCTGAATTTTTGACAGGACATTGGGTGGGTGTCACTAACAAAAATAGGATAGCTATTGACGTTACATCTGGGTAACAAAGGCATGCTACCTTGTGATGGAACCACTCAGCCCAAGTCCCCCCAGAGCATATTTGACATCATAAATCGGTCTAAAGTTAATCTATGATGCTGAATTTTGGGCAGGGCATTGGGTGGGTGTCACTAACAAAAGTAGGATAGCTATGGATGTTACGTCTGGGTAAAAAAGGCATGCTACCTTGTGATGGAACCACTCAGCCCAAGTCCCCCCAGAGCATATTTGACATCATAAATCGGTCTAAAGTTAATTTATAATGCTGAATTTTGGGCAGGGCATTGGGTGGGTGTCACTAACAAAAGTAGGATAGCTATGGATGTTACGTCTGGGTAAAAAAGGCATGCTACCTTGTGATGGAACCACTCAGCCCAAGTCCCCCCAGAGCATATTGGACATCATGAATCGGTCTAAAGTTAATCTATAATGCTGAATTTTGGGCAGGACATTGGATGGGTGGCACTAACAAAAATAGGATAGCTATGACTGTTACATCAGGGTTATAAAGGTATGCTATCTTGTGATGGCAACAATTTACCAAGTACCCCTGAGAGCGTATTTTAAATCAGAAGTTGGTCATATATATTGCTGAATTATGGGCTGGAAATTTGGTGGGTGGCACTAATAAAAATAGGATAGCTATGGGCGTTACATCTGGGAAATAAAGGCATGCTACGTTGTGATGGCACCACTTAACCCAAGTACCGGAGAGAGATTATTTAACATCACAAGCTAGTCAAAAGTTCATCTATAATGCTGAATTTTTGGCAGGACATTGGGTGGGTGGAATGTACAAAAGATAGGATATTTATAAGCGTTACATCTGGGTAATAAAGGCATGCAAAATTATGATAACACCAATTAAGCCAAGCATCCCTGAGAGCGTATTTTACATCAGAAATTGGTCAGAATTTCATCTATAATGCTGAATTTTCGTCAGGACATTGGGTGGATGGAATGTACACAAGATAGGATAGTTATAAGCATTACATCTGGGTAATAAAGACATGCAAAATTACGATGGCACCAATTAAGCGAAGCACCCCTGAGAGCGTATTTTACATTAGAAATTGGTCAGAATTTCATCCATAATGCTGAATTTTTGACAGGACATTGGGTGGGTGTCACTAACAAAAATAGGATAGCTATTGACGTTACATCTGGGTAACAAAGGCATGCTACCTTGTGATGGAACCACTCAGCCCAAGTCCCCCCAGAGCATATTTGACATCATAAATCGGTCTAAAGTTAATCTATGATGCTGAATTTTGGGCAGGGCATTGGGTGGGTGTCACTAACAAAAGTAGGATAGCTATGGATGTTACGTCTGGGTAAAAAAGGCATGCTACCTTGTGATGGAACCACTCAGCTCAAGTCCCCCCAGAGCATATTTGACATCATAAATCGGTCTAAAGTTAATCTATGATGCTGAATTTTGGGCAGGGCATTGGGTGGGTGTCACTAACAAAAGTAGGATAGCTATGGATGTTACGTCTGGGTAAAAAAGGCATGCTACCTTGTGATGGAACCACTCAGCCCAAGTCCCCCCAGAGCATATTGGACATCATAAATCGGTCTAAAGTTAATCTATAATGCTGAATTTTGGGCAGGACATTGGGTGGGTGGCACTAACAAAAATAGGCTAGCTATGACTGTTACATCAGGGTTATAAAGGTATGCTATCTTGTGATGGCAACAATTTACCAAGTACCCCTGAGAGCGTTTTTTAAATCAGAAGTTGGTCATATATATTGCTGAATTATGGGCTGGAAATTTGGTGGGTGGCACTAATAAAAATAGGATAGGTATGGGCATTACATCTGGGAAATAAAGGCATGCTACGTTGTGATGGCACCACTTAACCCAAGTACCGGAGAGTGATTATTTAACATCACAAGCTAGTCAAAAGTTCATCTATAATGCTGAATTTTCGGCAGGACATTGGGTGGGTGGAATGTACAAAAGATAGTATAGTTATAAGCGTTACATCTGGGTAATAAAGGCATGCAAAATTATGATGACACCAATTAAGCCAAGCATCCCTGAGAACGTATTTTACATCAGAAATTGGTCAGAATTTCATCTATAATGCTGAATTTTCGTCAGGACATTGGGTGGATGGAATGTACACAAGATAGGATAGTTATAAGCATTACATCTGGGTAATAAAGACATGCAAAATTACGATGGCACCAATTAAGCGAAGCACCCCTGAGAGCGTATTTTACATTAGAAATTGGTCAGAATTTCATCCATAATGCTGAATTTTTGACAGGACATTGGGTGGGTGTCACTAACAAAAATAGGATAGCTATTGACGTTACATCTGGGTAACAAAGGCATGCTACCTTGTGATGGAACCACTCAGCCCAAGTCCCCCCAGAGCATATTTGACATCATAAATCGGTCTAAAGTTAATCTATGATGCTGAATTTTGGGCAGGGCATTGGGTGGGTGTCACTAACAAAAGTAGGATAGCTATGGATGTTACGTCTGGGTAAAAAAGGCATGCTACCTTGTGATGGAACCACTCAGCTCAAGTCCCCCCAGAGCATATTTGACATCATAAATCGGTCTAAAGTTAATCTATGATGCTGAATTTTGGGCAGGGCATTGGGTGGGTGTCACTAACAAAAGTAGGATAGCTATGGATGTTACGTCTGGGTAAAAAAGGCATGCTACCTTGTGATGGAACCACTCAGCCCAAGTCCCCCCAGAGCATATTGGACATCATAAATCGGTCTAAAGTTAATCTATAATGCTGAATTTTGGGCAGGACATTGGGTGGGTGGCACTAACAAAAATAGGCTAGCTATGACTGTTACATCAGGGTTATAAAGGTATGCTATCTTGTGATGGCAACAATTTACCAAGTACCCCTGAGAGCGTTTTTTAAATCAGAAGTTGGTCATATATATTGCTGAATTATGGGCTGGAAATTTGGTGGGTGGCACTAATAAAAATAGGATAGGTATGGGCATTACATCTGGGAAATAAAGGCATGCTACGTTGTGATGGCACCACTTAACCCAAGTACCGGAGAGTGATTATTTAACATCACAAGCTAGTCAAAAGTTCATCTATAATGCTGAATTTTCGGCAGGACATTGGGTGGGTGGAATGTACAAAAGATAGTATAGTTATAAGCGTTACATCTGGGTAATAAAGGCATGCAAAATTATGATGACACCAATTAAGCCAAGCATCCCTGAGAACGTATTTTACATCAGAAATTGGTCAGAATTTCATCTATAATGCTGAATTTTCGGCAGGACATTGGGTGGATGGAATGTACAAAAAATAGAATAGTTATAAGCATTATATCTGGGTAATAAAGACATGCAAAATTACAATGGCACCAATTAAGCCAAGCACCCCTGAGAGCGTATTTTACATTAGAAATTGGTCAGAATTTCATCCATAATGCTGAATTTTTGACAGGACATTGGGTGGGTGTCACTAACAAAAATAGGATAGCTATTGACGTTACATCTGGGTAATAAAGGCATGCTACCTTGTGATGGAACCACTCAGCCCAAGTCCCCCCAGAGCATATTTGACATCATAAATCGGTCTAAAGTTAATCTATGATGCTGAATTTTGGGCAGGGCATTGGGTGGGTGTCACTAACAAAAGTAGGATAGCTATGGATGTTACGTCTGGGTAAAAAAGGCATGCTACCTTGTGATGGAACCACTCAGCCCAAGTCCCCCCAGAGCATATTTGACATCATAAATCGGTCTAAAGTTAATCTATGATGCTGAATTTTGGGCAGGGCATTGGGTGGGTGTCACTAACAAAAGTAGGATAGCTATGGATGTTACGTCTGGGTAAAAAAGGCATGCTACCTTGTGATGGAACCACTCAGCCCAAGTCCCCCCAGAGCATATTGGACATCATAAATCGGTCTAAAGTTAATCTATAATGCTGAATTTTGGGGAGGACATTGGGTGGGTGGCACTAACAAAAATAGGATAGCTATGACTGTTACATCAGGGTTATAAAGGTATGCTATCTTGTGATGGCAACAATTTACCAAGTACCCCTGAGAGCGTTTTTTAAATCAGAAGTTGGTCATATATATTGCTGAATTATGGGCTGGAAATTTGGTGGGTGGCACTAATAAAAATAGGATAGGTATGGGCATTACATCTGGGAAATAAAGGCATGCTACGTTGTGATGGCACCACTTAACCCAAGTACCGGAGAGTGATTATTTAACATCACAAGGTAGTCAAAAGTTCATCTATAATGCTGAATTTTCGGCAGGACATTGGGTGGGTGGAATGTACAAAAGATAGTATAGTTATAAGCGTTACATCTGGGTAATAAAGGCATGCAAAATTATGATGACACCAATTAAGCCAAGCATCCCTGAGAACGTATTTTACATCAGAAATTGGTCAGAATTTCATCTATAATGCTGAATTTTCGGCAGGACATTGGGTGGATGGAATGTACAAAAAATAGAATAGTTATAAGCATTATATCTGGGTAATAAAGACATGCAAAATTACAATGGCACCAATTAAGCCAAGCACCCCTGAGAGCGTATTTTACATTAGAAATTGGTCAGAATTTCATCCATAATGCTGAATTTTTGACAGGACATTGGGTGGGTGTCACTAACAAAAATAGGATAGCTATTGACGTTACATCTGGGTAACAAAGGCATGCTACCTTGTGATGGAACCACTCAGCGCAAGTCCCCCCAGAGCCTATTTGACATCATAAATCGGTCTATAGTTAATCTATAATGCTGAATTTTGGGCAGGGCATTGGGTGGGTGTCACTAACAAAAATAGGATAGTTATGGGCATTACATCTGGGAAATAAAGGCATGCTACCTTGTGATGGCACCACTCAGCCCATGTCCCCCTGGAGCATTTTTGACATCACAAGTTGGTCTAAAGTTCATCTATAATGCTGAAGTTTGGGCAGGACATTGGGTGGGTGGCACTAACAAAAATAGGATAGCTATGACTGTTACATCAGGGTTATAAAGGTATGCTATCTTGTGATGGCAACAATTTATCAAGTACCCCTGAGAGCATATTTTAAATCAGAAGTTGGTCATATATATTGCTGAATTATGGGCTGGAAATTTCGTGGGTGGCACTAATAAAAATAGGATAGCTATGGGCGTTACATCTGGGAAATAAAGGCATGCTACGTTGTGATGGCACCACTTAACCCAAGTACCGGAGAGAGATTATTTAACATCACAAGCTAGTCAAAAGTTCATCTATAATGCTGAATTTTTGGCAGGACATTGGGTGGGTGGAATGTACAAAAGATAGGATATTTATAAGCGTTACATCTGGGTAATAAAGGCATGCAAAATTATGATAACACCAATTAAGCCAAGCATCCCTGAGAGCGTATTTTACATCAGAAATTGGTCAGAATTTCATCTATAATGCTGAATTTTCGTCAGGACATTGGGTGGATGGAATGTACACAAGATAGGATAGTTATAAGCATTACATCTGGGTAATAAAGACATGCAAAATTACGATGGCACCAATTAAGCGAAGCACCCCTGAGAGCGTATTTTACATTAGAAATTGGTCAGAATTTCATCCATAATGCTGAATTTTTGACAGGACATTGGGTGGGTGTCACTAACAAAAATAGGATAGCTATTGACGTTACATCTGGGTAACAAAGGCATGCTACCTTGTGATGGAACCACTCAGCCCAAGTCCCCCCAGAGCATATTTGACATCATAAATCGGTCTAAAGTTAATCTATGATGCTGAATTTTGGGCAGGGCATTGGGTGGGTGTCACTAACAAAAGTAGGATAGCTATGGATGTTACGTCTGGGTAAAAAAGGCATGCTACCTTGTGATGGAACCACTCAGCTCAAGTCCCCCCAGAGCATATTTGACATCATAAATCGGTCTAAAGTTAATCTATGATGCTGAATTTTGGGCAGGGCATTGGGTGGGTGTCACTAACAAAAGTAGGATAGCTATGGATGTTACGTCTGGGTAAAAAAGGCATGCTACCTTGTGATGGAACCACTCAGCCCAAGTCCCCCCAGAGCATATTGGACATCATAAATCGGTCTAAAGTTAATCTATAATGCTGAATTTTGGGCAGGACATTGGGTGGGTGGCACTAACAAAAATAGGCTAGCTATGACTGTTACATCAGGGTTATAAAGGTATGCTATCTTGTGATGGCAACAATTTACCAAGTACCCCTGAGAGCGTTTTTTAAATCAGAAGTTGGTCATATATATTGCTGAATTATGGGCTGGAAATTTGGTGGGTGGCACTAATAAAAATAGGATAGGTATGGGCATTACATCTGGGAAATAAAGGCATGCTACGTTGTGATGGCACCACTTAACCCAAGTACCGGAGAGTGATTATTTAACATCACAAGCTAGTCAAAAGTTCATCTATAATGCTGAATTTTCGGCAGGACATTGGGTGGGTGGAATGTACAAAAGATAGTATAGTTATAAGCGTTACATCTGGGTAATAAAGGCATGCAAAATTATGATGACACCAATTAAGCCAAGCATCCCTGAGAACGTATTTTACATCAGAAATTGGTCAGAATTTCATCTATAATGCTGAATTTTCGGCAGGACATTGGGTGGATGGAATGTACAAAAAATAGAATAGTTATAAGCATTATATCTGGGTAATAAAGACATGCAAAATTACAATGGCACCAATTAAGCCAAGCACCCCTGAGAGCGTATTTTACATTAGAAATTGGTCAGAATTTCATCCATAATGCTGAATTTTTGACAGGACATTGGGTGGGTGTCACTAACAAAAATAGGATAGCTATTGACGTTACATCTGGGTAATAAAGGCATGCTACCTTGTGATGGAACCACTCAGCCCAAGTCCCCCCAGAGCATATTTGACATCATAAATCGGTCTAAAGTTAATCTATGATGCTGAATTTTGGGCAGGGCATTGGGTGGGTGTCACTAACAAAAGTAGGATAGCTATGGATGTTACGTCTGGGTAAAAAAGGCATGCTACCTTGTGATGGAACCACTCAGCCCAAGTCCCCCCAGAGCATATTTGACATCATAAATCGGTCTAAAGTTAATCTATGATGCTGAATTTTGGGCAGGGCATTGGGTGGGTGTCACTAACAAAAGTAGGATAGCTATGGATGTTACGTCTGGGTAAAAAAGGCATGCTACCTTGTGATGGAACCACTCAGCCCAAGTCCCCCCAGAGCATATTGGACATCATAAATCGGTCTAAAGTTAATCTATAATGCTGAATTTTGGGGAGGACATTGGGTGGGTGGCACTAACAAAAATAGGATAGCTATGACTGTTACATCAGGGTTATAAAGGTATGCTATCTTGTGATGGCAACAATTTACCAAGTACCCCTGAGAGCGTTTTTTAAATCAGAAGTTGGTCATATATATTGCTGAATTATGGGCTGGAAATTTGGTGGGTGGCACTAATAAAAATAGGATAGGTATGGGCATTACATCTGGGAAATAAAGGCATGCTACGTTGTGATGGCACCACTTAACCCAAGTACCGGAGAGTGATTATTTAACATCACAAGGTAGTCAAAAGTTCATCTATAATGCTGAATTTTCGGCAGGACATTGGGTGGGTGGAATGTACAAAAGATAGTATAGTTATAAGCGTTACATCTGGGTAATAAAGGCATGCAAAATTATGATGACACCAATTAAGCCAAGCATCCCTGAGAACGTATTTTACATCAGAAATTGGTCAGAATTTCATCTATAATGCTGAATTTTCGGCAGGACATTGGGTGGATGGAATGTACAAAAAATAGAATAGTTATAAGCATTATATCTGGGTAATAAAGACATGCAAAATTACAATGGCACCAATTAAGCCAAGCACCCCTGAGAGCGTATTTTACATTAGAAATTGGTCAGAATTTCATCCATAATGCTGAATTTTTGACAGGACATTGGGTGGGTGTCACTAACAAAAATAGGATAGCTATTGACGTTACATCTGGGTAACAAAGGCATGCTACCTTGTGATGGAACCACTCAGCGCAAGTCCCCCCAGAGCCTATTTGACATCATAAATCGGTCTATAGTTAATCTATAATGCTGAATTTTGGGCAGGGCATTGGGTGGGTGTCACTAACAAAAATAGGATAGTTATGGGCATTACATCTGGGAAATAAAGGCATGCTACCTTGTGATGGCACCACTCAGCCCATGTCCCCCTGGAGCATTTTTGACATCACAAGTTGGTCTAAAGTTCATCTATAATGCTGAAGTTTGGGCAGGACATTGGGTGGGTGGCACTAACAAAAATAGGATAGCTATGACTGTTACATCAGGGTTATAAAGGTATGCTATCTTGTGATGGCAACAATTTATCAAGTACCCCTGAGAGCATATTTTAAATCAGAAGTTGGTCATATATATTGCTGAATTATGGGCTGGAAATTTCGTGGGTGGCACTAATAAAAATAGGATAGCTATGGGCGTTACATCTGGGAAATAAAGGCATGCTACGTTGTGATGGCACCACTTAACCCAAGTACCGGAGAGAGATTATTTAACATCACAAGCTAGTCAAAAGTTCATCTATAATGCTGAATTTTTGGCAGGACATTGGGTGGGTGGAATGTACAAAAGATAGGATATTTATAAGCGTTACATCTGGGTAATAAAGGCATGCAAAATTATGATAACACCAATTAAGCCAAGCATCCCTGAGAGCGTATTTTACATCAGAAATTGGTCAGAATTTCATCTATAATGCTGAATTTTCGTCAGGACATTGGGTGGATGGAATGTACACAAGATAGGATAGTTATAAGCATTACATCTGGGTAATAAAGACATGCAAAATTACGATGGCACCAATTAAGCGAAGCACCCCTGAGAGCGTATTTTACATTAGAAATTGGTCAGAATTTCATCCATAATGCTGAATTTTTGACAGGACATTGGGTGGGTGTCACTAACAAAAATAGGATAGCTATTGACGTTACATCTGGGTAACAAAGGCATGCTACCTTGTGATGGAACCACTCAGCCCAAGTCCCCCCAGAGCATATTTGACATCATAAATCGGTCTAAAGTTAATCTATGATGCTGAATTTTGGGCAGGGCATTGGGTGGGTGTCACTAACAAAAGTAGGATAGCTATGGATGTTACGTCTGGGTAAAAAAGGCATGCTACCTTGTGATGGAACCACTCAGCCCAAGTCCCCCCAGAGCATATTGGACATCATAAATCGGTCTAAAGTTAATCTATAATGCTGAATTTTGGGCAGGACATTGGGTGGGTGGCACTAACAAAAATAGGCTAGCTATGACTGTTACATCAGGGTTATAAAGGTATGCTATCTTGTGATGGCAACAATTTACCAAGTACCCCTGAGAGCGTTTTTTAAATCAGAAGTTGGTCATATATATTGCTGAATTATGGGCTGGAAATTTGGTGGGTGGCACTAATAAAAATAGGATAGGTATGGGCATTACATCTGGGAAATAAAGGCATGCTACGTTGTGATGGCACCACTTAACCCAAGTACCGGAGAGTGATTATTTAACATCACAAGCTAGTCAAAAGTTCATCTATAATGCTGAATTTTCGGCAGGACATTGGGTGGGTGGAATGTACAAAAGATAGTATAGTTATAAGCGTTACATCTGGGTAATAAAGGCATGCAAAATTATGATGACACCAATTAAGCCAAGCATCCCTGAGAACGTATTTTACATCAGAAATTGGTCAGAATTTCATCTATAATGCTGAATTTTCGGCAGGACATTGGGTGGATGGAATGTACAAAAAATAGAATAGTTATAAGCATTATATCTGGGTAATAAAGACATGCAAAATTACAATGGCACCAATTAAGCCAAGCACCCCTGAGAGCGTATTTTACATTAGAAATTGGTCAGAATTTCATCCATAATGCTGAATTTTTGACAGGACATTGGGTGGGTGTCACTAACAAAAATAGGATAGCTATTGACGTTACATCTGGGTAATAAAGGCATGCTACCTTGTGATGGAACCACTCAGCCCAAGTCCCCCCAGAGCATATTTGACATCATAAATCGGTCTAAAGTTAATCTATGATGCTGAATTTTGGGCAGGGCATTGGGTGGGTGTCACTAACAAAAGTAGGATAGCTATGGATGTTACGTCTGGGTAAAAAAGGCATGCTACCTTGTGATGGAACCACTCAGCCCAAGTCCCCCCAGAGCATATTTGACATCATAAATCGGTCTAAAGTTAATCTATGATGCTGAATTTTGGGCAGGGCATTGGGTGGGTGTCACTAACAAAAGTAGGATAGCTATGGATGTTACGTCTGGGTAAAAAAGGCATGCTACCTTGTGATGGAACCACTCAGCCCAAGTCCCCCCAGAGCATATTGGACATCATAAATCGGTCTAAAGTTAATCTATAATGCTGAATTTTGGGGAGGACATTGGGTGGGTGGCACTAACAAAAATAGGATAGCTATGACTGTTACATCAGGGTTATAAAGGTATGCTATCTTGTGATGGCAACAATTTACCAAGTACCCCTGAGAGCGTTTTTTAAATCAGAAGTTGGTCATATATATTGCTGAATTATGGGCTGGAAATTTGGTGGGTGGCACTAATAAAAATAGGATAGGTATGGGCATTACATCTGGGAAATAAAGGCATGCTACGTTGTGATGGCACCACTTAACCCAAGTACCGGAGAGTGATTATTTAACATCACAAGGTAGTCAAAAGTTCATCTATAATGCTGAATTTTCGGCAGGACATTGGGTGGGTGGAATGTACAAAAGATAGTATAGTTATAAGCGTTACATCTGGGTAATAAAGGCATGCAAAATTATGATGACACCAATTAAGCCAAGCATCCCTGAGAACGTATTTTACATCAGAAATTGGTCAGAATTTCATCTATAATGCTGAATTTTCGGCAGGACATTGGGTGGATGGAATGTACAAAAAATAGAATAGTTATAAGCATTATATCTGGGTAATAAAGACATGCAAAATTACAATGGCACCAATTAAGCCAAGCACCCCTGAGAGCGTATTTTACATTAGAAATTGGTCAGAATTTCATCCATAATGCTGAATTTTTGACAGGACATTGGGTGGGTGTCACTAACAAAAATAGGATAGCTATTGACGTTACATCTGGGTAATAAAGGCATGCTACCTTGTGATGGAACCACTCAGCCCAAGTCCCCCCAGAGCATATTTGACATCATAAATCGGTCTAAAGTTAATCTATGATGCTGAATTTTGGGCAGGGCATTGGGTGGGTGTCACTAACAAAAGTAGGATAGCTATGGATGTTACGTCTGGGTAAAAAAGGCATGCTACCTTGTGATGGAACCACTCAGCCCAAGTCCCCCCAGAGCATATTTGACATCATAAATCGGTCTAAAGTTAATCTATGATGCTGAATTTTGGGCAGGGCATTGGGTGGGTGTCACTAACAAAAGTAGGATAGCTATGGATGTTACGTCTGGGTAAAAAAGGCATGCTACCTTGTGATGGAACCACTCAGCCCAAGTCCCCCCAGAGCATATTGGACATCATAAATCGGTCTAAAGTTAATCTATAATGCTGAATTTTGGGGAGGACATTGGGTGGGTGGCACTAACAAAAATAGGATAGCTATGACTGTTACATCAGGGTTATAAAGGTATGCTATCTTGTGATGGCAACAATTTACCAAGTACCCCTGAGAGCGTTTTTTAAATCAGAAGTTGGTCATATATATTGCTGAATTATGGGCTGGAAATTTGGTGGGTGGCACTAATAAAAATAGGATAGGTATGGGCATTACATCTGGGAAATAAAGGCATGCTACGTTGTGATGGCACCACTTAACCCAAGTACCGGAGAGTGATTATTTAACATCACAAGGTAGTCAAAAGTTCATCTATAATGCTGAATTTTCGGCAGGACATTGGGTGGGTGGAATGTACAAAAGATAGTATAGTTATAAGCGTTACATCTGGGTAATAAAGGCATGCAAAATTATGATGACACCAATTAAGCCAAGCATCCCTGAGAACGTATTTTACATCAGAAATTGGTCAGAATTTCATCTATAATGCTGAATTTTCGGCAGGACATTGGGTGGATGGAATGTACAAAAAATAGAATAGTTATAAGCATTATATCTGGGTAATAAAGACATGCAAAATTACAATGGCACCAATTAAGCCAAGCACCCCTGAGAGCGTATTTTACATTAGAAATTGGTCAGAATTTCATCCATAATGCTGAATTTTTGACAGGACATTGGGTGGGTGTCACTAACAAAAATAGGATAGCTATTGACGTTACATCTGGGTAACAAAGGCATGCTACCTTGTGATGGAACCACTCAGCGCAAGTCCCCCCAGAGCCTATTTGACATCATAAATCGGTCTATAGTTAATCTATAATGCTGAATTTTGGGCAGGGCATTGGGTGGGTGTCACTAACAAAAATAGGATAGTTATGGGCATTACATCTGGGAAATAAAGGCATGCTACCTTGTGATGGCACCACTCAGCCCATGTCCCCCTGGAGCATTTTTGACATCACAAGTTGGTCTAAAGTTCATCTATAATGCTGAAGTTTGGGCAGGACATTGGGTGGGTGGCACTAACAAAAATAGGATAGCTATGACTGTTACATCAGGGTTATAAAGGTATGCTATCTTGTGATGGCAACAATTTATCAAGTACCCCTGAGAGCATATTTTAAATCAGAAGTTGGTCATATATATTGCTGAATTATGGGCTGGAAATTTCGTGGGTGGCACTAATAAAAATAGGATAGCTATGGGCGTTACATCTGGGAAATAAAGGCATGCTACGTTGTGATGGCACCACTTAACCCAAGTACCGGAGAGAGATTATTTAACATCACAAGCTAGTCAAAAGTTCATCTATAATGCTGAATTTTTGGCAGGACATTGGGTGGGTGGAATGTACAAAAGATAGGATATTTATAAGCGTTACATCTGGGTAATAAAGGCATGCAAAATTATGATAACACCAATTAAGCCAAGCATCCCTGAGAGCGTATTTTACATCAGAAATTGGTCAGAATTTCATCTATAATGCTGAATTTTCGTCAGGACATTGGGTGGATGGAATGTACACAAGATAGGATAGTTATAAGCATTACATCTGGGTAATAAAGACATGCAAAATTACGATGGCACCAATTAAGCGAAGCACCCCTGAGAGCGTATTTTACATTAGAAATTGGTCAGAATTTCATCCATAATGCTGAATTTTTGACAGGACATTGGGTGGGTGTCACTAACAAAAATAGGATAGCTATTGACGTTACATCTGGGTAACAAAGGCATGCTACCTTGTGATGGAACCACTCAGCCCAAGTCCCCCCAGAGCATATTTGACATCATAAATCGGTCTAAAGTTAATCTATGATGCTGAATTTTGGGCAGGGCATTGGGTGGGTGTCACTAACAAAAGTAGGATAGCTATGGATGTTACGTCTGGGTAAAAAAGGCATGCTACCTTGTGATGGAACCACTCAGCTCAAGTCCCCCCAGAGCATATTTGACATCATAAATCGGTCTAAAGTTAATCTATGATGCTGAATTTTGGGCAGGGCATTGGGTGGGTGTCACTAACAAAAGTAGGATAGCTATGGATGTTACGTCTGGGTAAAAAAGGCATGCTACCTTGTGATGGAACCACTCAGCCCAAGTCCCCCCAGAGCATATTGGACATCATAAATCGGTCTAAAGTTAATCTATAATGCTGAATTTTGGGCAGGACATTGGGTGGGTGGCACTAACAAAAATAGGCTAGCTATGACTGTTACATCAGGGTTATAAAGGTATGCTATCTTGTGATGGCAACAATTTACCAAGTACCCCTGAGAGCGTTTTTTAAATCAGAAGTTGGTCATATATATTGCTGAATTATGGGCTGGAAATTTGGTGGGTGGCACTAATAAAAATAGGATAGGTATGGGCATTACATCTGGGAAATAAAGGCATGCTACGTTGTGATGGCACCACTTAACCCAAGTACCGGAGAGTGATTATTTAACATCACAAGCTAGTCAAAAGTTCATCTATAATGCTGAATTTTCGGCAGGACATTGGGTGGGTGGAATGTACAAAAGATAGTATAGTTATAAGCGTTACATCTGGGTAATAAAGGCATGCAAAATTATGATGACACCAATTAAGCCAAGCATCCCTGAGAACGTATTTTACATCAGAAATTGGTCAGAATTTCATCTATAATGCTGAATTTTCGGCAGGACATTGGGTGGATGGAATGTACAAAAAATAGAATAGTTATAAGCATTATATCTGGGTAATAAAGACATGCAAAATTACAATGGCACCAATTAAGCCAAGCACCCCTGAGAGCGTATTTTACATTAGAAATTGGTCAGAATTTCATCCATAATGCTGAATTTTTGACAGGACATTGGGTGGGTGTCACTAACAAAAATAGGATAGCTATTGACGTTACATCTGGGTAATAAAGGCATGCTACCTTGTGATGGAACCACTCAGCCCAAGTCCCCCCAGAGCATATTTGACATCATAAATCGGTCTAAAGTTAATCTATGATGCTGAATTTTGGGCAGGGCATTGGGTGGGTGTCACTAACAAAAGTAGGATAGCTATGGATGTTACGTCTGGGTAAAAAAGGCATGCTACCTTGTGATGGAACCACTCAGCCCAAGTCCCCCCAGAGCATATTTGACATCATAAATCGGTCTAAAGTTAATCTATGATGCTGAATTTTGGGCAGGGCATTGGGTGGGTGTCACTAACAAAAGTAGGATAGCTATGGATGTTACGTCTGGGTAAAAAAGGCATGCTACCTTGTGATGGAACCACTCAGCCCAAGTCCCCCCAGAGCATATTGGACATCATAAATCGGTCTAAAGTTAATCTATAATGCTGAATTTTGGGGAGGACATTGGGTGGGTGGCACTAACAAAAATAGGATAGCTATGACTGTTACATCAGGGTTATAAAGGTATGCTATCTTGTGATGGCAACAATTTACCAAGTACCCCTGAGAGCGTTTTTTAAATCAGAAGTTGGTCATATATATTGCTGAATTATGGGCTGGAAATTTGGTGGGTGGCACTAATAAAAATAGGATAGGTATGGGCATTACATCTGGGAAATAAAGGCATGCTACGTTGTGATGGCACCACTTAACCCAAGTACCGGAGAGTGATTATTTAACATCACAAGGTAGTCAAAAGTTCATCTATAATGCTGAATTTTCGGCAGGACATTGGGTGGGTGGAATGTACAAAAGATAGTATAGTTATAAGCGTTACATCTGGGTAATAAAGGCATGCAAAATTATGATGACACCAATTAAGCCAAGCATCCCTGAGAACGTATTTTACATCAGAAATTGGTCAGAATTTCATCTATAATGCTGAATTTTCGGCAGGACATTGGGTGGATGGAATGTACAAAAAATAGAATAGTTATAAGCATTATATCTGGGTAATAAAGACATGCAAAATTACAATGGCACCAATTAAGCCAAGCACCCCTGAGAGCGTATTTTACATTAGAAATTGGTCAGAATTTCATCCATAATGCTGAATTTTTGACAGGACATTGGGTGGGTGTCACTAACAAAAATAGGATAGCTATTGACGTTACATCTGGGTAACAAAGGCATGCTACCTTGTGATGGAACCACTCAGCGCAAGTCCCCCCAGAGCCTATTTGACATCATAAATCGGTCTATAGTTAATCTATAATGCTGAATTTTGGGCAGGGCATTGGGTGGGTGTCACTAACAAAAATAGGATAGTTATGGGCATTACATCTGGGAAATAAAGGCATGCTACCTTGTGATGGCACCACTCAGCCCATGTCCCCCTGGAGCATTTTTGACATCACAAGTTGGTCTAAAGTTCATCTATAATGCTGAAGTTTGGGCAGGACATTGGGTGGGTGTCACTAACAAAAATAGGATAGCTATGACTGTTACATCAGGGTTATAAAGGTATGCTATCTTGTGATGGCAACAATTTATCAAGTACCCCTGAGAGCATATTTTAAATCAGAAGTTGGTCATATATATTGCTGAATTATGGGCTGGAAATTTCGTGGGTGGCACTAATAAAAATAGGATAGCTATGGGCGTTACATCTGGGAAATAAAGGCATGCTACGTTGTGATGGCACCACTTAACCCAAGTACCGGAGAGAGATTATTTAACATCACAAGCTAGTCAAAAGTTCATCTATAATGCTGAATTTTTGGCAGGACATTGGGTGGGTGGAATGTACAAAAGATAGAATATTTATAAGCGTTACATCTGGGTAATAAAGGCATGCAAAATTATGATAACACCAATTAAGCCAAGCATCCCTGAGAACGTATTTTACATCAGAAATTGGTCAGAATTTCATCTATAATGCTGAATTTTCGGCAGGACATTGGGTGCATGGAATGTACAAAAGATAGGATATTTATAAGCGTTACATCTGGGTAATAAAGGCATGCAAAATTATGATGACACCAATTAAGCCAAGCATCCCTGAGAACGTATTTTACATCAGAAATTGGTCAGAATTTCATCTATAATGCTGAATTTTCGGCAGGACATTGGGTGGATGGAATGTACACAAGATAGGATAGTTATAAGCATTACATCTGGGTAATAAAGACATGCAAAATTATGATGACACCAATTAAGCCAAGCATCCCTGAGAATGTATTTTACATCAGAAATTGGTCAGAATTTCATCTATAATGCAGAATTTTCGGCAGGACATTGGGTGGATGGAATGTACACAAGATAGGATAGTTATAAGGATTACATCTGGGTAATAAAGGCATGCAAAATTATGATGACACCAATTAAGCCAAGCATCCCTGAGAATGTATTTTACATCAGAAATTGGTCAGAATTTCATCTATAATGCTGAATTTTCGGCAGGACATTGGGTGGATGGAATGTACACAAGATAGGATAGTTATAAGCATTACATCTGGGTAATAAAGACATGCAAAATTAAGATGGCACCAATTAAGCGAAGCACCCCTGAGAGCGTATTTTACATTAGAAATTGGTCAGAATTTCATCCATAATGCTGAATTTTTGACAGGACATTGGGTGGGTGTCACTAACAAAAATAGGATAGCTATTGACGTTACATCTGGGTAACAAAGGCATGCTACCTTGTGATGGAACCACTCAGCCCAAGTCCCCCCAGAGCATATTTGACATCATAAATCGGTCTAAAGTTAATCTATGATGCTGAATTTTGGGCAGGGCATTGGGTGGGTGTCACTAACAAAAGTAGGATAGCTATGGATGTTACGTCTGGGTAATAAAGGCATGCTACCTTGTGATGGAACCACTCAGCCCAAGTCCCCCCAGAGCATATTTGACATCATAAATCGGTCTAAAGTTAATCTATGATGCTGAATTTTGGGCAGGGCATTGGGTGGGTGTCACTAACAAAAGTAGGATAGCTATGGATGTTACGTCTGGGTAAAAAAGGCATGCTACCTTGTGATGGAACCACTCAGCCCAAGTCCCCCCAGAGCATATTGGACATCATAAATCGGTCTAAAGTTAATCTATAATGCTGAATTTTGGGGAGGACATTGGGTGGGTGGCACTAACAAAAATAGGATAGCTATGACTGTTACATCAGGGTTATAAAGGTATGCTATCTTGTGATGGCAACAATTTACCAAGTACCCCTGAGAGCGTTTTTTAAATCAGAAGTTGGTCATATATATTGCTGAATTATGGGCTGGAAATTTGGTGGGTGGCACTAATAAAAATAGGATAGGTATGGGCATTACATCTGGGAAATAAAGGCATGCTACGTTGTGATGGCACCACTTAACCCAAGTACCGGAGAGTGATTATTTAACATCACAAGGTAGTCAAAAGTTCATCTATAATGCTGAATTTTCGGCAGGACATTGGGTGGGTGGAATGTACAAAAGATAGTATAGTTATAAGCGTTACATCTGGGTAATAAAGGCATGCAAAATTATGATGACACCAATTAAGCCAAGCATCCCTGAGAACGTATTTTACATCAGAAATTGGTCAGAATTTCATCTATAATGCTGAATTTTCGGCAGGACATTGGGTGGATGGAATGTACAAAAAATAGAATAGTTATAAGCATTATATCTGGGTAATAAAGACATGCAAAATTACAATGGCACCAATTAAGCCAAGCACCCCTGAGAGCGTATTTTACATTAGAAATTGGTCAGAATTTCATCCATAATGCTGAATTTTTGACAGGACATTGGGTGGGTGTCACTAACAAAAATAGGATAGCTATTGACGTTACATCTGGGTAACAAAGGCATGCTACCTTGTGATGGAACCACTCAGCGCAAGTCCCCCCAGAGCCTATTTGACATCATAAATCGGTCTATAGTTAATCTATAATGCTGAATTTTGGGCAGGGCATTGGGTGGGTGTCACTAACAAAAATAGGATAGTTATGGGCATTACATCTGGGAAATAAAGGCATGCTACCTTGTGATGGCACCACTCAGCCCATGTCCCCCTGGAGCATTTTTGACATCACAAGTTGGTCTAAAGTTCATCTATAATGCTGAAGTTTGGGCAGGACATTGGGTGGGTGTCACTAACAAAAATAGGATAGCTATGACTGTTACATCAGGGTTATAAAGGTATGCTATCTTGTGATGGCAACAATTTATCAAGTACCCCTGAGAGCATATTTTAAATCAGAAGTTGGTCATATATATTGCTGAATTATGGGCTGGAAATTTCGTGGGTGGCACTAATAAAAATAGGATAGCTATGGGCGTTACATCTGGGAAATAAAGGCATGCTACGTTGTGATGGCACCACTTAACCCAAGTACCGGAGAGAGATTATTTAACATCACAAGCTAGTCAAAAGTTCATCTATAATGCTGAATTTTTGGCAGGACATTGGGTGGGTGGAATGTACAAAAGATAGAATATTTATAAGCGTTACATCTGGGTAATAAAGGCATGCAAAATTATGATAACACCAATTAAGCCAAGCATCCCTGAGAACGTATTTTACATCAGAAATTGGTCAGAATTTCATCTATAATGCTGAATTTTCGGCAGGACATTGGGTGCATGGAATGTACAAAAGATAGGATATTTATAAGCGTTACATCTGGGTAATAAAGGCATGCAAAATTATGATGACACCAATTAAGCCAAGCATCCCTGAGAACGTATTTTACATCAGAAATTGGTCAGAATTTCATCTATAATGCTGAATTTTCGGCAGGACATTGGGTGGATGGAATGTACACAAGATAGGATAGTTATAAGCATTACATCTGGGTAATAAAGACATGCAAAATTATGATGACACCAATTAAGCCAAGCATCCCTGAGAATGTATTTTACATCAGAAATTGGTCAGAATTTCATCTATAATGCAGAATTTTCGGCAGGACATTGGGTGGATGGAATGTACACAAGATAGGATAGTTATAAGGATTACATCTGGGTAATAAAGGCATGCAAAATTATGATGACACCAATTAAGCCAAGCATCCCTGAGAATGTATTTTACATCAGAAATTGGTCAGAATTTCATCTATAATGCTGAATTTTCGGCAGGACATTGGGTGGATGGAATGTACACAAGATAGGATAGTTATAAGCATTACATCTGGGTAATAAAGACATGCAAAATTAAGATGGCACCAATTAAGCGAAGCACCCCTGAGAGCGTATTTTACATTAGAAATTGGTCAGAATTTCATCCATAATGCTGAATTTTTGACAGGACATTGGGTGGGTGTCACTAACAAAAATAGGATAGCTATTGACGTTACATCTGGGTAACAAAGGCATGCTACCTTGTGATGGAACCACTCAGCCCAAGTCCCCCCAGAGCATATTTGACATCATAAATCGGTCTAAAGTTAATCTATGATGCTGAATTTTGGGCAGGGCATTGGGTGGGTGTCACTAACAAAAGTAGGATAGCTATGGATGTTACGTCTGGGTAATAAAGGCATGCTACCTTGTGATGGAACCACTCAGCCCAAGTCCCCCCAGAGCATATTTGACATCATAAATCGGTCTAAAGTTAATTTATAATGCTGAATTTTGGGCAGGGCATTGGGTGGGTGTCACTAACAAAAGTAGGATAGCTATGGATGTTACGTCTGGGTAAAAAAGGCATGCTACCTTGTGATGGAACCACTCAGCCCAAGTCCCCCCAGAGCATATTGGACATCATGAATCGGTCTAAAGTTAATCTATAATGCTGAATTTTGGGCAGGACATTGGATGGGTGGCACTCACAAAAATAGGATAGCTATGACTGTTACATCAGGGTTATAAAGGTATGCTATCTTGTGATGGCAACAATTTACCAAGTACCCCTGAGAGCGTATTTTAAATCAGAAGTTGGTCATATATATTGCTGAATTATGGGCTGGAAATTTGGTGGGTGGCACTAATAAAAATAGGATAGCTATGGGCGTTACATCTGGGAAATAAAGGCATGCTACGTTGTGATGGCACCACTTAACCCAAGTACCGGAGAGAGATTATTTAACATCACAAGCTAGTCAAAAGTTCATCTATAATGCTGAATTTTTGGCAGGACATTGGGTGGGTGGAATGTACAAAAGATAGGATATTTATAAGCGTTACATCTGGGTAATAAAGGCATGCAAAATTATGATAACACCAATTAAGCCAAGCATCCCTGAGAGCGTATTTTACATCAGAAATTGGTCAGAATTTCATCTATAATGCTGAATTTTCGTCAGGACATTGGGTGGATGGAATGTACACAAGATAGGATAGTTATAAGCATTACATCTGGGTAATAAAGACATGCAAAATTACGATGGCACCAATTAAGCGAAGCACCCCTGAGAGCGTATTTTACATTAGAAATTGGTCAGAATTTCATCCATAATGCTGAATTTTTGACAGGACATTGGGTGGGTGTCACTAACAAAAATAGGATAGCTATTGACGTTACATCTGGGTAATAAAGGCATGCTACCTTGTGATGGAACCACTCAGCCCAAGTCCCCCCAGAGCATATTTGACATCATAAATCGGTCTAAAGTTAATCTATGATGCTGAATTTTGGGCAGGGCATTGGGTGGGTGTCACTAACAAAAGTAGGATAGCTATGGATGTTACGTCTGGGTAAAAAAGGCATGCTACCTTGTGATGGAACCACTCAGCCCAAGTCCCCCCAGAGCATATTTGACATCATAAATCGGTCTAAAGTTAATCTATGATGCTGAATTTTGGGCAGGGCATTGGGTGGGTGTCACTAACAAAAGTAGGATAGCTATGGATGTTACGTCTGGGTAAAAAAGGCATGCTACCTTGTGATGGAACCACTCAGCCCAAGTCCCCCCAGAGCATATTGGACATCATAAATCGGTCTAAAGTTAATCTATAATGCTGAATTTTGGGGAGGACATTGGGTGGGTGGCACTAACAAAAATAGGATAGCTATGACTGTTACATCAGGGTTATAAAGGTATGCTATCTTGTGATGGCAACAATTTACCAAGTACCCCTGAGAGCGTTTTTTAAATCAGAAGTTGGTCATATATATTGCTGAATTATGGGCTGGAAATTTGGTGGGTGGCACTAATAAAAATAGGATAGGTATGGGCATTACATCTGGGAAATAAAGGCATGCTACGTTGTGATGGCACCACTTAACCCAAGTACCGGAGAGTGATTATTTAACATCACAAGGTAGTCAAAAGTTCATCTATAATGCTGAATTTTCGGCAGGACATTGGGTGGGTGGAATGTACAAAAGATAGTATAGTTATAAGCGTTACATCTGGGTAATAAAGGCATGCAAAATTATGATGACACCAATTAAGCCAAGCATCCCTGAGAACGTATTTTACATCAGAAATTGGTCAGAATTTCATCTATAATGCTGAATTTTCGGCAGGACATTGGGTGGATGGAATGTACAAAAAATAGAATAGTTATAAGCATTATATCTGGGTAATAAAGACATGCAAAATTACAATGGCACCAATTAAGCCAAGCACCCCTGAGAGCGTATTTTACATTAGAAATTGGTCAGAATTTCATCCATAATGCTGAATTTTTGACAGGACATTGGGTGGGTGTCACTAACAAAAATAGGATAGCTATTGACGTTACATCTGGGTAACAAAGGCATGCTACCTTGTGATGGAACCACTCAGCGCAAGTCCCCCCAGAGCCTATTTGACATCATAAATCGGTCTATAGTTAATCTATAATGCTGAATTTTGGGCAGGGCATTGGGTGGGTGTCACTAACAAAAATAGGATAGTTATGGGCATTACATCTGGGAAATAAAGGCATGCTACCTTGTGATGGCACCACTCAGCCCATGTCCCCCTGGAGCATTTTTGACATCACAAGTTGGTCTAAAGTTCATCTATAATGCTGAAGTTTGGGCAGGACATTGGGTGGGTGTCACTAACAAAAATAGGATAGCTATGACTGTTACATCAGGGTTATAAAGGTATGCTATCTTGTGATGGCAACAATTTATCAAGTACCCCTGAGAGCATATTTTAAATCAGAAGTTGGTCATATATATTGCTGAATTATGGGCTGGAAATTTCGTGGGTGGCACTAATAAAAATAGGATAGCTATGGGCGTTACATCTGGGAAATAAAGGCATGCTACGTTGTGATGGCACCACTTAACCCAAGTACCGGAGAGAGATTATTTAACATCACAAGCTAGTCAAAAGTTCATCTATAATGCTGAATTTTTGGCAGGACATTGGGTGGGTGGAATGTACAAAAGATAGGATATTTATAAGCGTTACATCTGGGTAATAAAGGCATGCAAAATTATGATAACACCAATTAAGCCAAGCATCCCTGAGAGCGTATTTTACATCAGAAATTGGTCAGAATTTCATCTATAATGCTGAATTTTCGTCAGGACATTGGGTGGATGGAATGTACACAAGATAGGATAGTTATAAGCATTACATCTGGGTAATAAAGACATGCAAAATTACGATGGCACCAATTAAGCGAAGCACCCCTGAGAGCGTATTTTACATTAGAAATTGGTCAGAATTTCATCCATAATGCTGAATTTTTGACAGGACATTGGGTGGGTGTCACTAACAAAAATAGGATAGCTATTGACGTTACATCTGGGTAACAAAGGCATGCTACCTTGTGATGGAACCACTCAGCCCAAGTCCCCCCAGAGCATATTTGACATCATAAATCGGTCTAAAGTTAATCTATGATGCTGAATTTTGGGCAGGGCATTGGGTGGGTGTCACTAACAAAAGTAGGATAGCTATGGATGTTACGTCTGGGTAAAAAAGGCATGCTACCTTGTGATGGAACCACTCAGCTCAAGTCCCCCCAGAGCATATTTGACATCATAAATCGGTCTAAAGTTAATCTATGATGCTGAATTTTGGGCAGGGCATTGGGTGGGTGTCACTAACAAAAGTAGGATAGCTATGGATGTTACGTCTGGGTAAAAAAGGCATGCTACCTTGTGATGGAACCACTCAGCCCAAGTCCCCCCAGAGCATATTGGACATCATAAATCGGTCTAAAGTTAATCTATAATGCTGAATTTTGGGCAGGACATTGGGTGGGTGGCACTAACAAAAATAGGCTAGCTATGACTGTTACATCAGGGTTATAAAGGTATGCTATCTTGTGATGGCAACAATTTACCAAGTACCCCTGAGAGCGTTTTTTAAATCAGAAGTTGGTCATATATATTGCTGAATTATGGGCTGGAAATTTGGTGGGTGGCACTAATAAAAATAGGATAGGTATGGGCATTACATCTGGGAAATAAAGGCATGCTACGTTGTGATGGCACCACTTAACCCAAGTACCGGAGAGTGATTATTTAACATCACAAGCTAGTCAAAAGTTCATCTATAATGCTGAATTTTCGGCAGGACATTGGGTGGGTGGAATGTACAAAAGATAGTATAGTTATAAGCGTTACATCTGGGTAATAAAGGCATGCAAAATTATGATGACACCAATTAAGCCAAGCATCCCTGAGAACGTATTTTACATCAGAAATTGGTCAGAATTTCATCTATAATGCTGAATTTTCGGCAGGACATTGGGTGGATGGAATGTACAAAAAATAGAATAGTTATAAGCATTATATCTGGGTAATAAAGACATGCAAAATTACAATGGCACCAATTAAGCCAAGCACCCCTGAGAGCGTATTTTACATTAGAAATTGGTCAGAATTTCATCCATAATGCTGAATTTTTGACAGGACATTGGGTGGGTGTCACTAACAAAAATAGGATAGCTATTGACGTTACATCTGGGTAACAAAGGCATGCTACCTTGTGATGGAACCACTCAGCGCAAGTCCCCCCAGAGCCTATTTGACATCATAAATCGGTCTATAGTTAATCTATAATGCTGAATTTTGGGCAGGGCATTGGGTGGGTGTCACTAACAAAAATAGGATAGTTATGGGCATTACATCTGGGAAATAAAGGCATGCTACCTTGTGATGGCACCACTCAGCCCATGTCCCCCTGGAGCATTTTTGACATCACAAGTTGGTCTAAAGTTCATCTATAATGCTGAAGTTTGGGCAGGACATTGGGTGGGTGGCACTAACAAAAATAGGATAGCTATGACTGTTACATCAGGGTTATAAAGGTATGCTATCTTGTGATGGCAACAATTTATCAAGTACCCCTGAGAGCATATTTTAAATCAGAAGTTGGTCATATATATTGCTGAATTATGGGCTGGAAATTTCGTGGGTGGCACTAATAAAAATAGGATAGCTATGGGCGTTACATCTGGGAAATAAAGGCATGCTACGTTGTGATGGCACCACTTAACCCAAGTACCGGAGAGAGATTATTTAACATCACAAGCTAGTCAAAAGTTCATCTATAATGCTGAATTTTTGGCAGGACATTGGGTGGGTGGAATGTACAAAAGATAGGATATTTATAAGCGTTACATCTGGGTAATAAAGGCATGCAAAATTATGATAACACCAATTAAGCCAAGCATCCCTGAGAGCGTATTTTACATCAGAAATTGGTCAGAATTTCATCTATAATGCTGAATTTTCGTCAGGACATTGGGTGGATGGAATGTACACAAGATAGGATAGTTATAAGCATTACATCTGGGTAATAAAGACATGCAAAATTACGATGGCACCAATTAAGCGAAGCACCCCTGAGAGCGTATTTTACATTAGAAATTGGTCAGAATTTCATCCATAATGCTGAATTTTTGACAGGACATTGGGTGGGTGTCACTAACAAAAATAGGATAGCTATTGACGTTACATCTGGGTAACAAAGGCATGCTACCTTGTGATGGAACCACTCAGCCCAAGTCCCCCCAGAGCATATTTGACATCATAAATCGGTCTAAAGTTAATCTATGATGCTGAATTTTGGGCAGGGCATTGGGTGGGTGTCACTAACAAAAGTAGGATAGCTATGGATGTTACGTCTGGGTAAAAAAGGCATGCTACCTTGTGATGGAACCACTCAGCTCAAGTCCCCCCAGAGCATATTTGACATCATAAATCGGTCTAAAGTTAATCTATGATGCTGAATTTTGGGCAGGGCATTGGGTGGGTGTCACTAACAAAAGTAGGATAGCTATGGATGTTACGTCTGGGTAAAAAAGGCATGCTACCTTGTGATGGAACCACTCAGCCCAAGTCCCCCCAGAGCATATTGGACATCATAAATCGGTCTAAAGTTAATCTATAATGCTGAATTTTGGGCAGGACATTGGGTGGGTGGCACTAACAAAAATAGGCTAGCTATGACTGTTACATCAGGGTTATAAAGGTATGCTATCTTGTGATGGCAACAATTTACCAAGTACCCCTGAGAGCGTTTTTTAAATCAGAAGTTGGTCATATATATTGCTGAATTATGGGCTGGAAATTTGGTGGGTGGCACTAATAAAAATAGGATAGGTATGGGCATTACATCTGGGAAATAAAGGCATGCTACGTTGTGATGGCACCACTTAACCCAAGTACCGGAGAGTGATTATTTAACATCACAAGCTAGTCAAAAGTTCATCTATAATGCTGAATTTTCGGCAGGACATTGGGTGGGTGGAATGTACAAAAGATAGTATAGTTATAAGCGTTACATCTGGGTAATAAAGGCATGCAAAATTATGATGACACCAATTAAGCCAAGCATCCCTGAGAACGTATTTTACATCAGAAATTGGTCAGAATTTCATCTATAATGCTGAATTTTCGGCAGGACATTGGGTGGATGGAATGTACAAAAAATAGAATAGTTATAAGCATTATATCTGGGTAATAAAGACATGCAAAATTACAATGGCACCAATTAAGCCAAGCACCCCTGAGAGCGTATTTTACATTAGAAATTGGTCAGAATTTCATCCATAATGCTGAATTTTTGACAGGACATTGGGTGGGTGTCACTAACAAAAATAGGATAGCTATTGACGTTACATCTGGGTAATAAAGGCATGCTACCTTGTGATGGAACCACTCAGCCCAAGTCCCCCCAGAGCATATTTGACATCATAAATCGGTCTAAAGTTAATCTATGATGCTGAATTTTGGGCAGGGCATTGGGTGGGTGTCACTAACAAAAGTAGGATAGCTATGGATGTTACGTCTGGGTAAAAAAGGCATGCTACCTTGTGATGGAACCACTCAGCCCAAGTCCCCCCAGAGCATATTTGACATCATAAATCGGTCTAAAGTTAATCTATGATGCTGAATTTTGGGCAGGGCATTGGGTGGGTGTCACTAACAAAAGTAGGATAGCTATGGATGTTACGTCTGGGTAAAAAAGGCATGCTACCTTGTGATGGAACCACTCAGCCCAAGTCCCCCCAGAGCATATTGGACATCATAAATCGGTCTAAAGTTAATCTATAATGCTGAATTTTGGGGAGGACATTGGGTGGGTGGCACTAACAAAAATAGGATAGCTATGACTGTTACATCAGGGTTATAAAGGTATGCTATCTTGTGATGGCAACAATTTACCAAGTACCCCTGAGAGCGTTTTTTAAATCAGAAGTTGGTCATATATATTGCTGAATTATGGGCTGGAAATTTGGTGGGTGGCACTAATAAAAATAGGATAGGTATGGGCATTACATCTGGGAAATAAAGGCATGCTACGTTGTGATGGCACCACTTAACCCAAGTACCGGAGAGTGATTATTTAACATCACAAGGTAGTCAAAAGTTCATCTATAATGCTGAATTTTCGGCAGGACATTGGGTGGGTGGAATGTACAAAAGATAGTATAGTTATAAGCGTTACATCTGGGTAATAAAGGCATGCAAAATTATGATGACACCAATTAAGCCAAGCATCCCTGAGAACGTATTTTACATCAGAAATTGGTCAGAATTTCATCTATAATGCTGAATTTTCGGCAGGACATTGGGTGGATGGAATGTACAAAAAATAGAATAGTTATAAGCATTATATCTGGGTAATAAAGACATGCAAAATTACAATGGCACCAATTAAGCCAAGCACCCCTGAGAGCGTATTTTACATTAGAAATTGGTCAGAATTTCATCCATAATGCTGAATTTTTGACAGGACATTGGGTGGGTGTCACTAACAAAAATAGGATAGCTATTGACGTTACATCTGGGTAACAAAGGCATGCTACCTTGTGATGGAACCACTCAGCGCAAGTCCCCCCAGAGCCTATTTGACATCATAAATCGGTCTATAGTTAATCTATAATGCTGAATTTTGGGCAGGGCATTGGGTGGGTGTCACTAACAAAAATAGGATAGTTATGGGCATTACATCTGGGAAATAAAGGCATGCTACCTTGTGATGGCACCACTCAGCCCATGTCCCCCTGGAGCATTTTTGACATCACAAGTTGGTCTAAAGTTCATCTATAATGCTGAAGTTTGGGCAGGACATTGGGTGGGTGTCACTAACAAAAATAGGATAGCTATGACTGTTACATCAGGGTTATAAAGGTATGCTATCTTGTGATGGCAACAATTTATCAAGTACCCCTGAGAGCATATTTTAAATCAGAAGTTGGTCATATATATTGCTGAATTATGGGCTGGAAATTTCGTGGGTGGCACTAATAAAAATAGGATAGCTATGGGCGTTACATCTGGGAAATAAAGGCATGCTACGTTGTGATGGCACCACTTAACCCAAGTACCGGAGAGAGATTATTTAACATCACAAGCTAGTCAAAAGTTCATCTATAATGCTGAATTTTTGGCAGGACATTGGGTGGGTGGAATGTACAAAAGATAGAATATTTATAAGCGTTACATCTGGGTAATAAAGGCATGCAAAATTATGATAACACCAATTAAGCCAAGCATCCCTGAGAACGTATTTTACATCAGAAATTGGTCAGAATTTCATCTATAATGCTGAATTTTCGGCAGGACATTGGGTGCATGGAATGTACAAAAGATAGGATATTTATAAGCGTTACATCTGGGTAATAAAGGCATGCAAAATTATGATGACACCAATTAAGCCAAGCATCCCTGAGAACGTATTTTACATCAGAAATTGGTCAGAATTTCATCTATAATGCTGAATTTTCGGCAGGACATTGGGTGGATGGAATGTACACAAGATAGGATAGTTATAAGCATTACATCTGGGTAATAAAGACATGCAAAATTATGATGACACCAATTAAGCCAAGCATCCCTGAGAATGTATTTTACATCAGAAATTGGTCAGAATTTCATCTATAATGCAGAATTTTCGGCAGGACATTGGGTGGATGGAATGTACACAAGATAGGATAGTTATAAGGATTACATCTGGGTAATAAAGGCATGCAAAATTATGATGACACCAATTAAGCCAAGCATCCCTGAGAATGTATTTTACATCAGAAATTGGTCAGAATTTCATCTATAATGCTGAATTTTCGGCAGGACATTGGGTGGATGGAATGTACACAAGATAGGATAGTTATAAGCATTACATCTGGGTAATAAAGACATGCAAAATTAAGATGGCACCAATTAAGCGAAGCACCCCTGAGAGCGTATTTTACATTAGAAATTGGTCAGAATTTCATCCATAATGCTGAATTTTTGACAGGACATTGGGTGGGTGTCACTAACAAAAATAGGATAGCTATTGACGTTACATCTGGGTAACAAAGGCATGCTACCTTGTGATGGAACCACTCAGCCCAAGTCCCCCCAGAGCATATTTGACATCATAAATCGGTCTAAAGTTAATCTATGATGCTGAATTTTGGGCAGGGCATTGGGTGGGTGTCACTAACAAAAGTAGGATAGCTATGGATGTTACGTCTGGGTAATAAAGGCATGCTACCTTGTGATGGAACCACTCAGCCCAAGTCCCCCCAGAGCATATTGGACATCATAAATCGGTCTAAAGTTAATCTATAATGCTGAATTTTGGGGAGGACATTGGGTGGGTGGCACTAACAAAAATAGGATAGCTATGACTGTTACATCAGGGTTATAAAGGTATGCTATCTTGTGATGGCAACAATTTACCAAGTACCCCTGAGAGCGTTTTTTAAATCAGAAGTTGGTCATATATATTGCTGAATTATGGGCTGGAAATTTGGTGGGTGGCACTAATAAAAATAGGATAGGTATGGGCATTACATCTGGGAAATAAAGGCATGCTACGTTGTGATGGCACCACTTAACCCAAGTACCGGAGAGTGATTATTTAACATCACAAGGTAGTCAAAAGTTCATCTATAATGCTGAATTTTCGGCAGGACATTGGGTGGGTGGAATGTACAAAAGATAGTATAGTTATAAGCGTTACATCTGGGTAATAAAGGCATGCAAAATTATGATGACACCAATTAAGCCAAGCATCCCTGAGAACGTATTTTACATCAGAAATTGGTCAGAATTTCATCTATAATGCTGAATTTTCGGCAGGACATTGGGTGGATGGAATGTACAAAAAATAGAATAGTTATAAGCATTATATCTGGGTAATAAAGACATGCAAAATTACAATGGCACCAATTAAGCCAAGCACCCCTGAGAGCGTATTTTACATTAGAAATTGGTCAGAATTTCATCCATAATGCTGAATTTTTGACAGGACATTGGGTGGGTGTCACTAACAAAAATAGGATAGCTATTGACGTTACATCTGGGTAACAAAGGCATGCTACCTTGTGATGGAACCACTCAGCGCAAGTCCCCCCAGAGCCTATTTGACATCATAAATCGGTCTATAGTTAATCTATAATGCTGAATTTTGGGCAGGGCATTGGGTGGGTGTCACTAACAAAAATAGGATAGTTATGGGCATTACATCTGGGAAATAAAGGCATGCTACCTTGTGATGGCACCACTCAGCCCATGTCCCCCTGGAGCATTTTTGACATCACAAGTTGGTCTAAAGTTCATCTATAATGCTGAAGTTTGGGCAGGACATTGGGTGGGTGTCACTAACAAAAATAGGATAGCTATGACTGTTACATCAGGGTTATAAAGGTATGCTATCTTGTGATGGCAACAATTTATCAAGTACCCCTGAGAGCATATTTTAAATCAGAAGTTGGTCATATATATTGCTGAATTATGGGCTGGAAATTTCGTGGGTGGCACTAATAAAAATAGGATAGCTATGGGCGTTACATCTGGGAAATAAAGGCATGCTACGTTGTGATGGCACCACTTAACCCAAGTACCGGAGAGAGATTATTTAACATCACAAGCTAGTCAAAAGTTCATCTATAATGCTGAATTTTTGGCAGGACATTGGGTGGGTGGAATGTACAAAAGATAGAATATTTATAAGCGTTACATCTGGGTAATAAAGGCATGCAAAATTATGATAACACCAATTAAGCCAAGCATCCCTGAGAACGTATTTTACATCAGAAATTGGTCAGAATTTCATCTATAATGCTGAATTTTCGGCAGGACATTGGGTGCATGGAATGTACAAAAGATAGGATATTTATAAGCGTTACATCTGGGTAATAAAGGCATGCAAAATTATGATGACACCAATTAAGCCAAGCATCCCTGAGAACGTATTTTACATCAGAAATTGGTCAGAATTTCATCTATAATGCTGAATTTTCGGCAGGACATTGGGTGGATGGAATGTACACAAGATAGGATAGTTATAAGCATTACATCTGGGTAATAAAGACATGCAAAATTATGATGACACCAATTAAGCCAAGCATCCCTGAGAATGTATTTTACATCAGAAATTGGTCAGAATTTCATCTATAATGCAGAATTTTCGGCAGGACATTGGGTGGATGGAATGTACACAAGATAGGATAGTTATAAGGATTACATCTGGGTAATAAAGGCATGCAAAATTATGATGACACCAATTAAGCCAAGCATCCCTGAGAATGTATTTTACATCAGAAATTGGTCAGAATTTCATCTATAATGCTGAATTTTCGGCAGGACATTGGGTGGATGGAATGTACACAAGATAGGATAGTTATAAGCATTACATCTGGGTAATAAAGACATGCAAAATTAAGATGGCACCAATTAAGCGAAGCACCCCTGAGAGCGTATTTTACATTAGAAATTGGTCAGAATTTCATCCATAATGCTGAATTTTTGACAGGACATTGGGTGGGTGTCACTAACAAAAATAGGATAGCTATTGACGTTACATCTGGGTAACAAAGGCATGCTACCTTGTGATGGAACCACTCAGCCCAAGTCCCCCCAGAGCATATTTGACATCATAAATCGGTCTAAAGTTAATCTATGATGCTGAATTTTGGGCAGGGCATTGGGTGGGTGTCACTAACAAAAGTAGGATAGCTATGGATGTTACGTCTGGGTAATAAAGGCATGCTACCTTGTGATGGAACCACTCAGCCCAAGTCCCCCCAGAGCATATTTGACATCATAAATCGGTCTAAAGTTAATTTATAATGCTGAATTTTGGGCAGGGCATTGGGTGGGTGTCACTAACAAAAGTAGGATAGCTATGGATGTTACGTCTGGGTAAAAAAGGCATGCTACCTTGTGATGGAACCACTCAGCCCAAGTCCCCCCAGAGCATATTGGACATCATGAATCGGTCTAAAGTTAATCTATAATGCTGAATTTTGGGCAAGACATTGGATGGGTGGCACTCACAAAAATAGGATAGCTATGACTGTTACATCAGGGTTATAAAGGTATGCTATCTTGTGATGGCAACAATTTACCAAGTACCCCTGAGAGCGTATTTTAAATCAGAAGTTGGTCATATATATTGCTGAATTATGGGCTGGAAATTTGGTGGGTGGCACTAATAAAAATAGGATAGCTATGGGCGTTACATCTGGGAAATAAAGGCATGCTACGTTGTGATGGCACCACTTAACCCAAGTACCGGAGAGAGATTATTTAACATCACAAGCTAGTCAAAAGTTCATCTATAATGCTGAATTTTTGGCAGGACATTGGGTGGGTGGAATGTACAAAAGATAGGATATTTATAAGCGTTACATCTGGGTAATAAAGGCATGCAAAATTATGATAACACCAATTAAGCCAAGCATCCCTGAGAGCGTATTTTACATCAGAAATTGGTCAGAATTTCATCTATAATGCTGAATTTTCGTCAGGACATTGGGTGGATGGAATGTACACAAGATAGGATAGTTATAAGCATTACATCTGGGTAATAAAGACATGCAAAATTACGATGGCACCAATTAAGCGAAGCACCCCTGAGAGCGTATTTTACATTAGAAATTGGTCAGAATTTCATCCATAATGCTGAATTTTTGACAGGACATTGGGTGGGTGTCACTAACAAAAATAGGATAGCTATTGACGTTACATCTGGGTAACAAAGGCATGCTACCTTGTGATGGAACCACTCAGCCCAAGTCCCCCCAGAGCATATTTGACATCATAAATCGGTCTAAAGTTAATCTATGATGCTGAATTTTGGGCAGGGCATTGGGTGGGTGTCACTAACAAAAGTAGGATAGCTATGGATGTTACGTCTGGGTAAAAAAGGCATGCTACCTTGTGATGGAACCACTCAGCCCAAGTCCCCCCAGAGCATATTTGACATCATAAATCGGTCTAAAGTTAATCTATGATGCTGAATTTTGGGCAGGGCATTGGGTGGGTGTCACTAACAAAAGTAGGATAGCTATGGATGTTACGTCTGGGTAAAAAAGGCATGCTACCTTGTGATGGAACCACTCAGCCCATGTCCCCCTGGAGCATTTTTGACATCACAAGTTGGTCTAAAGTTCATCTATAATGCTGAAGTTTGGGCAGGACATTGGGTGGGTGTCACTAACAAAAATAGGATAGCTATGACTGTTACATCAGGGTTATAAAGGTATGCTATCTTGTGATGGCAACAATTTATCAAGTACCCCTGAGAGCATATTTTAAATCAGAAGTTGGTCATATATATTGCTGAATTATGGGCTGGAAATTTCGTGGGTGGCACTAATAAAAATAGGATAGCTATGGGCGTTACATCTGGGAAATAAAGGCATGCTACGTTGTGATGGCACCACTTAACCCAAGTACCGGAGAGAGATTATTTAACATCACAAGCTAGTCAAAAGTTCATCTATAATGCTGAATTTTTGGCAGGACATTGGGTGGGTGGAATGTACAAAAGATAGAATATTTATAAGCGTTACATCTGGGTAATAAAGGCATGCAAAATTATGATAACACCAATTAAGCCAAGCATCCCTGAGAACGTATTTTACATCAGAAATTGGTCAGAATTTCATCTATAATGCTGAATTTTCGGCAGGACATTGGGTGCATGGAATGTACAAAAGATAGGATATTTATAAGCGTTACATCTGGGTAATAAAGGCATGCAAAATTATGATGACACCAATTAAGCCAAGCATCCCTGAGAACGTATTTTACATCAGAAATTGGTCAGAATTTCATCTATAATGCTGAATTTTCGGCAGGACATTGGGTGGATGGAATGTACACAAGATAGGATAGTTATAAGCATTACATCTGGGTAATAAAGACATGCAAAATTATGATGACACCAATTAAGCCAAGCATCCCTGAGAATGTATTTTACATCAGAAATTGGTCAGAATTTCATCTATAATGCAGAATTTTCGGCAGGACATTGGGTGGATGGAATGTACACAAGATAGGATAGTTATAAGGATTACATCTGGGTAATAAAGGCATGCAAAATTATGATGACACCAATTAAGCCAAGCATCCCTGAGAATGTATTTTACATCAGAAATTGGTCAGAATTTCATCTATAATGCTGAATTTTCGGCAGGACATTGGGTGGATGGAATGTACACAAGATAGGATAGTTATAAGCATTACATCTGGGTAATAAAGACATGCAAAATTAAGATGGCACCAATTAAGCGAAGCACCCCTGAGAGCGTATTTTACATTAGAAATTGGTCAGAATTTCATCCATAATGCTGAATTTTTGACAGGACATTGGGTGGGTGTCACTAACAAAAATAGGATAGTTATAAGCATTACATCTGGGTAATAAAGACATGCAAAATTAAGATGGCACCAATTAAGCGAAGCACCCCTGAGAGCGTATTTTACATTAGAAATTGGTCAGAATTTCATCCATAATGCTGAATTTTTGACAGGACATTGGGTGGGTGTCACTAACAAAAATAGGATAGCTATTGACGTTACATCTGGGTAACAAAGGCATGCTACCTTGTGATGGAACCACTCAGCCCAAGTCCCCCCAGAGCATATTTGACATCATAAATCGGTCTAAAGTTAATCTATGATGCTGAATTTTGGGCAGGGCATTGGGTGGGTGTCACTAACAAAAGTAGGATAGCTATGGATGTTACGTCTGGGTAATAAAGGCATGCTACCTTGTGATGGAACCACTCAGCCCAAGTCCCCCCAGAGCATATTTGACATCATAAATCGGTCTAAAGTTAATTTATAATGCTGAATTTTGGGCAGGGCATTGGGTGGGTGTCACTAACAAAAGTAGGATAGCTATGGATGTTACGTCTGGGTAAAAAAGGCATGCTACCTTGTGATGGAACCACTCAGCCCAAGTCCCCCCAGAGCATATTGGACATCATGAATCGGTCTAAAGTTAATCTATAATGCTGAATTTTGGGCAGGACATTGGATGGGTGGCACTCACAAAAATAGGATAGCTATGACTGTTACATCAGGGTTATAAAGGTATGCTATCTTGTGATGGCAACAATTTACCAAGTACCCCTGAGAGCGTATTTTAAATCAGAAGTTGGTCATATATATTGCTGAATTATGGGCTGGAAATTTGGTGGGTGGCACTAATAAAAATAGGATAGCTATGGGCGTTACATCTGGGAAATAAAGGCATGCTACGTTGTGATGGCACCACTTAACCCAAGTACCGGAGAGAGATTATTTAACATCACAAGCTAGTCAAAAGTTCATCTATAATGCTGAATTTTTGGCAGGACATTGGGTGGGTGGAATGTACAAAAGATAGGATATTTATAAGCGTTACATCTGGGTAATAAAGGCATGCAAAATTATGATAACACCAATTAAGCCAAGCATCCCTGAGAGCGTATTTTACATCAGAAATTGGTCAGAATTTCATCTATAATGCTGAATTTTCGTCAGGACATTGGGTGGATGGAATGTACACAAGATAGGATAGTTATAAGCATTACATCTGGGTAATAAAGACATGCAAAATTACGATGGCACCAATTAAGCGAAGCACCCCTGAGAGCGTATTTTACATTAGAAATTGGTCAGAATTTCATCCATAATGCTGAATTTTTGACAGGACATTGGGTGGGTGTCACTAACAAAAATAGGATAGCTATTGACGTTACATCTGGGTAACAAAGGCATGCTACCTTGTGATGGAACCACTCAGCCCAAGTCCCCCCAGAGCATATTTGACATCATAAATCGGTCTAAAGTTAATCTATGATGCTGAATTTTGGGCAGGGCATTGGGTGGGTGTCACTAACAAAAGTAGGATAGCTATGGATGTTACGTCTGGGTAAAAAAGGCATGCTACCTTGTGATGGAACCACTCAGCCCAAGTCCCCCCAGAGCATATTTGACATCATAAATCGGTCTAAAGTTAATCTATGATGCTGAATTTTGGGCAGGGCATTGGGTGGGTGTCACTAACAAAAGTAGGATAGCTATGGATGTTACGTCTGGGTAAAAAAGGCATGCTACCTTGTGATGGAACCACTCAGCCCAAGTCCCCCCAGAGCATATTGGACATCATAAATCGGTCTAAAGTTAATCTATAATGCTGAATTTTGGGGAGGACATTGGGTGGGTGGCACTAACAAAAATAGGATAGCTATGACTGTTACATCAGGGTTATAAAGGTATGCTATCTTGTGATGGTAACAATTTACCAAGTACCCCTGAGAGCGTTTTTTAAATCAGAAGTTGGTCATATATATTGCTGAATTATGGGCTGGAAATTTGGTGGGTGGCACTAATAAAAATAGGATAGGTATGGGCATTACATCTGGGAAATAAAGGCATGCTACGTTGTGATGGCACCACTTAACCCAAGTACCGGAGAGTGATTATTTAACATCACAAGCTAGTCAAAAGTTCATCTATAATGCTGAATTTTCGGCAGGACATTGGGTGGGTGGAATGTACAAAAGATAGTATAGTTATAAGCGTTACATCTGGGTAATAAAGGCATGCAAAATTATGATGACACCAATTAAGCCAAGCATCCCTGAGAACGTATTTTACATCAGAAATTGGTCAGAATTTCATCTATAATGCTGAATTTTCGGCAGGACATTGGGTGGATGGAATGTACAAAAAATAGAATAGTTATAAGCATTATATCTGGGTAATAAAGACATGCAAAATTACAATGGCACCAATTAAGCCAAGCACCCCTGAGAGCGTATTTTACATTAGAAATTGGTCAGAATTTCATCCATAATGCTGAATTTTTGACAGGACATTGGGTGGGTGTCACTAACAAAAATAGGATAGCTATTGACGTTACATCTGGGTAATAAAGGCATGCTACCTTGTGATGGAACCACTCAGCCCAAGTCCCCCCAGAGCATATTTGACATCATAAATCGGTCTAAAGTTAATCTATGATGCTGAATTTTGGGCAGGGCATTGGGTGGGTGTCACTAACAAAAGTAGGATAGCTATGGATGTTACGTCTGGGTAAAAAAGGCATGCTACCTTGTGATGGAACCACTCAGCCCAAGTCCCCCCAGAGCATATTTGACATCATAAATCGGTCTAAAGTTAATCTATGATGCTGAATTTTGGGCAGGGCATTGGGTGGGTGTCACTAACAAAAGTAGGATAGCTATGGATGTTACGTCTGGGTAAAAAAGGCATGCTACCTTGTGATGGAACCACTCAGCCCAAGTCCCCCCAGAGCATATTGGACATCATAAATCGGTCTAAAGTTAATCTATAATGCTGAATTTTGGGGAGGACATTGGGTGGGTGGCACTAACAAAAATAGGATAGCTATGACTGTTACATCAGGGTTATAAAGGTATGCTATCTTGTGATGGCAACAATTTACCAAGTACCCCTGAGAGCGTTTTTTAAATCAGAAGTTGGTCATATATATTGCTGAATTATGGGCTGGAAATTTGGTGGGTGGCACTAATAAAAATAGGATAGGTATGGGCATTACATCTGGGAAATAAAGGCATGCTACGTTGTGATGGCACCACTTAACCCAAGTACCGGAGAGTGATTATTTAACATCACAAGGTAGTCAAAAGTTCATCTATAATGCTGAATTTTCGGCAGGACATTGGGTGGGTGGAATGTACAAAAGATAGTATAGTTATAAGCGTTACATCTGGGTAATAAAGGCATGCAAAATTATGATGACACCAATTAAGCCAAGCATCCCTGAGAACGTATTTTACATCAGAAATTGGTCAGAATTTCATCTATAATGCTGAATTTTCGGCAGGACATTGGGTGGATGGAATGTACAAAAAATAGAATAGTTATAAGCATTATATCTGGGTAATAAAGACATGCAAAATTACAATGGCACCAATTAAGCCAAGCACCCCTGAGAGCGTATTTTACATTAGAAATTGGTCAGAATTTCATCCATAATGCTGAATTTTTGACAGGACATTGGGTGGGTGTCACTAACAAAAATAGGATAGCTATTGACGTTACATCTGGGTAACAAAGGCATGCTACCTTGTGATGGAACCACTCAGCGCAAGTCCCCCCAGAGCCTATTTGACATCATAAATCGGTCTATAGTTAATCTATAATGCTGAATTTTGGGCAGGGCATTGGGTGGGTGTCACTAACAAAAATAGGATAGTTATGGGCATTACATCTGGGAAATAAAGGCATGCTACCTTGTGATGGCACCACTCAGCCCATGTCCCCCTGGAGCATTTTTGACATCACAAGTTGGTCTAAAGTTCATCTATAATGCTGAAGTTTGGGCAGGACATTGGGTGGGTGTCACTAACAAAAATAGGATAGCTATGACTGTTACATCAGGGTTATAAAGGTATGCTATCTTGTGATGGCAACAATTTATCAAGTACCCCTGAGAGCATATTTTAAATCAGAAGTTGGTCATATATATTGCTGAATTATGGGCTGGAAATTTCGTGGGTGGCACTAATAAAAATAGGATAGCTATGGGCGTTACATCTGGGAAATAAAGGCATGCTACGTTGTGATGGCACCACTTAACCCAAGTACCGGAGAGAGATTATTTAACATCACAAGCTAGTCAAAAGTTCATCTATAATGCTGAATTTTTGGCAGGACATTGGGTGGGTGGAATGTACAAAAGATAGAATATTTATAAGCGTTACATCTGGGTAATAAAGGCATGCAAAATTATGATAACACCAATTAAGCCAAGCATCCCTGAGAGCGTATTTTACATCAGAAATTGGTCAGAATTTCATCTATAATGCTGAATTTTCGTCAGGACATTGGGTGGATGGAATGTACACAAGATAGGATAGTTATAAGCATTACATCTGGGTAATAAAGACATGCAAAATTACGATGGCACCAATTAAGCGAAGCACCCCTGAGAGCGTATTTTACATTAGAAATTGGTCAGAATTTCATCCATAATGCTGAATTTTTGACAGGACATTGGGTGGGTGTCACTAACAAAAATAGGATAGCTATTGACGTTACATCTGGGTAACAAAGGCATGCTACCTTGTGATGGAACCACTCAGCCCAAGTCCCCCCAGAGCATATTTGACATCATAAATCGGTCTAAAGTTAATCTATGATGCTGAATTTTGGGCAGGGCATTGGGTGGGTGTCACTAACAAAAGTAGGATAGCTATGGATGTTACGTCTGGGTAAAAAAGGCATGCTACCTTGTGATGGAACCACTCAGCCCAAGTCCCCCCAGAGCATATTTGACATCATAAATCGGTCTAAAGTTAATCTATGATGCTGAATTTTGGGCAGGGCATTGGGTGGGTGTCACTAACAAAAGTAGGATAGCTATGGATGTTACGTCTGGGTAAAAAAGGCATGCTACCTTGTGATGGAACCACTCAGCCCAAGTCCCCCCAGAGCATATTGGACATCATAAATCGGTCTAAAGTTAATCTATAATGCTGAATTTTGGGGAGGACATTGGGTGGGTGGCACTAACAAAAATAGGATAGCTATGACTGTTACATCAGGGTTATAAAGGTATGCTATCTTGTGATGGTAACAATTTACCAAGTACCCCTGAGAGCGTTTTTTAAATCAGAAGTTGGTCATATATATTGCTGAATTATGGGCTGGAAATTTGGTGGGTGGCACTAATAAAAATAGGATAGGTATGGGCATTACATCTGGGAAATAAAGGCATGCTACGTTGTGATGGCACCACTTAACCCAAGTACCGGAGAGTGATTATTTAACATCACAAGCTAGTCAAAAGTTCATCTATAATGCTGAATTTTCGGCAGGACATTGGGTGGGTGGAATGTACAAAAGATAGTATAGTTATAAGCGTTACATCTGGGTAATAAAGGCATGCAAAATTATGATGACACCAATTAAGCCAAGCATCCCTGAGAACGTATTTTACATCAGAAATTGGTCAGAATTTCATCTATAATGCTGAATTTTCGGCAGGACATTGGGTGGATGGAATGTACAAAAAATAGAATAGTTATAAGCATTATATCTGGGTAATAAAGACATGCAAAATTACAATGGCACCAATTAAGCCAAGCACCCCTGAGAGCGTATTTTACATTAGAAATTGGTCAGAATTTCATCCATAATGCTGAATTTTTGACAGGACATTGGGTGGGTGTCACTAACAAAAATAGGATAGCTATTGACGTTACATCTGGGTAATAAAGGCATGCTACCTTGTGATGGAACCACTCAGCCCAAGTCCCCCCAGAGCATATTTGACATCATAAATCGGTCTAAAGTTAATCTATGATGCTGAATTTTGGGCAGGGCATTGGGTGGGTGTCACTAACAAAAGTAGGATAGCTATGGATGTTACGTCTGGGTAAAAAAGGCATGCTACCTTGTGATGGAACCACTCAGCCCAAGTCCCCCCAGAGCATATTTGACATCATAAATCGGTCTAAAGTTAATCTATGATGCTGAATTTTGGGCAGGGCATTGGGTGGGTGTCACTAACAAAAGTAGGATAGCTATGGATGTTACGTCTGGGTAAAAAAGGCATGCTACCTTGTGATGGAACCACTCAGCCCAAGTCCCCCCAGAGCATATTGGACATCATAAATCGGTCTAAAGTTAATCTATAATGCTGAATTTTGGGGAGGACATTGGGTGGGTGGCACTAACAAAAATAGGATAGCTATGACTGTTACATCAGGGTTATAAAGGTATGCTATCTTGTGATGGCAACAATTTACCAAGTACCCCTGAGAGCGTTTTTTAAATCAGAAGTTGGTCATATATATTGCTGAATTATGGGCTGGAAATTTGGTGGGTGGCACTAATAAAAATAGGATAGGTATGGGCATTACATCTGGGAAATAAAGGCATGCTACGTTGTGATGGCACCACTTAACCCAAGTACCGGAGAGTGATTATTTAACATCACAAGGTAGTCAAAAGTTCATCTATAATGCTGAATTTTCGGCAGGACATTGGGTGGGTGGAATGTACAAAAGATAGTATAGTTATAAGCGTTACATCTGGGTAATAAAGGCATGCAAAATTATGATGACACCAATTAAGCCAAGCATCCCTGAGAACGTATTTTACATCAGAAATTGGTCAGAATTTCATCTATAATGCTGAATTTTCGGCAGGACATTGGGTGGATGGAATGTACAAAAAATAGAATAGTTATAAGCATTATATCTGGGTAATAAAGACATGCAAAATTACAATGGCACCAATTAAGCCAAGCACCCCTGAGAGCGTATTTTACATTAGAAATTGGTCAGAATTTCATCCATAATGCTGAATTTTTGACAGGACATTGGGTGGGTGTCACTAACAAAAATAGGATAGCTATTGACGTTACATCTGGGTAACAAAGGCATGCTACCTTGTGATGGAACCACTCAGCGCAAGTCCCCCCAGAGCCTATTTGACATCATAAATCGGTCTATAGTTAATCTATAATGCTGAATTTTGGGCAGGGCATTGGGTGGGTGTCACTAACAAAAATAGGATAGTTATGGGCATTACATCTGGGAAATAAAGGCATGCTACCTTGTGATGGCACCACTCAGCCCATGTCCCCCTGGAGCATTTTTGACATCACAAGTTGGTCTAAAGTTCATCTATAATGCTGAAGTTTGGGCAGGACATTGGGTGGGTGTCACTAACAAAAATAGGATAGCTATGACTGTTACATCAGGGTTATAAAGGTATGCTATCTTGTGATGGCAACAATTTATCAAGTACCCCTGAGAGCATATTTTAAATCAGAAGTTGGTCATATATATTGCTGAATTATGGGCTGGAAATTTCGTGGGTGGCACTAATAAAAATAGGATAGCTATGGGCGTTACATCTGGGAAATAAAGGCATGCTACGTTGTGATGGCACCACTTAACCCAAGTACCGGAGAGAGATTATTTAACATCACAAGCTAGTCAAAAGTTCATCTATAATGCTGAATTTTTGGCAGGACATTGGGTGGGTGGAATGTACAAAAGATAGAATATTTATAAGCGTTACATCTGGGTAATAAAGGCATGCAAAATTATGATAACACCAATTAAGCCAAGCATCCCTGAGAGCGTATTTTACATCAGAAATTGGTCAGAATTTCATCTATAATGCTGAATTTTCGTCAGGACATTGGGTGGATGGAATGTACACAAGATAGGATAGTTATAAGCATTACATCTGGGTAATAAAGACATGCAAAATTACGATGGCACCAATTAAGCGAAGCACCCCTGAGAGCGTATTTTACATTAGAAATTGGTCAGAATTTCATCCATAATGCTGAATTTTTGACAGGACATTGGGTGGGTGTCACTAACAAAAATAGGATAGCTATTGACGTTACATCTGGGTAACAAAGGCATGCTACCTTGTGATGGAACCACTCAGCCCAAGTCCCCCCAGAGCATATTTGACATCATAAATCGGTCTAAAGTTAATCTATGATGCTGAATTTTGGGCAGGGCATTGGGTGGGTGTCACTAACAAAAGTAGGATAGCTATGGATGTTACGTCTGGGTAAAAAAGGCATGCTACCTTGTGATGGAACCACTCAGCCCAAGTCCCCCCAGAGCATATTTGACATCATAAATCGGTCTAAAGTTAATCTATGATGCTGAATTTTGGGCAGGGCATTGGGTGGGTGTCACTAACAAAAGTAGGATAGCTATGGATGTTACGTCTGGGTAAAAAAGGCATGCTACCTTGTGATGGAACCACTCAGCCCAAGTCCCCCCAGAGCATATTGGACATCATAAATCGGTCTAAAGTTAATCTATAATGCTGAATTTTGGGGAGGACATTGGGTGGGTGGCACTAACAAAAATAGGATAGCTATGACTGTTACATCAGGGTTATAAAGGTATGCTATCTTGTGATGGTAACAATTTACCAAGTACCCCTGAGAGCGTTTTTTAAATCAGAAGTTGGTCATATATATTGCTGAATTATGGGCTGGAAATTTGGTGGGTGGCACTAATAAAAATAGGATAGGTATGGGCATTACATCTGGGAAATAAAGGCATGCTACGTTGTGATGGCACCACTTAACCCAAGTACCGGAGAGTGATTATTTAACATCACAAGCTAGTCAAAAGTTCATCTATAATGCTGAATTTTCGGCAGGACATTGGGTGGGTGGAATGTACAAAAGATAGTATAGTTATAAGCGTTACATCTGGGTAATAAAGGCATGCAAAATTATGATGACACCAATTAAGCCAAGCATCCCTGAGAACGTATTTTACATCAGAAATTGGTCAGAATTTCATCTATAATGCTGAATTTTCGGCAGGACATTGGGTGGATGGAATGTACAAAAAATAGAATAGTTATAAGCATTATATCTGGGTAATAAAGACATGCAAAATTACAATGGCACCAATTAAGCCAAGCACCCCTGAGAGCGTATTTTACATTAGAAATTGGTCAGAATTTCATCCATAATGCTGAATTTTTGACAGGACATTGGGTGGGTGTCACTAACAAAAATAGGATAGCTATTGACGTTACATCTGGGTAATAAAGGCATGCTACCTTGTGATGGAACCACTCAGCCCAAGTCCCCCCAGAGCATATTTGACATCATAAATCGGTCTAAAGTTAATCTATGATGCTGAATTTTGGGCAGGGCATTGGGTGGGTGTCACTAACAAAAGTAGGATAGCTATGGATGTTACGTCTGGGTAAAAAAGGCATGCTACCTTGTGATGGAACCACTCAGCCCAAGTCCCCCCAGAGCATATTTGACATCATAAATCGGTCTAAAGTTAATCTATGATGCTGAATTTTGGGCAGGGCATTGGGTGGGTGTCACTAACAAAAGTAGGATAGCTATGGATGTTACGTCTGGGTAAAAAAGGCATGCTACCTTGTGATGGAACCACTCAGCCCAAGTCCCCCCAGAGCATATTGGACATCATAAATCGGTCTAAAGTTAATCTATAATGCTGAATTTTGGGGAGGACATTGGGTGGGTGGCACTAACAAAAATAGGATAGCTATGACTGTTACATCAGGGTTATAAAGGTATGCTATCTTGTGATGGCAACAATTTACCAAGTACCCCTGAGAGCGTTTTTTAAATCAGAAGTTGGTCATATATATTGCTGAATTATGGGCTGGAAATTTGGTGGGTGGCACTAATAAAAATAGGATAGGTATGGGCATTACATCTGGGAAATAAAGGCATGCTACGTTGTGATGGCACCACTTAACCCAAGTACCGGAGAGTGATTATTTAACATCACAAGGTAGTCAAAAGTTCATCTATAATGCTGAATTTTCGGCAGGACATTGGGTGGGTGGAATGTACAAAAGATAGTATAGTTATAAGCGTTACATCTGGGTAATAAAGGCATGCAAAATTATGATGACACCAATTAAGCCAAGCATCCCTGAGAACGTATTTTACATCAGAAATTGGTCAGAATTTCATCTATAATGCTGAATTTTCGGCAGGACATTGGGTGGATGGAATGTACAAAAAATAGAATAGTTATAAGCATTATATCTGGGTAATAAAGACATGCAAAATTACAATGGCACCAATTAAGCCAAGCACCCCTGAGAGCGTATTTTACATTAGAAATTGGTCAGAATTTCATCCATAATGCTGAATTTTTGACAGGACATTGGGTGGGTGTCACTAACAAAAATAGGATAGCTATTGACGTTACATCTGGGTAACAAAGGCATGCTACCTTGTGATGGAACCACTCAGCGCAAGTCCCCCCAGAGCCTATTTGACATCATAAATCGGTCTATAGTTAATCTATAATGCTGAATTTTGGGCAGGGCATTGGGTGGGTGTCACTAACAAAAATAGGATAGTTATGGGCATTACATCTGGGAAATAAAGGCATGCTACCTTGTGATGGCACCACTCAGCCCATGTCCCCCTGGAGCATTTTTGACATCACAAGTTGGTCTAAAGTTCATCTATAATGCTGAAGTTTGGGCAGGACATTGGGTGGGTGTCACTAACAAAAATAGGATAGCTATGACTGTTACATCAGGGTTATAAAGGTATGCTATCTTGTGATGGCAACAATTTATCAAGTACCCCTGAGAGCATATTTTAAATCAGAAGTTGGTCATATATATTGCTGAATTATGGGCTGGAAATTTCGTGGGTGGCACTAATAAAAATAGGATAGCTATGGGCGTTACATCTGGGAAATAAAGGCATGCTACGTTGTGATGGCACCACTTAACCCAAGTACCGGAGAGAGATTATTTAACATCACAAGCTAGTCAAAAGTTCATCTATAATGCTGAATTTTTGGCAGGACATTGGGTGGGTGGAATGTACAAAAGATAGAATATTTATAAGCGTTACATCTGGGTAATAAAGGCATGCAAAATTATGATAACACCAATTAAGCCAAGCATCCCTGAGAGCGTATTTTACATCAGAAATTGGTCAGAATTTCATCTATAATGCTGAATTTTCGTCAGGACATTGGGTGGATGGAATGTACACAAGATAGGATAGTTATAAGCATTACATCTGGGTAATAAAGACATGCAAAATTACGATGGCACCAATTAAGCGAAGCACCCCTGAGAGCGTATTTTACATTAGAAATTGGTCAGAATTTCATCCATAATGCTGAATTTTTGACAGGACATTGGGTGGGTGTCACTAACAAAAATAGGATAGCTATTGACGTTACATCTGGGTAACAAAGGCATGCTACCTTGTGATGGAACCACTCAGCCCAAGTCCCCCCAGAGCATATTTGACATCATAAATCGGTCTAAAGTTAATCTATGATGCTGAATTTTGGGCAGGGCATTGGGTGGGTGTCACTAACAAAAGTAGGATAGCTATGGATGTTACGTCTGGGTAAAAAAGGCATGCTACCTTGTGATGGAACCACTCAGCCCAAGTCCCCCCAGAGCATATTTGACATCATAAATCGGTCTAAAGTTAATCTATGATGCTGAATTTTGGGCAGGGCATTGGGTGGGTGTCACTAACAAAAGTAGGATAGCTATGGATGTTACGTCTGGGTAAAAAAGGCATGCTACCTTGTGATGGAACCACTCAGCCCAAGTCCCCCCAGAGCATATTGGACATCATAAATCGGTCTAAAGTTAATCTATAATGCTGAATTTTGGGGAGGACATTGGGTGGGTGGCACTAACAAAAATAGGATAGCTATGACTGTTACATCAGGGTTATAAAGGTATGCTATCTTGTGATGGTAACAATTTACCAAGTACCCCTGAGAGCGTTTTTTAAATCAGAAGTTGGTCATATATATTGCTGAATTATGGGCTGGAAATTTGGTGGGTGGCACTAATAAAAATAGGATAGGTATGGGCATTACATCTGGGAAATAAAGGCATGCTACGTTGTGATGGCACCACTTAACCCAAGTACCGGAGAGTGATTATTTAACATCACAAGCTAGTCAAAAGTTCATCTATAATGCTGAATTTTCGGCAGGACATTGGGTGGGTGGAATGTACAAAAGATAGTATAGTTATAAGCGTTACATCTGGGTAATAAAGGCATGCAAAATTATGATGACACCAATTAAGCCAAGCATCCCTGAGAACGTATTTTACATCAGAAATTGGTCAGAATTTCATCTATAATGCTGAATTTTCGGCAGGACATTGGGTGGATGGAATGTACAAAAAATAGAATAGTTATAAGCATTATATCTGGGTAATAAAGACATGCAAAATTACAATGGCACCAATTAAGCCAAGCACCCCTGAGAGCGTATTTTACATTAGAAATTGGTCAGAATTTCATCCATAATGCTGAATTTTTGACAGGACATTGGGTGGGTGTCACTAACAAAAATAGGATAGCTATTGACGTTACATCTGGGTAATAAAGGCATGCTACCTTGTGATGGAACCACTCAGCCCAAGTCCCCCCAGAGCATATTTGACATCATAAATCGGTCTAAAGTTAATCTATAATGCTGAATTTTGGGCAGGGCATTGGGTGGGTGTCACTAACAAAAGTAGGATAGCTATGGATGTTACGTCTGGGTAAAAAAGGCATGCTACCTTGTGATGGAACCACTCAGCCCAAGTCCCCCCAGAGCATATTTGACATCATAAATCGGTCTAAAGTTAATCTATGATGCTGAATTTTGGGCAGGGCATTGGGTGGGTGTCACTAACAAAAGTAGGATAGCTATGGATGTTACGTCTGGGTAAAAAAGGCATGCTACCTTGTGATGGAACCACTCAGCCCAAGTCCCCCCAGAGCATATTGGACATCATAAATCGGTCTAAAGTTAATCTATAATGCTGAATTTTGGGGAGGACATTGGGTGGGTGGCACTAACAAAAATAGGATAGCTATGACTGTTACATCAGGGTTATAAAGGTATGCTATCTTGTGATGGCAACAATTTACCAAGTACCCCTGAGAGCGTTTTTTAAATCAGAAGTTGGTCATATATATTGCTGAATTATGGGCTGGAAATTTGGTGGGTGGCACTAATAAAAATAGGATAGGTATGGGCATTACATCTGGGAAATAAAGGCATGCTACGTTGTGATGGCACCACTTAACCCAAGTACCGGAGAGTGATTATTTAACATCACAAGGTAGTCAAAAGTTCATCTATAATGCTGAATTTTCGGCAGGACATTGGGTGGGTGGAATGTACAAAAGATAGTATAGTTATAAGCGTTACATCTGGGTAATAAAGGCATGCAAAATTATGATGACACCAATTAAGCCAAGCATCCCTGAGAACGTATTTTACATCAGAAATTGGTCAGAATTTCATCTATAATGCTGAATTTTCGGCAGGACATTGGGTGGATGGAATGTACAAAAAATAGAATAGTTATAAGCATTATATCTGGGTAATAAAGACATGCAAAATTACAATGGCACCAATTAAGCCAAGCACCCCTGAGAGCGTATTTTACATTAGAAATTGGTCAGAATTTCATCCATAATGCTGAATTTTTGACAGGACATTGGGTGGGTGTCACTAACAAAAATAGGATAGCTATTGACGTTACATCTGGGTAACAAAGGCATGCTACCTTGTGATGGAACCACTCAGCGCAAGTCCCCCCAGAGCCTATTTGACATCATAAATCGGTCTATAGTTAATCTATAATGCTGAATTTTGGGCAGGGCATTGGGTGGGTGTCACTAACAAAAATAGGATAGTTATGGGCATTACATCTGGGAAATAAAGGCATGCTACCTTGTGATGGCACCACTCAGCCCATGTCCCCCTGGAGCATTTTTGACATCACAAGTTGGTCTAAAGTTCATCTATAATGCTGAAGTTTGGGCAGGACATTGGGTGGGTGTCACTAACAAAAATAGGATAGCTATGACTGTTACATCAGGGTTATAAAGGTATGCTATCTTGTGATGGCAACAATTTATCAAGTACCCCTGAGAGCATATTTTAAATCAGAAGTTGGTCATATATATTGCTGAATTATGGGCTGGAAATTTCGTGGGTGGCACTAATAAAAATAGGATAGCTATGGGCGTTACATCTGGGAAATAAAGGCATGCTACGTTGTGATGGCACCACTTAACCCAAGTACCGGAGAGTGATTATTTAACATCACAAGCTAGTCAAAAGTTCATCTATAATGCTGAATTTTCGGCAGGACATTGGGTGGGTGGAATGTACAAAAGATAGTATAGTTATAAGCGTTACATCTGGGTAATAAAGGCATGCAAAATTATGATGACACCAATTAAGCCAAGCATCCCTGAGAACGTATTTTACATCAGAAATTGGTCAGAATTTCATCTATAATGCTGAATTTTCGGCAGGACATTGGGTGGATGGAATGTACACAAGATAGGATAGTTATAAGCATTACATCTGGGTAATAAAGACATGCAAAATTATGATGACACCAATTAAGCCAAGCATCCCTGAGAATGTATTTTACATCAGAAATTGGTCAGAATTTCATCTATAATGCAGAATTTTCGGCAGGACATTGGGTGGATGGAATGTACACAAGATAGGATAGTTATAAGGATTACATCTGGGTAATAAAGGCATGCAAAATTATGATGACACCAATTAAGCCAAGCATCCCTGAGAATGTATTTTACATCAGAAATTGGTCAGAATTTCATCTATAATGCTGAATTTTCGGCAGGACATTGGGTGGATGGAATGTACACAAGATAGGATAGTTATAAGCATTACATCTGGGTAATAAAGACATGCAAAATTAAGATGGCACCAATTAAGCGAAGCACCCCTGAGAGCGTATTTTACATTAGAAATTGGTCAGAATTTCATCCATAATGCTGAATTTTTGACAGGACATTGGGTGGGTGTCACTAACAAAAATAGGATAGCTATTGACGTTACATCTGGGTAACAAAGGCATGCTACCTTGTGATGGAACCACTCAGCCCAAGTCCCCCCAGAGCATATTTGACATCATAAATCGGTCTAAAGTTAATCTATGATGCTGAATTTTGGGCAGGGCATTGGGTGGGTGTCACTAACAAAAGTAGGATAGCTATGGATGTTACGTCTGGGTAATAAAGGCATGCTACCTTGTGATGGAACCACTCAGCCCAAGTCCCCCCAGAGCATATTTGACATCATAAATCGGTCTAAAGTTAATTTATAATGCTGAATTTTGGGCAGGGCATTGGGTGGGTGTCACTAACAAAAGTAGGATAGCTATGGATGTTACGTCTGGGTAAAAAAGGCATGCTACCTTGTGATGGAACCACTCAGCCCAAGTCCCCCCAGAGCATATTGGACATCATGAATCGGTCTAAAGTTAATCTATAATGCTGAATTTTGGGCAGGACATTGGATGGGTGGCACTCACAAAAATAGGATAGCTATGACTGTTACATCAGGGTTATAAAGGTATGCTATCTTGTGATGGCAACAATTTACCAAGTACCCCTGAGAGCATATTTTAAATCAGAAGTTGGTCATATATATTGCTGAATTATGGGCTGGAAATTTGGTGGGTGGCACTAATAAAAATAGGATAGCTATGGGCGTTACATCTGGGAAATAAAGGCATGCTACGTTGTGATGGCACCACTTAACCCAAGTACCGGAGAGAGATTATTTAACATCACAAGCTAGTCAAAAGTTCATCTATAATGCTGAATTTTTGGCAGGACATTGGGTGGGTGGAATGTACAAAAGATAGGATATTTATAAGCGTTACATCTGGGTAATAAAGGCATGCAAAATTATGATAACACCAATTAAGCCAAGCATCCCTGAGAGCGTATTTTACATCAGAAATTGGTCAGAATTTCATCTATAATGCTGAATTTTCGTCAGGACATTGGGTGGATGGAATGTACACAAGATAGGATAGTTATAAGCATTACATCTGGGTAATAAAGACATGCAAAATTACGATGGCACCAATTAAGCGAAGCACCCCTGAGAGCGTATTTTACATTAGAAATTGGTCAGAATTTCATCCATAATGCTGAATTTTTGACAGGACATTGGGTGGGTGTCACTAACAAAAATAGGATAGCTATTGACGTTACATCTGGGTAACAAAGGCATGCTACCTTGTGATGGAACCACTCAGCCCAAGTCCCCCCAGAGCATATTTGACATCATAAATCGGTCTAAAGTTAATCTATGATGCTGAATTTTGGGCAGGGCATTGGGTGGGTGTCACTAACAAAAGTAGGATAGCTATGGATGTTACGTCTGGGTAAAAAAGGCATGCTACCTTGTGATGGAACCACTCAGCTCAAGTCCCCCCAGAGCATATTTGACATCATAAATCGGTCTAAAGTTAATCTATGATGCTGAATTTTGGGCAGGGCATTGGGTGGGTGTCACTAACAAAAGTAGGATAGCTATGGATGTTACGTCTGGGTAAAAAAGGCATGCTACCTTGTGATGGAACCACTCAGCCCAAGTCCCCCCAGAGCATATTGGACATCATAAATCGGTCTAAAGTTAATCTATAATGCTGAATTTTGGGCAGGACATTGGGTGGGTGGCACTAACAAAAATAGGCTAGCTATGACTGTTACATCAGGGTTATAAAGGTATGCTATCTTGTGATGGCAACAATTTACCAAGTACCCCTGAGAGCGTTTTTTAAATCAGAAGTTGGTCATATATATTGCTGAATTATGGGCTGGAAATTTGGTGGGTGGCACTAATAAAAATAGGATAGGTATGGGCATTACATCTGGGAAATAAAGGCATGCTACGTTGTGATGGCACCACTTAACCCAAGTACCGGAGAGTGATTATTTAACATCACAAGCTAGTCAAAAGTTCATCTATAATGCTGAATTTTCGGCAGGACATTGGGTGGGTGGAATGTACAAAAGATAGTATAGTTATAAGCGTTACATCTGGGTAATAAAGGCATGCAAAATTATGATGACACCAATTAAGCCAAGCATCCCTGAGAACGTATTTTACATCAGAAATTGGTCAGAATTTCATCTATAATGCTGAATTTTCGGCAGGACATTGGGTGGATGGAATGTACAAAAAATAGAATAGTTATAAGCATTATATCTGGGTAATAAAGACATGCAAAATTACAATGGCACCAATTAAGCCAAGCACCCCTGAGAGCGTATTTTACATTAGAAATTGGTCAGAATTTCATCCATAATGCTGAATTTTTGACAGGACATTGGGTGGGTGTCACTAACAAAAATAGGATAGCTATTGACGTTACATCTGGGTAATAAAGGCATGCTACCTTGTGATGGAACCACTCAGCCCAAGTCCCCCCAGAGCATATTTGACATCATAAATCGGTCTAAAGTTAATCTATGATGCTGAATTTTGGGCAGGGCATTGGGTGGGTGTCACTAACAAAAGTAGGATAGCTATGGATGTTACGTCTGGGTAAAAAAGGCATGCTACCTTGTGATGGAACCACTCAGCCCAAGTCCCCCCAGAGCATATTTGACATCATAAATCGGTCTAAAGTTAATCTATGATGCTGAATTTTGGGCAGGGCATTGGGTGGGTGTCACTAACAAAAGTAGGATAGCTATGGATGTTACGTCTGGGTAAAAAAGGCATGCTACCTTGTGATGGAACCACTCAGCCCAAGTCCCCCCAGAGCATATTGGACATCATAAATCGGTCTAAAGTTAATCTATAATGCTGAATTTTGGGGAGGACATTGGGTGGGTGGCACTAACAAAAATAGGATAGCTATGACTGTTACATCAGGGTTATAAAGGTATGCTATCTTGTGATGGCAACAATTTACCAAGTACCCCTGAGAGCGTTTTTTAAATCAGAAGTTGGTCATATATATTGCTGAATTATGGGCTGGAAATTTGGTGGGTGGCACTAATAAAAATAGGATAGGTATGGGCATTACATCTGGGAAATAAAGGCATGCTACGTTGTGATGGCACCACTTAACCCAAGTACCGGAGAGTGATTATTTAACATCACAAGGTAGTCAAAAGTTCATCTATAATGCTGAATTTTCGGCAGGACATTGGGTGGGTGGAATGTACAAAAGATAGTATAGTTATAAGCGTTACATCTGGGTAATAAAGGCATGCAAAATTATGATGACACCAATTAAGCCAAGCATCCCTGAGAACGTATTTTACATCAGAAATTGGTCAGAATTTCATCTATAATGCTGAATTTTCGGCAGGACATTGGGTGGATGGAATGTACAAAAAATAGAATAGTTATAAGCATTATATCTGGGTAATAAAGACATGCAAAATTACAATGGCACCAATTAAGCCAAGCACCCCTGAGAGCGTATTTTACATTAGAAATTGGTCAGAATTTCATCCATAATGCTGAATTTTTGACAGGACATTGGGTGGGTGTCACTAACAAAAATAGGATAGCTATTGACGTTACATCTGGGTAACAAAGGCATGCTACCTTGTGATGGAACCACTCAGCCCAAGTCCCCCCAGAGCATATTTGACATCATAAATCGGTCTAAAGTTAATCTATGATGCTGAATTTTGGGCAGGGCATTGGGTGGGTGTCACTAACAAAAGTAGGATAGCTATGGATGTTACGTCTGGGTAAAAAAGGCATGCTACCTTGTGATGGAACCACTCAGCTCAAGTCCCCCCAGAGCATATTTGACATCATAAATCGGTCTAAAGTTAATCTATGATGCTGAATTTTGGGCAGGGCATTGGGTGGGTGTCACTAACAAAAGTAGGATAGCTATGGATGTTACGTCTGGGTAAAAAAGGCATGCTACCTTGTGATGGAACCACTCAGCCCAAGTCCCCCCAGAGCATATTGGACATCATAAATCGGTCTAAAGTTAATCTATAATGCTGAATTTTGGGCAGGACATTGGGTGGGTGGCACTAACAAAAATAGGCTAGCTATGACTGTTACATCAGGGTTATAAAGGTATGCTATCTTGTGATGGCAACAATTTACCAAGTACCCCTGAGAGCGTTTTTTAAATCAGAAGTTGGTCATATATATTGCTGAATTATGGGCTGGAAATTTGGTGGGTGGCACTAATAAAAATAGGATAGGTATGGGCATTACATCTGGGAAATAAAGGCATGCTACGTTGTGATGGCACCACTTAACCCAAGTACCGGAGAGTGATTATTTAACATCACAAGCTAGTCAAAAGTTCATCTATAATGCTGAATTTTCGGCAGGACATTGGGTGGGTGGAATGTACAAAAGATAGTATAGTTATAAGCGTTACATCTGGGTAATAAAGGCATGCAAAATTATGATGACACCAATTAAGCCAAGCATCCCTGAGAACGTATTTTACATCAGAAATTGGTCAGAATTTCATCTATAATGCTGAATTTTCGGCAGGACATTGGGTGGATGGAATGTACACAAGATAGGATAGTTATAAGCATTACATCTGGGTAATAAAGACATGCAAAATTATGATGACACCAATTAAGCCAAGCATCCCTGAGAATGTATTTTACATCAGAAATTGGTCAGAATTTCATCTATAATGCAGAATTTTCGGCAGGACATTGGGTGGATGGAATGTACACAAGATAGGATAGTTATAAGGATTACATCTGGGTAATAAAGGCATGCAAAATTATGATGACACCAATTAAGCCAAGCATCCCTGAGAATGTATTTTACATCAGAAATTGGTCAGAATTTCATCTATAATGCTGAATTTTCGGCAGGACATTGGGTGGATGGAATGTACACAAGATAGGATAGTTATAAGCATTACATCTGGGTAATAAAGACATGCAAAATTAAGATGGCACCAATTAAGCGAAGCACCCCTGAGAGCGTATTTTACATTAGAAATTGGTCAGAATTTCATCCATAATGCTGAATTTTTGACAGGACATTGGGTGGGTGTCACTAACAAAAATAGGATAGCTATTGACGTTACATCTGGGTAACAAAGGCATGCTACCTTGTGATGGAACCACTCAGCCCAAGTCCCCCCAGAGCATATTTGACATCATAAATCGGTCTAAAGTTAATCTATGATGCTGAATTTTGGGCAGGGCATTGGGTGGGTGTCACTAACAAAAGTAGGATAGCTATGGATGTTACGTCTGGGTAATAAAGGCATGCTACCTTGTGATGGAACCACTCAGCCCAAGTCCCCCCAGAGCATATTTGACATCATAAATCGGTCTAAAGTTAATTTATAATGCTGAATTTTGGGCAGGGCATTGGGTGGGTGTCACTAACAAAAGTAGGATAGCTATGGATGTTACGTCTGGGTAAAAAAGGCATGCTACCTTGTGATGGAACCACTCAGCCCAAGTCCCCCCAGAGCATATTGGACATCATGAATCGGTCTAAAGTTAATCTATAATGCTGAATTTTGGGCAGGACATTGGATGGGTGGCACTCACAAAAATAGGATAGCTATGACTGTTACATCAGGGTTATAAAGGTATGCTATCTTGTGATGGCAACAATTTACCAAGTACCCCTGAGAGCGTATTTTAAATCAGAAGTTGGTCATATATATTGCTGAATTATGGGCTGGAAATTTGGTGGGTGGCACTAATAAAAATAGGATAGCTATGGGCGTTACATCTGGGAAATAAAGGCATGCTACGTTGTGATGGCACCACTTAACCCAAGTACCGGAGAGAGATTATTTAACATCACAAGCTAGTCAAAAGTTCATCTATAATGCTGAATTTTTGGCAGGACATTGGGTGGGTGGAATGTACAAAAGATAGGATATTTATAAGCGTTACATCTGGGTAATAAAGGCATGCAAAATTATGATAACACCAATTAAGCCAAGCATCCCTGAGAGCGTATTTTACATCAGAAATTGGTCAGAATTTCATCTATAATGCTGAATTTTCGTCAGGACATTGGGTGGATGGAATGTACACAAGATAGGATAGTTATAAGCATTACATCTGGGTAATAAAGACATGCAAAATTACGATGGCACCAATTAAGCGAAGCACCCCTGAGAGCGTATTTTACATTAGAAATTGGTCAGAATTTCATCCATAATGCTGAATTTTTGACAGGACATTGGGTGGGTGTCACTAACAAAAATAGGATAGCTATTGACGTTACATCTGGGTAACAAAGGCATGCTACCTTGTGATGGAACCACTCAGCCCAAGTCCCCCCAGAGCATATTTGACATCATAAATCGGTCTAAAGTTAATCTATGATGCTGAATTTTGGGCAGGGCATTGGGTGGGTGTCACTAACAAAAGTAGGATAGCTATGGATGTTACGTCTGGGTAAAAAAGGCATGCTACCTTGTGATGGAACCACTCAGCTCAAGTCCCCCCAGAGCATATTTGACATCATAAATCGGTCTAAAGTTAATCTATGATGCTGAATTTTGGGCAGGGCATTGGGTGGGTGTCACTAACAAAAGTAGGATAGCTATGGATGTTACGTCTGGGTAAAAAAGGCATGCTACCTTGTGATGGAACCACTCAGCCCAAGTCCCCCCAGAGCATATTGGACATCATAAATCGGTCTAAAGTTAATCTATAATGCTGAATTTTGGGCAGGACATTGGGTGGGTGGCACTAACAAAAATAGGCTAGCTATGACTGTTACATCAGGGTTATAAAGGTATGCTATCTTGTGATGGCAACAATTTACCAAGTACCCCTGAGAGCGTTTTTTAAATCAGAAGTTGGTCATATATATTGCTGAATTATGGGCTGGAAATTTGGTGGGTGGCACTAATAAAAATAGGATAGGTATGGGCATTACATCTGGGAAATAAAGGCATGCTACGTTGTGATGGCACCACTTAACCCAAGTACCGGAGAGTGATTATTTAACATCACAAGCTAGTCAAAAGTTCATCTATAATGCTGAATTTTCGGCAGGACATTGGGTGGGTGGAATGTACAAAAGATAGTATAGTTATAAGCGTTACATCTGGGTAATAAAGGCATGCAAAATTATGATGACACCAATTAAGCCAAGCATCCCTGAGAACGTATTTTACATCAGAAATTGGTCAGAATTTCATCTATAATGCTGAATTTTCGGCAGGACATTGGGTGGATGGAATGTACAAAAAATAGAATAGTTATAAGCATTATATCTGGGTAATAAAGACATGCAAAATTACAATGGCACCAATTAAGCCAAGCACCCCTGAGAGCGTATTTTACATTAGAAATTGGTCAGAATTTCATCCATAATGCTGAATTTTTGACAGGACATTGGGTGGGTGTCACTAACAAAAATAGGATAGCTATTGACGTTACATCTGGGTAATAAAGGCATGCTACCTTGTGATGGAACCACTCAGCCCAAGTCCCCCCAGAGCATATTTGACATCATAAATCGGTCTAAAGTTAATCTATGATGCTGAATTTTGGGCAGGGCATTGGGTGGGTGTCACTAACAAAAGTAGGATAGCTATGGATGTTACGTCTGGGTAAAAAAGGCATGCTACCTTGTGATGGAACCACTCAGCCCAAGTCCCCCCAGAGCATATTTGACATCATAAATCGGTCTAAAGTTAATCTATGATGCTGAATTTTGGGCAGGGCATTGGGTGGGTGTCACTAACAAAAGTAGGATAGCTATGGATGTTACGTCTGGGTAAAAAAGGCATGCTACCTTGTGATGGAACCACTCAGCCCAAGTCCCCCCAGAGCATATTGGACATCATAAATCGGTCTAAAGTTAATCTATAATGCTGAATTTTGGGGAGGACATTGGGTGGGTGGCACTAACAAAAATAGGATAGCTATGACTGTTACATCAGGGTTATAAAGGTATGCTATCTTGTGATGGCAACAATTTACCAAGTACCCCTGAGAGCGTTTTTTAAATCAGAAGTTGGTCATATATATTGCTGAATTATGGGCTGGAAATTTGGTGGGTGGCACTAATAAAAATAGGATAGGTATGGGCATTACATCTGGGAAATAAAGGCATGCTACGTTGTGATGGCACCACTTAACCCAAGTACCGGAGAGTGATTATTTAACATCACAAGGTAGTCAAAAGTTCATCTATAATGCTGAATTTTCGGCAGGACATTGGGTGGGTGGAATGTACAAAAGATAGTATAGTTATAAGCGTTACATCTGGGTAATAAAGGCATGCAAAATTATGATGACACCAATTAAGCCAAGCATCCCTGAGAACGTATTTTACATCAGAAATTGGTCAGAATTTCATCTATAATGCTGAATTTTCGGCAGGACATTGGGTGGATGGAATGTACAAAAAATAGAATAGTTATAAGCATTATATCTGGGTAATAAAGACATGCAAAATTACAATGGCACCAATTAAGCCAAGCACCCCTGAGAGCGTATTTTACATTAGAAATTGGTCAGAATTTCATCCATAATGCTGAATTTTTGACAGGACATTGGGTGGGTGTCACTAACAAAAATAGGATAGCTATTGACGTTACATCTGGGTAACAAAGGCATGCTACCTTGTGATGGAACCACTCAGCGCAAGTCCCCCCAGAGCCTATTTGACATCATAAATCGGTCTATAGTTAATCTATAATGCTGAATTTTGGGCAGGGCATTGGGTGGGTGTCACTAACAAAAGTAGGATAGCTATGGATGTTACGTCTGGGTAAAAAAGGCATGCTACCTTGTGATGGAACCACTCAGCCCATGTCCCCCCAGAGCATATTGGACATCATAAATCGGTCTAAAGTTAATCTATAATGCTGAATTTTGGGCAGGACATTGGGTGGGTGGCACTAACAAAAATAGGATAGCTATGACTGTTACATCAGGGTTATAAAGGTATGCTATCTTGTGATGGCAACAATTTACCAAGTACCCCTGAGAGCGTATTTTAAATCAGAAGTTGGTCATATATATTGCTGAATTATGGGCTGGAAATTTGGTGGGTGGCACTAATAAAAATAGGATAGGTATGGGCATTACATCTGGGAAATAAAGGCATGCTACGTTGTGATGGCACCACTTAACCCAAGTACCGGAGAGAGATTATTTAACATCACAAGGTAGTCAAAAGTTCATCTATAATGCTGAATTTTCGGCAGGACATTGGGTGGGTGGAATGTACAAAAGATAGGATATTTATAAGCGTTACATCTGGGTAATAAAGGCATGCAAAATTATGATGACACCAATTAAGCCAAGCATCCCTGAGAACGTATTTTACATCAGAAATTGGTCAGAATTTCATCTATAATGCTGAATTTTCGGCAGGACATTGGGTGGATGGAATGTACAAAAAATAGAATAGTTATAAGCATTATATCTGGGTAATAAAGACATGCAAAATTACAATGGCACCAATTAAGCCAAGCACCCCTGAGAGCGTATTTTACATTAGAAATTGGTCAGAATTTCATCCATAATGCTGAATTTTTGACAGGACATTGGGTGGGTGTCACTAACAAAAATAGGATAGCTATTGACGTTACATCTGGGTAACAAAGGCATGCTACCTTGTGATGGAACCACTCAGCGCAAGTCCCCCCAGAGCCTATTTGACATCATAAATCGGTCTATAGTTAATCTATAATGCTGAATTTTGGGCAGGGCATTGGGTGGGTGTCACTAACAAAAGTAGGATAGCTATGGATGTTACGTCTGGGTAAAAAAGGCATGCTACCTTGTGATGGAACCACTCAGCCCATGTCCCCCCAGAGCATATTGGACATCATAAATCGGTCTAAAGTTAATCTATAATGCTGAATTTTGGGCAGGACATTGGGTGGGTGGCACTAACAAAAATAGGATAGCTATGACTGTTACATCAGGGTTATAAAGGTATGCTATCTTGTGATGGCAACAATTTACCAAGTACCCCTGAGAGCGTATTTTAAATCAGAAGTTGGTCATATATATTGCTGAATTATGGGCTGGAAATTTGGTGGGTGGCACTAATAAAAATAGGATAGGTATGGGCATTACATCTGGGAAATAAAGGCATGCTACCTTGTGATGGAACCACTCAGCCCAAGTCCCCCCAGAGCATATTGGACATCATAAATCGGTCTAAAGTTAATCTATAATGCTGAATTTTGGGGAGGACATTGGGTGGGTGGCACTAACAAAAATAGGATAGCTATGACTGTTACATCAGGGTTATAAAGGTATGCTATCTTGTGATGGCAACAATTTACCAAGTACCCCTGAGAGCGTTTTTTAAATCAGAAGTTGGTCATATATATTGCTGAATTATGGGCTGGAAATTTGGTGGGTGGCACTAATAAAAATAGGATAGGTATGGGCATTACATCTGGGAAATAAAGGCATGCTACGTTGTGATGGCACCACTTAACCCAAGTACCGGAGAGTGATTATTTAACATCACAAGGTAGTCAAAAGTTCATCTATAATGCTGAATTTTCGGCAGGACATTGGGTGGAATGTACAAAAGATAGTATAGTTATAAGCGTTACATCTGGGTAATAAAGGCATGCAAAATTATGATGACACCAATTAAGCCAAGCATCCCTGAGAACGTATTTTACATCAGAAATTGGTCAGAATTTCATCTATAATGCTGAATTTTCGGCAGGACATTGGGTGGATGGAATGTACAAAAAATAGAATAGTTATAAGCATTATATCTGGGTAATAAAGACATGCAAAATTACAATGGCACCAATTAAGCCAAGCACCCCTGAGAACGTATTTTACATTAGAAATTGGTCAGAATTTCATCCATAATGCTGAATTTTTGACAGGACATTGGGTGGGTGTCACTAACAAAAATAGGATAGCTATTGACGTTACATCTGGGTAACAAAGGCATGCTACCTTGTGATGGAACCACTCAGCGCAAGTCCCCCCAGAGCCTATTTGACATCATAAATCGGTCTATAGTTAATCTATAATGCTGAATTTTGGGCAGGGCATTGGGTGGGTGTCACTAACAAAAGTAGGATAGCTATGGATGTTACGTCTGGGTAAAAAAGGCATGCTACCTTGTGATGGAACCACTCAGCCCAAGTCCCCCCAGAGCATATTGGACATCATAAATCGGTCTAAAGTTAATCTATAATGCTGAATTTTGGGGAGGACATTGGGTGGGTGGCACTAACAAAAATAGGATAGCTATGACTGTTACATCAGGGTTATAAAGGTATGCTATCTTGTGATGGCAACAATTTACCAAGTACCCCTGAGAGCGTTTTTTAAATCAGAAGTTGGTCATATATATTGCTGAATTATGGGCTGGAAATTTGGTGGGTGGCACTAATAAAAATAGGATAGGTATGGGCATTACATCTGGGAAATAAAGGCATGCTACGTTGTGATGGCACCACTTAACCCAAGTACCGGAGAGTGATTATTTAACATCACAAGGTAGTCAAAAGTTCATCTATAATGCTGAATTTTCGGCAGGACATTGGGTGGGTGGAATGTACAAAAGATAGTATAGTTATAAGCGTTACATCTGGGTAATAAAGGCATGCAAAATTATGATGACACCAATTAAGCCAAGCATCCCTGAGAACGTATTTTACATCAGAAATTGGTCAGAATTTCATCTATAATGCTGAATTTTCGGCAGGACATTGGGTGGATGGAATGTACAAAAAATAGAATAGTTATAAGCATTATATCTGGGTAATAAAGACATGCAAAATTACAATGGCACCAATTAAGCCAAGCACCCCTGAGAGCGTATTTTACATTAGAAATTGGTCAGAATTTCATCCATAATGCTGAATTTTTGACAGGACATTGGGTGGGTGTCACTAACAAAAATAGGATAGCTATTGACGTTACATCTGGGTAACAAAGGCATGCTACCTTGTGATGGAACCACTCAGCGCAAGTCCCCCCAGAGCCTATTTGACATCATAAATCGGTCTATAGTTAATCTATAATGCTGAATTTTGGGCAGGGCATTGGGTGGGTGTCACTAACAAAAGTAGGATAGCTATGGATGTTACGTCTGGGTAAAAAAGGCATGCTACCTTGTGATGGAACCACTCAGCCCATGTCCCCCCAGAGCATATTGGACATCATAAATCGGTCTAAAGTTAATCTATAATGCTGAATTTTGGGCAGGACATTGGGTGGGTGGCACTAACAAAAATAGGATAGCTATGACTGTTACATCAGGGTTATAAAGGTATGCTATCTTGTGATGGCAACAATTTACCAAGTACCCCTGAGAGCGTATTTTAAATCAGAAGTTGGTCATATATATTGCTGAATTATGGGCTGGAAATTTGGTGGGTGGCACTAATAAAAATAGGATAGGTATGGGCATTACATCTGGGAAATAAAGGCATGCTACGTTGTGATGGCACCACTTAACCCAAGTACCGGAGAGAGATTATTTAACATCACAAGGTAGTCAAAAGTTCATCTATAATGCTGAATTTTCGGCAGGACATTGGGTGGGTGGAATGTACAAAAGATAGGATATTTATAAGCGTTACATCTGGGTAATAAAGGCATGCAAAATTATGATGACACCAATTAAGCCAAGCATCCCTGAGAACGTATTTTACATCAGAAATTGGTCAGAATTTCATCTATAATGCTGAATTTTCGGCAGGACATTGGGTGGATGGAATGTACAAAAAATAGAATAGTTATAAGCATTATATCTGGGTAATAAAGACATGCAAAATTACAATGGCACCAATTAAGCCAAGCACCCCTGAGAGCGTATTTTACATTAGAAATTGGTCAGAATTTCATCCATAATGCTGAATTTTTGACAGGACATTGGGTGGGTGTCACTAACAAAAATAGGATAGCTATTGACGTTACATCTGGGTAACAAAGGCATGCTACCTTGTGATGCAACCACTCAGCGCAAGTCCCCCCAGAGCCTATTTGACATCATAAATCGGTCTATAGTTAATCTATAATGCTGAATTTTGGGCAGGGCATTGGGTGGGTGTCACTAACAAAAGTAGGATAGCTATGGATGTTACGTCTGGGTAAAAAAGGCATGCTACCTTGTGATGGAACCACTCAGCCCATGTCCCCCCAGAGCATATTGGACATCATAAATCGGTCTAAAGTTAATCTATAATGCTGAATTTTGGGCAGGACATTGGGTGGGTGGCACTAACAAAAATAGGATAGCTATGACTGTTACATCAGGGTTATAAAGGTATGCTATCTTGTGATGGCAACAATTTACCAAGTACCCCTGAGAGCGTATTTTAAATCAGAAGTTGGTCATATATATTGCTGAATTATGGGCTGGAAATTTGGTGGGTGGCACTAATAAAAATAGGATAGGTATGGGCATTACATCTGGGAAATAAAGGCATGCTACCTTGTGATGGAACCACTCAGCCCAAGTCCCCCCAGAGCATATTGGACATCATAAATCGGTCTAAAGTTAATCTATAATGCTGAATTTTGGGGAGGACATTGGGTGGGTGGCACTAACAAAAATAGGATAGCTATGACTGTTACATCAGGGTTATAAAGGTATGCTATCTTGTGATGGCAACAATTTACCAAGTACCCCTGAGAGCGTTTTTTAAATCAGAAGTTGGTCATATATATTGCTGAATTATGGGCTGGAAATTTGGTGGGTGGCACTAATAAAAATAGGATAGGTATGGGCATTACATCTGGGAAATAAAGGCATGCTACGTTGTGATGGCACCACTTAACCCAAGTACCGGAGAGTGATTATTTAACATCACAAGGTAGTCAAAAGTTCATCTATAATGCTGAATTTTCGGCAGGACATTGGGTGGGTGGAATGTACAAAAGATAGTATAGTTATAAGCGTTACATCTGGGTAATAAAGGCATGCAAAATTATGATGACACCAATTAAGCCAAGCATCCCTGAGAACGTATTTTACATCAGAAATTGGTCAGAATTTCATCTATAATGCTGAATTTTCGGCAGGACATTGGGTGGATGGAATGTACAAAAAATAGAATAGTTATAAGCATTATATCTGGGTAATAAAGACATGCAAAATTACAATGGCACCAATTAAGCCAAGCACCCCTGAGAGCGTATTTTACATTAGAAATTGGTCAGAATTTCATCCATAATGCTGAATTTTTGACAGGACATTGGGTGGGTGTCACTAACAAAAATAGGATAGCTATTGACGTTACATCTGGGTAACAAAGGCATGCTACCTTGTGATGGAACCACTCAGCGCAAGTCCCCCCAGAGCCTATTTGACATCATAAATCGGTCTATAGTTAATCTATAATGCTGAATTTTGGGCAGGGCATTGGGTGGGTGTCACTAACAAAAGTAGGATAGCTATGGATGTTACGTCTGGGTAAAAAAGGCATGCTACCTTGTGATGGAACCACTCAGCCCATGTCCCCCCAGAGCATATTGGACATCATAAATCGGTCTAAAGTTAATCTATAATGCTGAATTTTGGGCAGGACATTGGGTGGGTGGCACTAACAAAAATAGGATAGCTATGACTGTTACATCAGGGTTATAAAGGTATGCTATCTTGTGATGGCAACAATTTACCAAGTACCCCTGAGAGCGTATTTTAAATCAGAAGTTGGTCATATATATTGCTGAATTATGGGCTGGAAATTTGGTGGGTGGCACTAATAAAAATAGGATAGGTATGGGCATTACATCTGGGAAATAAAGGCATGCTACGTTGTGATGGCACCACTTAACCCAAGTACCGGAGAGAGATTATTTAACATCACAAGGTAGTCAAAAGTTCATCTATAATGCTGAATTTTCGGCAGGACATTGGGTGGGTGGAATGTACAAAAGATAGGATATTTATAAGCGTTACATCTGGGTAATAAAGGCATGCAAAATTATGATGACACCAATTAAGCCAAGCATCCCTGAGAACGTATTTTACATCAGAAATTGGTCAGAATTTCATCTATAATGCTGAATTTTCGGCAGGACATTGGGTGGATGGAATGTACAAAAAATAGAATAGTTATAAGCATTATATCTGGGTAATAAAGACATGCAAAATTACAATGGCACCAATTAAGCCAAGCACCCCTGAGAGCGTATTTTACATTAGAAATTGGTCAGAATTTCATCCATAATGCTGAATTTTTGACAGGACATTGGGTGGGTGTCACTAACAAAAATAGGATAGCTATTGACGTTACATCTGGGTAACAAAGGCATGCTACCTTGTGATGGAACCACTCAGCGCAAGTCCCCCCAGAGCCTATTTGACATCATAAATCGGTCTATAGTTAATCTATAATGCTGAATTTTGGGCAGGGCATTGGGTGGGTGTCACTAACAAAAGTAGGATAGCTATGGATGTTACGTCTGGGTAAAAAAGGCATGCTACCTTGTGATGGAACCACTCAGCCCATGTCCCCCCAGAGCATATTGGACATCATAAATCGGTCTAAAGTTAATCTATAATGCTGAATTTTGGGCAGGACATTGGGTGGGTGGCACTAACAAAAATAGGATAGCTATGACTGTTACATCAGGGTTATAAAGGTATGCTATCTTGTGATGGCAACAATTTACCAAGTACCCCTGAGAGCGTATTTTAAATCAGAAGTTGGTCATATATATTGCTGAATTATGGGCTGGAAATTTGGTGGGTGGCACTAATAAAAATAGGATAGGTATGGGCATTACATCTGGGAAATAAAGGCATGCTACGTTGTGATGGCACCACTTAACCCAAGTACCGGAGAGAGATTATTTAACATCACAAGGTAGTCAAAAGTTCATCTATAATGCTGAATTTTCGGCAGGACATTGGGTGGGTGGAATGTACAAAAGATAGGATATTTATAAGCGTTACATCTGGGTAATAAAGGCATGCAAAATTATGATGACACCAATTAAGCCAAGCATCCCTGAGAACGTATTTTACATCAGAAATTGGTCAGAATTTCATCTATAATGCTGAATTTTCGGCAGGACATTGGGTGGATGGAATGTACAAAAAATAGAATAGTTATAAGCATTATATCTGGGTAATAAAGACATGCAAAATTACAATGGCACCAATTAAGCCAAGCACCCCTGAGAGCGTATTTTACATTAGAAATTGGTCAGAATTTCATCCATAATGCTGAATTTTTGACAGGACATTGGGTGGGTGTCACTAACAAAAATAGGATAGCTATTGACGTTACATCTGGGTAACAAAGGCATGCTACCTTGTGATGGAACCACTCAGCGCAAGTCCCCCCAGAGCCTATTTGACATCATAAATCGGTCTATAGTTAATCTATAATGCTGAATTTTGGGCAGGGCATTGGGTGGGTGTCACTAACAAAAGTAGGATAGCTATGGATGTTACGTCTGGGTAAAAAAGGCATGCTACCTTGTGATGGAACCACTCAGCCCATGTCCCCCCAGAGCATATTGGACATCATAAATCGGTCTAAAGTTAATCTATAATGCTGAATTTTGGGCAGGACATTGGGTGGGTGGCACTAACAAAAATAGGATAGCTATGACTGTTACATCAGGGTTATAAAGGTATGCTATCTTGTGATGGCAACAATTTACCAAGTACCCCTGAGAGCGTATTTTAAATCAGAAGTTGGTCATATATATTGCTGAATTATGGGCTGGAAATTTGGTGGGTGGCACTAATAAAAATAGGATAGGTATGGGCATTACATCTGGGAAATAAAGGCATGCTACGTTGTGATGGCACCACTTAACCCAAGTACCGGAGAGAGATTATTTAACATCACAAGGTAGTCAAAAGTTCATCTATAATGCTGAATTTTCGGCAGGACATTGGGTGGGTGGAATGTACAAAAGATAGGATATTTATAAGCGTTACATCTGGGTAATAAAGGCATGCAAAATTATGATGACACCAATTAAGCCAAGCATCCCTGAGAACGTATTTTACATCAGAAATTGGTCAGAATTTCATCTATAATGCTGAATTTTCGGCAGGACATTGGGTGGATGGAATGTACAAAAAATAGAATAGTTATAAGCATTATATCTGGGTAATAAACACATGCAAAATTACAATGGCACCAATTAAGCCAAGCACCCCTGAGAGCGTATTTTACATTAGAAATTGGTCAGAATTTCATCCATAATGCTGAATTTTTGACAGGACATTGGGTGGGTGTCACTAACAAAAATAGGATAGCTATTGACGTTACATCTGGGTAATAAAGGCATGCTACCTTGTGATGGAACCACTCAGCCCAAGTCCCCCCAGAGCATATTTGACATCATAAATCGGTCTAAAGTTAATCTATGATGCTGAATTTTGGGCAGGGCATTGGGTGGGTGTCACTAACAAAAGTAGGATAGCTATGGATGTTACGTCTGGGTAAAAAAGGCATGCTACCTTGTGATGGAACCACTCAGCCCAAGTCCCCCCAGAGCATATTTGACATCATAAATCGGTCTAAAGTTAATCTATGATGCTGAATTTTGGGCAGGGCATTGGGTGGGTGTCACTAACAAAAGTAGGATAGCTATGGATGTTACGTCTGGGTAAAAAAGGCATGCTACCTTGTGATGGAACCACTCAGCCCAAGTCCCCCCAGAGCATATTGGACATCATAAATCGGTCTAAAGTTAATCTATAATGCTGAATTTTGGGGAGGACATTGGGTGGGTGGCACTAACAAAAATAGGATAGCTATGACTGTTACATCAGGGTTATAAAGGTATGCTATCTTGTGATGGCAACAATTTACCAAGTACCCCTGAGAGCGTTTTTTAAATCAGAAGTTGGTCATATATATTGCTGAATTATGGGCTGGAAATTTGGTGGGTGGCACTAATAAAAATAGGATAGGTATGGGCATTACATCTGGGAAATAAAGGCATGCTACGTTGTGATGGCACCACTTAACCCAAGTACCGGAGAGTGATTATTTAACATCACAAGCTAGTCAAAAGTTCATCTATAATGCTGAATTTTCGGCAGGACATTGGGTGGGTGGAATGTACAAAAGATAGTATAGTTATAAGCGTTACATCTGGGTAATAAAGGCATGCAAAATTATGATGACACCAATTAAGCCAAGCATCCCTGAGAACGTATTTTACATCAGAAATTGGTCAGAATTTCATCTATAATGCTGAATTTTTGGCAGGACATTGGGTGGATGGAATGTACAAAAAATAGAATAGTTATAAGCATTATATCTGGGTAATAAAGACATGCAAAATTACAATGGCACCAATTAAGCCAAGCACCCCTGAGAGCGTATTTTACATTAGAAATTGGTCAGAATTTCATCCATAATGCTGAATTTTTGACAGGACATTGGGTGGGTGTCACTAACAAAAATAGGATAGCTATTGACGTTACATCTGGGTAACAAAGGCATGCTACCTTGTGATGGAACCACTCAGCGCAAGTCCCCCCAGAGCCTATTTGACATCATAAATCGGTCTATAGTTAATCTATAATGCTGAATTTTGGGCAGGGCATTGGGTGGGTGTCACTAACAAAAGTAGGATAGCTATGGATGTTACGTCTGGGTAAAAAAGGCATGCTACCTTGTGATGGAACCACTCAGCCCATGTCCCCCCAGAGCATATTGGACATCATAAATCGGTCTAAAGTTAATCTATAATGCTGAATTTTGGGCAGGACATTGGGTGGGTGGCACTAACAAAAATAGGATAGCTATGACTGTTACATCAGGGTTATAAAGGTATGCTATCTTGTGATGGCAACAATTTACCAAGTACCCCTGAGAGCGTATTTTAAATCAGAAGTTGGTCATATATATTGCTGAATTATGGGCTGGAAATTTGGTGGGTGGCACTAATAAAAATAGGATAGGTATGGGCATTACATCTGGGAAATAAAGGCATGCTACGTTGTGATGGCACCACTTAACCCAAGTACCGGAGAGAGATTATTTAACATCACAAGGTAGTCAAAAGTTCATCTATAATGCTGAATTTTTGGCAGGACATTGGGTGGGTGGAATGTACAAAAGATAGGATATTTATAAGCGTTACATCTGGGTAATAAAGGCATGCAAAATTATGATAACACCAATTAAGCCAAGCATCCCTGAGAACGTATTTTACATCAGAAATTGGTCAGAATTTCATCTATAATGCTGAATTTTCGGCAGGACATTGGGTGGATGGAATGTACAAAAGATAGGATAGTTATAAGCATTGCATCTGGGTAATAAAGACATGCAAAATTATGATAACACCAATTAAGCCAAGCATCCCTGAGAACGTATTTTACATCAGAAATTGGTCAGAATTTCATCTATAATGCTGAATTTTCGGCAGGACATTGGGTGGATGGAATGTACAAAAGATAGGATAGTTATAAGCATTGCATCTGGGTAATAAAGACATGCAAAATTATGATGGCACCAATTAAGCCAAGCACCCCTGAGAGCGTATTTTACATTAGAAATTGGTCAGAATTTCATCCATAATGCTGAATTTTTGACAGGACATTGGGTGGGTGTCACTAACAAAAATAGGATAGCTATTGACGTTACATCTGGGTAATAAAGGCATGCTACCTTGTGATGGAACCACTCAGCCCAAGTCCCCCCAGAGCATATTTGACATCATAAATCGGTCTAAAGTTAATCTATAATGCTGAATTTTGGGCAGGACATTGGGTGGGTGTCACTAACAAAAATAGGATAGCTATGGACATTACGTCTGGGTAATAAAGGCATGCTACCTTGTGATGGAACCACTCAGCCCAAGTCCCCCCAGAGCATATTTGACATTATAAATCGGTCCAAAGTTAATCCATAATGCTGAATTTTTGACAGGACATTGGGTGGGTGTCACTAACAAAAATAGGATAGCTATTGACGTTACATCTGGGTAACAAAGGCATGCTACCTTGTGATGGAACCACTCAGCGCAAGTCCCCCCAGAGCATATTGGACATCATAAATCGGTCTAAAGTTAATCTATAATGCTGAATTTTGGGCAGGACATTGGGTGGGTGGCACTAACAAAAATAGGATAGCTATGACTGTTACATCAGGGTTATAAAGGTATGCTATCTTGTGATGGCAACAATTTACCAAGTACCCCTGAGAGCGTATTTTAAATCAGAAGTTGGTCATATATATTGCTGAATTATGGGCTGGAAATTTGGTGGGTGGCACTAATAAAAATAGGATAGGTATGGGCATTACATCTGGGAAATAAAGGCATGCTACGTTGTGATGGCACCACTTAACCCAAGTACCGGAGAGAGATTATTTAACATCACAAGGTAGTCAAAAGTTCATCTATAATGCTGAATTTTCGGCAGGACATTGGGTGGGTGGAATGTACAAAAGATAGTATAGTTATAAGCGTTACATCTGGGTAATAAAGGCATGCAAAATTATGATGACACCAATTAAGCCAAGCATCCCTGAGAACGTATTTTACATCAGAAATTGGTCAGAATTTCATCTATAATGCTGAATTTTCGGCAGGACATTGGGTGGATGGAATGTACAAAAAATAGAATAGTTATAAGCATTATATCTGGGTAATAAAGACATGCAAAATTACAATGGCACCAATTAAGCCAAGCACCCCTGAGAGCGTATTTTACATTAGAAATTGGTCAGAATTTCATCCATAATGCTGAATTTTTGACAGGACATTGGGTGGGTGTCACTAACAAAAATAGGATAGCTATTGACGTTACATCTGGGTAATAAAGGCATGCTACCTTGTGATGGAACCACTCAGCCCAAGTCCCCCCAGAGCATATTTGACATCATAAATCGGTCTAAAGTTAATCTATGATGCTGAATTTTGGGCAGGGCATTGGGTGGGTGTCACTAACAAAAGTAGGATAGCTATGGATGTTACGTCTGGGTAAAAAAGGCATGCTACCTTGTGATGGAACCACTCAGCCCAAGTCCCCCCAGAGCATATTTGACATCATAAATCGGTCTAAAGTTAATCTATGATGCTGAATTTTGGGCAGGGCATTGGGTGGGTGTCACTAACAAAAGTAGGATAGCTATGGATGTTACGTCTGGGTAAAAAAGGCATGCTACCTTGTGATGGAACCACTCAGCCCAAGTCCCCCCAGAGCATATTGGACATCATAAATCGGTCTAAAGTTAATCTATAATGCTGAATTTTGGGGAGGACATTGGGTGGGTGGCACTAACAAAAATAGGATAGCTATGACTGTTACATCAGGGTTATAAAGGTATGCTATCTTGTGATGGCAACAATTTACCAAGTACCCCTGAGAGCGTTTTTTAAATCAGAAGTTGGTCATATATATTGCTGAATTATGGGCTGGAAATTTGGTGGGTGGCACTAATAAAAATAGGATAGGTATGGGCATTACATCTGGGAAATAAAGGCATGCTACGTTGTGATGGCACCACTTAACCCAAGTACCGGAGAGTGATTATTTAACATCACAAGCTAGTCAAAAGTTCATCTATAATGCTGAATTTTCGGCAGGACATTGGGTGGGTGGAATGTACAAAAGATAGTATAGTTATAAGCGTTACATCTGGGTAATAAAGGCATGCAAAATTATGATGACACCAATTAAGCCAAGCATCCCTGAGAACGTATTTTACATCAGAAATTGGTCAGAATTTCATCTATAATGCTGAATTTTTGGCAGGACATTGGGTGGATGGAATGTACAAAAAATAGAATAGTTATAAGCATTATATCTGGGTAATAAAGACATGCAAAATTACAATGGCACCAATTAAGCCAAGCACCCCTGAGAGCGTATTTTACATTAGAAATTGGTCAGAATTTCATCCATAATGCTGAATTTTTGACAGGACATTGGGTGGGTGTCACTAACAAAAATAGGATAGCTATTGACGTTACATCTGGGTAACAAAGGCATGCTACCTTGTGATGGAACCACTCAGCGCAAGTCCCCCCAGAGCCTATTTGACATCATAAATCGGTCTATAGTTAATCTATAATGCTGAATTTTGGGCAGGGCATTGGGTGGGTGTCACTAACAAAAGTAGGATAGCTATGGATGTTACGTCTGGGTAAAAAAGGCATGCTACCTTGTGATGGAACCACTCAGCCCATGTCCCCCCAGAGCATATTGGACATCATAAATCGGTCTAAAGTTAATCTATAATGCTGAATTTTGGGCAGGACATTGGGTGGGTGGCACTAACAAAAATAGGATAGCTATGACTGTTACATCAGGGTTATAAAGGTATGCTATCTTGTGATGGCAACAATTTACCAAGTACCCCTGAGAGCGTATTTTAAATCAGAAGTTGGTCATATATATTGCTGAATTATGGGCTGGAAATTTGGTGGGTGGCACTAATAAAAATAGGATAGGTATGGGCATTACATCTGGGAAATAAAGGCATGCTACGTTGTGATGGCACCACTTAACCCAAGTACCGGAGAGAGATTATTTAACATCACAAGGTAGTCAAAAGTTCATCTATAATGCTGAATTTTTGGCAGGACATTGGGTGGGTGGAATGTACAAAAGATAGGATATTTATAAGCGTTACATCTGGGTAATAAAGGCATGCAAAATTATGATAACACCAATTAAGCCAAGCATCCCTGAGAACGTATTTTACATCAGAAATTGGTCAGAATTTCATCTATAATGCTGAATTTTCGGCAGGACATTGGGTGGATGGAATGTACAAAAGATAGGATAGTTATAAGCATTGCATCTGGGTAATAAAGACATGCAAAATTATGATAACACCAATTAAGCCAAGCATCCCTGAGAACGTATTTTACATCAGAAATTGGTCAGAATTTCATCTATAATGCTGAATTTTCGGCAGGACATTGGGTGGATAGAATGTACAAAAGATAGGATAGTTATAAGCATTGCATCTGGGTAATAAAGACATGCAAAATTATGATGGCACCAATTAAGCCAAGCACCCCTGAGAGCGTATTTTACATTAGAAATTGGTCAGAATTTCATCCATAATGCTGAATTTTTGACAGGACATTGGGTGGGTGTCACTAACAAAAATAGGATAGCTATTGACGTTACATCTGGGTAATAAAGGCATGCTACCTTGTGATGGAACCACTCAGCCCAAGTCCCCCCAGAGCATATTTGACATCATAAATCGGTCTAAAGTTAATCTATAATGCTGAATTTTGGGCAGGACATTGGGTGGGTGTCACTAACAAAAATAGGATAGCTATGGACATTACGTCTGGGTAATAAAGGCATGCTACCTTGTGATGGAACCACTCAGCCCAAGTCCCCCCAGAGCATATTTGACATTATAAATCGGTCTAAAGTTAATCCATAATGCTGAATTTTTGACAGGACATTGGGTGGGTGTCACTAACAAAAATAGGATAGCTATTGACGTTACATCTGGGTAACAAAGGCATGCTACCTTGTGATGGAACCACTCAGCGCAAGTCCCCCCAGAGCATATTGGACATCATAAATCGGTCTAAAGTTAATCTATAATGCTGAATTTTGGGCAGGACATTGGGTGGGTGGCACTAACAAAAATAGGATAGCTATGACTGTTACATCAGGGTTATAAAGGTATGCTATCTTGTGATGGCAACAATTTACCAAGTACCCCTGAGAGCGTATTTTAAATCAGAAGTTGGTCATATATATTGCTGAATTATGGGCTGGAAATTTGGTGGGTGGCACTAATAAAAATAGGATAGGTATGGGCATTACATCTGGGAAATAAAGGCATGCTACGTTGTGATGGCACCACTTAACCCAAGTACCGGAGAGAGATTATTTAACATCACAAGGTAGTCAAAAGTTCATCTATAATGCTGAATTTTCGGCAGGACATTGGGTGGGTGGAATGTACAAAAGATAGTATAGTTATAAGCGTTACATCTGGGTAATAAAGGCATGCAAAATTATGATGACACCAATTAAGCCAAGCATCCCTGAGAACGTATTTTACATCAGAAATTGGTCAGAATTTCATCTATAATGCTGAATTTTCGGCAGGACATTGGGTGGATGGAATGTACAAAAAATAGAATAGTTATAAGCATTATATCTGGGTAATAAAGACATGCAAAATTACAATGGCACCAATTAAGCCAAGCACCCCTGAGAGCGTATTTTACATTAGAAATTGGTCAGAATTTCATCCATAATGCTGAATTTTTGACAGGACATTGGGTGGGTGTCACTAACAAAAATAGGATAGCTATTGACGTTACATCTGGGTAATAAAGGCATGCTACCTTGTGATGGAACCACTCAGCCCAAGTCCCCCCAGAGCATATTTGACATCATAAATCGGTCTAAAGTTAATCTATAATGCTGAATTTTGGGCAGGACATTGGGTGGGTGTCACTAACAAAAATAGGATAGCTATGGACATTACGTCTGGGTAATAAAGGCATGCTACCTTGTGATGGAACCACTCAGCCCAAGTCCCCCCAGAGCATATTTGACATTATAAATCGGTCCAAAGTTAATCCATAATGCTGAATTTTTGACAGGACATTGGGTGGGTGTCACTAACAAAAATAGGATAGCTATTGACGTTACATCTGGGTAACAAAGGCATGCTACCTTGTGATGGAACCACTCAGCGCAAGTCCCCCCAGAGCATATTGGACATCATAAATCGGTCTAAAGTTAATCTATAATGCTGAATTTTGGGCAGGACATTGGGTGGGTGGCACTAACAAAAATAGGATAGCTATGACTGTTACATCAGGGTTATAAAGGTATGCTATCTTGTGATGGCAACAATTTACCAAGTACCCCTGAGAGCGTATTTTAAATCAGAAGTTGGTCATATATATTGCTGAATTATGGGCTGGAAATTTGGTGGGTGGCACTAATAAAAATAGGATAGGTATGGGCATTACATCTGGGAAATAAAGGCATGCTACGTTGTGATGGCACCACTTAACCCAAGTACCGGAGAGAGATTATTTAACATCACAAGGTAGTCAAAAGTTCATCTATAATGCTGAATTTTCGGCAGGACATTGGGTGGGTGGAATGTACAAAAGATAGTATAGTTATAAGCGTTACATCTGGGTAATAAAGGCATGCAAAATTATGATGACACCAATTAAGCCAAGCATCCCTGAGAACGTATTTTACATCAGAAATTGGTCAGAATTTCATCTATAATGCTGAATTTTCGGCAGGACATTGGGTGGATGGAATGTACAAAAAATAGAATAGTTATAAGCATTATATCTGGGTAATAAAGACATGCAAAATTACAATGGCACCAATTAAGCCAAGCACCCCTGAGAGCGTATTTTACATTAGAAATTGGTCAGAATTTCATCCATAATGCTGAATTTTTGACAGGACATTGGGTGGGTGTCACTAACAAAAATAGGATAGCTATTGACGTTACATCTGGGTAATAAAGGCATGCTACCTTGTGATGGAACCACTCAGCCCAAGTCCCCCCAGAGCATATTTGACATCATAAATCGGTCTAAAGTTAATCTATGATGCTGAATTTTGGGCAGGGCATTGGGTGGGTGTCACTAACAAAAGTAGGATAGCTATGGATGTTACGTCTGGGTAAAAAAGGCATGCTACCTTGTGATGGAACCACTCAGCCCAAGTCCCCCCAGAGCATATTTGACATCATAAATCGGTCTAAAGTTAATCTATGATGCTGAATTTTGGGCAGGGCATTGGGTGGGTGTCACTAACAAAAGTAGGATAGCTATGGATGTTACGTCTGGGTAAAAAAGGCATGCTACCTTGTGATGGAACCACTCAGCCCAAGTCCCCCCAGAGCATATTGGACATCATAAATCGGTCTAAAGTTAATCTATAATGCTGAATTTTGGGGAGGACATTGGGTGGGTGGCACTAACAAAAATAGGATAGCTATGACTGTTACATCAGGGTTATAAAGGTATGCTATCTTGTGATGGCAACAATTTACCAAGTACCCCTGAGAGCGTTTTTTAAATCAGAAGTTGGTCATATATATTGCTGAATTATGGGCTGGAAATTTGGTGGGTGGCACTAATAAAAATAGGATAGGTATGGGCATTACATCTGGGAAATAAAGGCATGCTACGTTGTGATGGCACCACTTAACCCAAGTACCGGAGAGTGATTATTTAACATCACAAGCTAGTCAAAAGTTCATCTATAATGCTGAATTTTCGGCAGGACATTGGGTGGGTGGAATGTACAAAAGATAGTATAGTTATAAGCGTTACATCTGGGTAATAAAGGCATGCAAAATTATGATGACACCAATTAAGCCAAGCATCCCTGAGAACGTATTTTACATCAGAAATTGGTCAGAATTTCATCTATAATGCTGAATTTTTGGCAGGACATTGGGTGGATGGAATGTACAAAAAATAGAATAGTTATAAGCATTATATCTGGGTAATAAAGACATGCAAAATTACAATGGCACCAATTAAGCCAAGCACCCCTGAGAGCGTATTTTACATTAGAAATTGGTCAGAATTTCATCCATAATGCTGAATTTTTGACAGGACATTGGGTGGGTGTCACTAACAAAAATAGGATAGCTATTGACGTTACATCTGGGTAACAAAGGCATGCTACCTTGTGATGGAACCACTCAGCGCAAGTCCCCCCAGAGCCTATTTGACATCATAAATCGGTCTATAGTTAATCTATAATGCTGAATTTTGGGCAGGGCATTGGGTGGGTGTCACTAACAAAAGTAGGATAGCTATGGATGTTACGTCTGGGTAAAAAAGGCATGCTACCTTGTGATGGAACCACTCAGCCCATGTCCCCCCAGAGCATATTGGACATCATAAATCGGTCTAAAGTTAATCTATAATGCTGAATTTTGGGCAGGACATTGGGTGGGTGGCACTAACAAAAATAGGATAGCTATGACTGTTACATCAGGGTTATAAAGGTATGCTATCTTGTGATGGCAACAATTTACCAAGTACCCCTGAGAGCGTATTTTAAATCAGAAGTTGGTCATATATATTGCTGAATTATGGGCTGGAAATTTGGTGGGTGGCACTAATAAAAATAGGATAGGTATGGGCATTACATCTGGGAAATAAAGGCATGCTACGTTGTGATGGCACCACTTAACCCAAGTACCGGAGAGAGATTATTTAACATCACAAGGTAGTCAAAAGTTCATCTATAATGCTGAATTTTTGGCAGGACATTGGGTGGGTGGAATGTACAAAAGATAGGATATTTATAAGCGTTACATCTGGGTAATAAAGGCATGCAAAATTATGATAACACCAATTAAGCCAAGCATCCCTGAGAACGTATTTTACATCAGAAATTGGTCAGAATTTCATCTATAATGCTGAATTTTCGGCAGGACATTGGGTGGATGGAATGTACAAAAGATAGGATAGTTATAAGCATTGCATCTGGGTAATAAAGACATGCAAAATTATGATAACACCAATTAAGCCAAGCATCCCTGAGAACGTATTTTACATCAGAAATTGGTCAGAATTTCATCTATAATGCTGAATTTTCGGCAGGACATTGGGTGGATAGAATGTACAAAAGATAGGATAGTTATAAGCATTGCATCTGGGTAATAAAGACATGCAAAATTATGATGGCACCAATTAAGCCAAGCACCCCTGAGAGCGTATTTTACATTAGAAATTGGTCAGAATTTCATCCATAATGCTGAATTTTTGACAGGACATTGGGTGGGTGTCACTAACAAAAATAGGATAGCTATTGACGTTACATCTGGGTAATAAAGGCATGCTACCTTGTGATGGAACCACTCAGCCCAAGTCCCCCCAGAGCATATTTGACATCATAAATCGGTCTAAAGTTAATCTATAATGCTGAATTTTGGGCAGGACATTGGGTGGGTGTCACTAACAAAAATAGGATAGCTATGGACATTACGTCTGGGTAATAAAGGCATGCTACCTTGTGATGGAACCACTCAGCCCAAGTCCCCCCAGAGCATATTTGACATTATAAATCGGTCTAAAGTTAATCCATAATGCTGAATTTTTGACAGGACATTGGGTGGGTGTCACTAACAAAAATAGGATAGCTATTGACGTTACATCTGGGTAACAAAGGCATGCTACCTTGTGATGGAACCACTCAGCGCAAGTCCCCCCAGAGCATATTGGACATCATAAATCGGTCTAAAGTTAATCTATAATGCTGAATTTTGGGCAGGACATTGGGTGGGTGGCACTAACAAAAATAGGATAGCTATGACTGTTACATCAGGGTTATAAAGGTATGCTATCTTGTGATGGCAACAATTTACCAAGTACCCCTGAGAGCGTATTTTAAATCAGAAGTTGGTCATATATATTGCTGAATTATGGGCTGGAAATTTGGTGGGTGGCACTAATAAAAATAGGATAGGTATGGGCATTACATCTGGGAAATAAAGGCATGCTACGTTGTGATGGCACCACTTAACCCAAGTACCGGAGAGAGATTATTTAACATCACAAGGTAGTCAAAAGTTCATCTATAATGCTGAATTTTCGGCAGGACATTGGGTGGGTGGAATGTACAAAAGATAGTATAGTTATAAGCGTTACATCTGGGTAATAAAGGCATGCAAAATTATGATGACACCAATTAAGCCAAGCATCCCTGAGAACGTATTTTACATCAGAAATTGGTCAGAATTTCATCTATAATGCTGAATTTTCGGCAGGACATTGGGTGGATGGAATGTACAAAAAATAGAATAGTTATAAGCATTATATCTGGGTAATAAAGACATGCAAAATTACAATGGCACCAATTAAGCCAAGCACCCCTGAGAGCGTATTTTACATTAGAAATTGGTCAGAATTTCATCCATAATGCTGAATTTTTGACAGGACATTGGGTGGGTGTCACTAACAAAAATAGGATAGCTATTGACGTTACATCTGGGTAATAAAGGCATGCTACCTTGTGATGGAACCACTCAGCCCAAGTCCCCCCAGAGCATATTTGACATCATAAATCGGTCTAAAGTTAATCTATGATGCTGAATTTTGGGCAGGGCATTGGGTGGGTGTCACTAACAAAAGTAGGATAGCTATGGATGTTACGTCTGGGTAAAAAAGGCATGCTACCTTGTGATGGAACCACTCAGCCCAAGTCTCCCCAGAGCATATTTGACATCATAAATCGGTCTAAAGTTAATCTATGATGCTGAATTTTGGGCAGGGCATTGGGTGGGTGTCACTAACAAAAGTAGGATAGCTATGGATGTTACGTCTGGGTAAAAAAGGCATGCTACCTTGTGATGGAACCACTCAGCCCAAGTCCCCCCAGAGCATATTGGACATCATAAATCGGTCTAAAGTTAATCTATAATGCTGAATTTTGGGGAGGACATTGGGTGGGTGGCACTAACAAAAATAGGATAGCTATGACTGTTACATCAGGGTTATAAAGGTATGCTATCTTGTGATGGCAACAATTTACCAAGTACCCCTGAGAGCGTTTTTTAAATCAGAAGTTGGTCATATATATTGCTGAATTATGGGCTGGAAATTTGGTGGGTGGCACTAATAAAAATAGGATAGGTATGGGCATTACATCTGGGAAATAAAGGCATGCTACGTTGTGATGGCACCACTTAACCCAAGTACCGGAGAGTGATTATTTAACATCACAAGCTAGTCAAAAGTTCATCTATAATGCTGAATTTTCGGCAGGACATTGGGTGGGTGGAATGTACAAAAGATAGTATAGTTATAAGCGTTACATCTGGGTAATAAAGGCATGCAAAATTATGATGACACCAATTAAGCCAAGCATCCCTGAGAACGTATTTTACATCAGAAATTGGTCAGAATTTCATCTATAATGCTGAATTTTTGGCAGGACATTGGGTGGATGGAATGTACAAAACATAGAATAGTTATAAGCATTATATCTGGGTAATAAAGACATGCAAAATTACAATGGCACCAATTAAGCCAAGCACCCCTGAGAGCGTATTTTACATTAGAAATTGGTCAGAATTTCATCCATAATGCTGAATTTTTGACAGGACATTGGGTGGGTGTCACTAACAAAAATAGGATAGCTATTGACGTTACATCTGGGTAACAAAGGCATGCTACCTTGTGATGGAACCACTCAGCGCAAGTCCCCCCAGAGCCTATTTGACATCATAAATCGGTCTATAGTTAATCTATAATGCTGAATTTTGGGCAGGGCATTGGGTGGGTGTCACTAACAAAAGTAGGATAGCTATGGATGTTACGTCTGGGTAAAAAAGGCATGCTACCTTGTGATGGAACCACTCAGCCCATGTCCCCCCAGAGCATATTGGACATCATAAATCGGTCTAAAGTTAATCTATAATGCTGAATTTTGGGCAGGACATTGGGTGGGTGGCACTAACAAAAATAGGATAGCTATGACTGTTACATCAGGGTTATAAAGGTATGCTATCTTGTGATGGCAACAATTTACCAAGTACCCCTGAGAGCGTATTTTAAATCAGAAGTTGGTCATATATATTGCTGAATTATGGGCTGGAAATTTGGTGGGTGGCACTAATAAAAATAGGATAGGTATGGGCATTACATCTGGGAAATAAAGGCATGCTACGTTGTGATGGCACCACTTAACCCAAGTACCGGAGAGAGATTATTTAACATCACAAGGTAGTCAAAAGTTCATCTATAATGCTGAATTTTTGGCAGGACATTGGGTGGGTGTCACTAACAAAAATAGGATAGCTATGGACATTACGTCTGGGTAATAAAGGCATGCTACCTTGTGATGGAACCACTCAGCCCAAGTCCCCCCAGAGCATATTTGACATTATAAATCGGTCTAAAGTTAATCCATAATGCTGAATTTTGGGCAGGGCATTGGGTGGGTGTCACTAACAAAAGTAGGATAGCTATGGATGTTACGTCTGGGTAAAAAAGGCATGCTACCTTGTGATGGAACCACTCAGCCCATGTCCCCCCAGAGCATATTGGACATCATAAATCGGTCTAAAGTTAATCTATAATGCTGAATTTTGCGCACGACATTGGGTGGGTGGCACTAACAAAAATAGGATAGCTATGACTGTTACATCAGGGTTATAAAGGTATGCTATCTTGTGATGGCAACAATTTACCAAGTACCCCTGAGAGCGTATTTTAAATCAGAAGTTGGTCATATATATTGCTGAATTATGGGCTGGAAATTTGGTGGGTGGCACTAATAAAAATAGGATAGGTATGGGCATTACATCTGGGAAATAAAGGCATGCTACGTTGTGATGGCACCACTTAACCCAAGTACCGGAGAGAGATTATTTAACATCACAAGGTAGTCAAAAGTTCATCTATAATGCTGAATTTTCGGCAGGACATTGGGTGGGTGGAATGTACAAAAGATAGGATATTTATAAGCGTTACATCTGGGTAATAAAGGCATGCAAAATTATGATGACACCAATTAAGCCAAGCATCCCTGAGAACGTATTTTACATCAGAAATTGGTCAGAATTTCATCTATAATGCTGAATTTTCGGCAGGACATTGGGTGGATGGAATGTACAAAAAATAGAATAGTTATAAGCATTATATCTGGGTAATAAACACATGCAAAATTACAATGGCACCAATTAAGCCAAGCACCCCTGAGAGCGTATTTTACATTAGAAATTGGTCAGAATTTCATCCATAATGCTGAATTTTTGACAGGACATTGGGTGGGTGTCACTAACAAAAATAGGATAGCTATTGACGTTACATCTGGGTAATAAAGGCATGCTACCTTGTGATGGAACCACTCAGCCCAAGTCCCCCCAGAGCATATTTGACATCATAAATCGGTCTAAAGTTAATCTATGATGCTGAATTTTGGGCAGGGCATTGGGTGGGTGTCACTAACAAAAGTAGGATAGCTATGGATGTTACGTCTGGGTAAAAAAGGCATGCTACCTTGTGATGGAACCACTCAGCCCAAGTCCCCCCAGAGCATATTTGACATCATAAATCGGTCTAAAGTTAATCTATGATGCTGAATTTTGGGCAGGGCATTGGGTGGGTGTCACTAACAAAAGTAGGATAGCTATGGATGTTACGTCTGGGTAAAAAAGGCATGCTACCTTGTGATGGAACCACTCAGCCCAAGTCCCCCCAGAGCATATTGGACATCATAAATCGGTCTAAAGTTAATCTATAATGCTGAATTTTGGGGAGGACATTGGGTGGGTGGCACTAACAAAAATAGGATAGCTATGACTGTTACATCAGGGTTATAAAGGTATGCTATCTTGTGATGGCAACAATTTACCAAGTACCCCTGAGAGCGTTTTTTAAATCAGAAGTTGGTCATATATATTGCTGAATTATGGGCTGGAAATTTGGTGGGTGGCACTAATAAAAATAGGATAGGTATGGGCATTACATCTGGGAAATAAAGGCATGCTACGTTGTGATGGCACCACTTAACCCAAGTACCGGAGAGTGATTATTTAACATCACAAGCTAGTCAAAAGTTCATCTATAATGCTGAATTTTCGGCAGGACATTGGGTGGGTGGAATGTACAAAAGATAGTATAGTTATAAGCGTTACATCTGGGTAATAAAGGCATGCAAAATTATGATGACACCAATTAAGCCAAGCATCCCTGAGAACGTATTTTACATCAGAAATTGGTCAGAATTTCATCTATAATGCTGAATTTTCGGCAGGACATTGGGTGGATGGAATGTACAAAAAATAGAATAGTTATAAGCATTATATCTGGGTAATAAAGACATGCAAAATTACAATGGCACCAATTAAGCCAAGCACCCCTGAGAGCGTATTTTACATTAGAAATTGGTCAGAATTTCATCCATAATGCTGAATTTTTGACAGGACATTGGGTGGGTGTCACTAACAAAAATAGGATAGCTATTGACGTTACATCTGGGTAACAAAGGCATGCTACCTTGTGATGGAACCACTCAGCGCAAGTCCCCCCAGAGCCTATTTGACATCATAAATCGGTCTATAGTTAATCTATAATGCTGAATTTTGGGCAGGGCATTGGGTGGGTGTCACTAACAAAAGTAGGATAGCTATGGATGTTACGTCTGGGTAAAAAAGGCATGCTACCTTGTGATGGAACCACTCAGCCCATGTCCCCCCAGAGCATATTGGACATCATAAATCGGTCTAAAGTTAATCTATAATGCTGAATTTTGGGCAGGACATTGGGTGGGTGGCACTAACAAAAATAGGATAGCTATGACTGTTACATCAGGGTTATAAAGGTATGCTATCTTGTGATGGCAACAATTTACCAAGTACCCCTGAGAGCGTATTTTAAATCAGAAGTTGGTCATATATATTGCTGAATTATGGGCTGGAAATTTGGTGGGTGGCACTAATAAAAATAGGATAGGTATGGGCATTACATCTGGGAAATAAAGGCATGCTACGTTGTGATGGCACCACTTAACCCAAGTACCGGAGAGAGATTATTTAACATCACAAGGTAGTCAAAAGTTCATCTATAATGCTGAATTTTTGGCAGGACATTGGGTGGGTGGAATGTACAAAAGATAGGATATTTATAAGCGTTACATCTGGGTAATAAAGGCATGCAAAATTATGATAACACCAATTAAGCCAAGCATCCCTGAGAACGTATTTTACATCAGAAATTGGTCAGAATTTCATCTATAATGCTGAATTTTCGGCAGGACATTGGGTGGATGGAATGTACAAAAGATAGGATAGTTATAAGCATTGCATCTGGGTAATAAAGACATGCAAAATTATGATAACACCAATTAAGCCAAGCATCCCTGAGAACGTATTTTACATCAGAAATTGGTCAGAATTTCATCTATAATGCTGAATTTTCGGCAGGACATTGGGTGGATGGAATGTACAAAAGATAGGATAGTTATAAGCATTGCATCTGGGTAATAAAGACATGCAAAATTATGATGGCACCAATTAAGCCAAGCACCCCTGAGAGCGTATTTTACATTAGAAATTGGTCAGAATTTCATCCATAATGCTGAATTTTTGACAGGACATTGGGTGGGTGTCACTAACAAAAATAGGATAGCTATTGACGTTACATCTGGGTAATAAAGGCATGCTACCTTGTGATGGAACCACTCAGCCCAAGTCCCCCCAGAGCATATTTGACATCATAAATCGGTCTAAAGTTAATCTATAATGCTGAATTTTGGGCAGGACATTGGGTGGGTGTCACTAACAAAAATAGGATAGCTATGGACATTACGTCTGGGTAATAAAGGCATGCTACCTTGTGATGGAACCACTCAGCCCAAGTCCCCCCAGAGCATATTTGACATTATAAATCGGTCTAAAGTTAATCTATAATGCTGAATTTTGGGCAGGACATTGGGTGGGTGTCACTAACAAAAGTAGGATAGCTATGGACGTTACGTCTGGGTAATAAAGGCATGCTACCTTGTGATGGAACCACTCAGCCCAAGTCCCCCCAGAGCATTTTTGACATCACAAGTTGGTCTAAAGTTCATCTATAATGCTGAAGTTTGGGCAGGACATTGGGTGGGTGTCACTAACAAAGTAGGATAGGTATGGACGTTATGTCTGAGTAATAAAGGCATGCTACCTTGTGATGGAACCACTCAGCCTAAGTCCCCCCAGAGCATATTTGACATCATAAATCGGTCTAAAGTCAATCTATAATGCTGAATTTTGGGCAGGACATTGGGTGGGTGTCACTAACAAAAATATGATAGTTATGGGCGTTACATCTGGGAAATAAAGGCATGCTACCTTGTGATGGCACCACTCAGCCCATGTCCCCCTGGAGCATTTTTGACATCACAAGTTGGTCTAAAGTTCATCTATAATGCTGAAGTTTGGGCAGGACATTGGGTGGGTGGCAGTAACAAAAATAGGATAGCTATGACTGTTAAATCAGGGTTATAAAGGTATGCTATCTTGTGATGGCAACAATTTACCAAGTACCCCTGAGAGCGTATTTTAAATCAGAAGTTGGTCATATATATTGCTGAATTATGGGCTGGAAATTTGGTGGGTGGCACTAATAAAAATAGGATAGCTATGGGCGTTACATCTGGGAAATAAAGGCATGCTACGTTGTGATGGCACTACTTAACCCAAGTACCAGAGAGAGATTATTTAACATCACAAGCTAGTCAAAAGTTCATCTATAATGCTGAATTTTCGGCAGGACATTGGGTGGGTGGAATGTACAAAAGATAGTATAGTTATAAGCGTTACATCTGGGTAATAAAGGCATGCAAAATTATGATGACACCAATTAAGCCAAGCATCACTGAGAACATATTTTACATCAGAAATTGGTCAGAATTTCATCTATAATGCTGAATTTTCGGCAGGACATTGGGTGGATGGAATGTACACAAGATAGGATAGTTATAAGCATTACATCTGGGTAATAAAGACATGCAAAATTACGATGGCACCAATTAAGCGAAGCACCCCTGAGAGCGTATTTTACATTAGAAATTGGTCAGAATTTCATCCATAATGCTGAATTTTTGACAGGACATTGGGTGGGTGTCACTAACAAAAAAAGGATAGCTATTGACGTTACATCTGGGTAACAAAGGCATGCTACCTTGTGATGGAACCACTCAGCCCAAGTCCCCCCAGAGCATATTTGACATCATAAATCGGTCTAAAGTTAATCTATGATGCTGAATTTTGGGCAGGGCATTGGGTGGGTGTCACTAACAAAAGTAGGATAGCTATGGATGTTACGTCTGGGTAAAAAAGGCATGCTACCTTGTGATGGAACCACTCAGCGCAAGTCCCCCCAGAGCCTATTTGACATCATAAATCGGTCTATAGTTAATCTATAATGCTGAATTTTGGGCAGGGCATTGGGTGGGTGTCACTAACAAAAGTAGGATAGCTATGGATGTTACGTCTGGGTAAAAAAGGCATGCTACCTTGTGATGGAACCACTCAGCCCATGTCCCCCCAGAGCATATTGGACATCATAAATCGGTCTAAAGTTAATCTATAATGCTGAATTTTGGGCAGGACATTGGGTGGGTGGCACTAACAAAAATAGGATAGCTATGACTGTTACATCAGGGTTATAAAGGTATGCTATCTTGTGATGGCAACAATTTACCAAGTACCCCTGAGAGCGTATTTTAAATCAGAAGTTGGTCATATATATTGCTGAATTATGGGCTGGAAATTTGGTGGGTGGCACTAATAAAAATAGGATAGGTATGGGCATTACATCTGGGAAATAAAGGCATGCTACGTTGTGATGGCACCACTTAACCCAAGTACCGGAGAGAGATTATTTAACATCACAAGGTAGTCAAAAGTTCATCTATAATGCTGAATTTTCGGCAGGACATTGGGTGGGTGGAATGTACAAAAGATAGTATAGTTATAAGCGTTACATCTGGGTAATAAAGGCATGCAAAATTATGATGACACCAATTAAGCCAAGCATCCCTGAGAACGTATTTTACATCAGAAATTGGTCAGAATTTCATCTATAATGCTGAATTTTCGGCAGGACATTGGGTGGATGGAATGTACAAAAAATAGAATAGTTATAAGCATTATATCTGGGTAATAAAGACATGCAAAATTACAATGGCACCAATTAAGCCAAGCACCCCTGAGAGCGTATTTTACATTAGAAATTGGTCAGAATTTCATCCATAATGCTGAATTTTTGACAGGACATTGGGTGGGTGTCACTAACAAAAATAGGATAGCTATTGACGTTACATCTGGGTAACAAAGGCATGCTACCTTGTGATGGAACCACTCAGCGCAAGTCCCCCCAGAGCCTATTTGACATCATAAATCGGTCTATAGTTAATCTATAATGCTGAATTTTGGGCAGGGCATTGGGTGGGTGTCACTAACAAAAGTAGGATAGCTATGGATGTTACGTCTGGGTAAAAAAGGCATGCTACCTTGTGATGGAACCACTCAGCCCATGTCCCCCCAGAGCATATTGGACATCATAAATCGGTCTAAAGTTAATCTATAATGCTGAATTTTGGGCAGGACATTGGGTGGGTGGCACTAACAAAAATAGGATAGCTATGACTGTTACATCAGGGTTATAAAGGTATGCTATCTTGTGATGGCAACAATTTACCAAGTACCCCTGAGAGCGTATTTTAAATCAGAAGTTGGTCATATATATTGCTGAATTATGGGCTGGAAATTTGGTGGGTGGCACTAATAAAAATAGGATAGGTATGGGCATTACATCTGGGAAATAAAGGCATGCTACGTTGTGATGGCACCACTTAACCCAAGTACCGGAGAGAGATTATTTAACATCACAAGGTAGTCAAAAGTTCATCTATAATGCTGAATTTTCGGCAGGACATTGGGTGGGTGGAATGTACAAAAGATAGTATAGTTATAAGCGTTACATCTGGGTAATAAAGGCATGCAAAATTATGATGACACCAATTAAGCCAAGCATCCCTGAGAACGTATTTTACATCAGAAATTGGTCAGAATTTCATCTATAATGCTGAATTTTCGGCAGGACATTGGGTGGATGGAATGTACAAAAAATAGAATAGTTATAAGCATTATATCTGGGTAATAAAGACATGCAAAATTACAATGGCACCAATTAAGCCAAGCACCCCTGAGAGCGTATTTTACATTAGAAATTGGTCAGAATTTCATCCATAATGCTGAATTTTTGACAGGACATTGGGTGGGTGTCACTAACAAAAATAGGATAGCTATTGACGTTACATCTGGGTAACAAAGGCATGCTACCTTGTGATGGAACCACTCAGCGCAAGTCCCCCCAGAGCCTATTTGACATCATAAATCGGTCTATAGTTAATCTATAATGCTGAATTTTGGGCAGGGCATTGGGTGGGTGTCACTAACAAAAGTAGGATAGCTATGGATGTTACGTCTGGGTAAAAAAGGCATGCTACCTTGTGATGGAACCACTCAGCCCATGTCCCCCCAGAGCATATTGGACATCATAAATCGGTCTAAAGTTAATCTATAATGCTGAATTTTGGGCAGGACATTGGGTGGGTGGCACTAACAAAAATAGGATAGCTATGACTGTTACATCAGGGTTATAAAGGTATGCTATCTTGTGATGGCAACAATTTACCAAGTACCCCTGAGAGCGTATTTTAAATCAGAAGTTGGTCATATATATTGCTGAATTATGGGCTGGAAATTTGGTGGGTGGCACTAATAAAAATAGGATAGGTATGGGCATTACATCTGGGAAATAAAGGCATGCTACGTTGTGATGGCACCACTTAACCCAAGTACCGGAGAGAGATTATTTAACATCACAAGGTAGTCAAAAGTTCATCTATAATGCTGAATTTTCGGCAGGACATTGGGTGGGTGGAATGTACAAAAGATAGGATATTTATAAGCGTTACATCTGGGTAATAAAGGCATGCAAAATTATGATGACACCAATTAAGCCAAGCATCCCTGAGAACGTATTTTACATCAGAAATTGGTCAGAATTTCATCTATAATGCTGAATTTTCGGCAGGACATTGGGTGGATGGAATGTACAAAAAATAGAATAGTTATAAGCATTATATCTGGGTAATAAAGACATGCAAAATTACAATGGCACCAATTAAGCCAAGCACCCCTGAGAGCGTATTTTACATTAGAAATTGGTCAGAATTTCATCCATAATGCTGAATTTTTGACAGGACATTGGGTGGGTGTCACTAACAAAAATAGGATAGCTATTGACGTTACATCTGGGTAACAAAGGCATGCTACCTTGTGATGGAACCACTCAGCGCAAGTCCCCCCAGAGCCTATTTGACATCATAAATCGGTCTATAGTTAATCTATAATGCTGAATTTTGGGCAGGGCATTGGGTGGGTGTCACTAACAAAAGTAGGATAGCTATGGATGTTACGTCTGGGTAAAAAAGGCATGCTACCTTGTGATGGAACCACTCAGCCCATGTCCCCCCAGAGCATATTGGACATCATAAATCGGTCTAAAGTTAATCTATAATGCTGAATTTTGGGCAGGACATTGGGTGGGTGGCACTAACAAAAATAGGATAGCTATGACTGTTACATCAGGGTTATAAAGGTATGCTATCTTGTGATGGCAACAATTTACCAAGTACCCCTGAGAGCGTATTTTAAATCAGAAGTTGGTCATATATATTGCTGAATTATGGGCTGGAAATTTGGTGGGTGGCACTAATAAAAATAGGATAGGTATGGGCATTACATCTGGGAAATAAAGGCATGCTACGTTGTGATGGCACCACTTAACCCAAGTACCGGAGAGAGATTATTTAACATCACAAGGTAGTCAAAAGTTCATCTATAATGCTGAATTTTCGGCAGGACATTGGGTGGGTGGAATGTACAAAAGATAGGATATTTATAAGCGTTACATCTGGGTAATAAAGGCATGCAAAATTATGATGACACCAATTAAGCCAAGCATCCCTGAGAACGTATTTTACATCAGAAATTGGTCAGAATTTCATCTATAATGCTGAATTTTCGGCAGGACATTGGGTGGATGGAATGTACAAAAAATAGAATAGTTATAAGCATTATATCTGGGTAATAAACACATGCAAAATTACAATGGAACCAATTAAGCCAAGCACCCCTGAGAGCGTATTTTACATTAGAAATTGGTCAGAATTTCATCCATAATGCTGAATTTTTGACAGGACATTGGGTGGGTGTCACTAACAAAAATAGGATAGCTATTGACGTTACATCTGGGTAATAAAGGCATGCTACCTTGTGATGGAACCACTCAGCCCAAGTCCCCCCAGAGCATATTTGACATCATAAATCGGTCTAAAGTTAATCTATGATGCTGAATTTTGGGCAGGGCATTGGGTGGGTGTCACTAACAAAAGTAGGATAGCTATGGATGTTACGTCTGGGTAAAAAAGGCATGCTACCTTGTGATGGAACCACTCAGCCCAAGTCCCCCCAGAGCATATTTGACATCATAAATCGGTCTAAAGTTAATCTATGATGCTGAATTTTGGGCAGGGCATTGGGTGGGTGTCACTAACAAAAGTAGGATAGCTATGGATGTTACGTCTGGGTAAAAAAGGCATGCTACCTTGTGATGGAACCACTCAGCCCAAGTCCCCCCAGAGCATATTGGACATCATAAATCGGTCTAAAGTTAATCTATAATGCTGAATTTTGGGCAGGACATTGGGTGGGTGGCACTAACAAAAATAGGATAGCTATGACTGTTACATCAGGGTTATAAAGGTATGCTATCTTGTGATGGCAACAATTTACCAAGTACCCCTGAGAGCGTTTTTTAAATCAGAAGTTGGTCATATATATTGCTGAATTATGGGCTGGAAATTTGGTGGGTGGCACTAATAAAAATAGGATAGGTATGGGCATTACATCTGGGAAATAAAGGCATGCTACGTTGTGATGGCACCACTTAACCCAAGTACCGGAGAGTGATTATTTAACATCACAAGCTAGTCAAAAGTTCATCTATAATGCTGAATTTTCGGCAGGACATTGGGTGGGTGGAATGTACAAAAGATAGTATAGTTATAAGCGTTACATCTGGGTAATAAAGGCATGCAAAATTATGATGACACCAATTAAGCCAAGCATCCCTGAGAACGTATTTTACATCAGAAATTGGTCAGAATTTCATCTATAATGCTGAATTTTTGGCAGGACATTGGGTGGATGGAATGTACAAAAAATAGAATAGTTATAAGCATTATATCTGGGTAATAAAGACATGCAAAATTACAATGGCACCAATTAAGCCAAGCACCCCTGAGAGCGTATTTTACATTAGAAATTGGTCAGAATTTCATCCATAATGCTGAATTTTTGACAGGACATTGGGTGGGTGTCACTAACAAAAATAGGATAGCTATTGACGTTACATCTGGGTAACAAAGGCATGCTACCTTGTGATGGAACCACTCAGCGCAAGTCCCCCCAGAGCCTATTTGACATCATAAATCGGTCTATAGTTAATCTATAATGCTGAATTTTGGGCAGGGCATTGGGTGGGTGTCACTAACAAAAGTAGGATAGCTATGGATGTTACGTCTGGGTAAAAAAGGCATGCTACCTTGTGATGGAACCACTCAGCCCATGTCCCCCCAGAGCATATTGGACATCATAAATCGGTCTAAAGTTAATCTATAATGCTGAATTTTGGGCAGGACATTGGGTGGGTGGCACTAACAAAAATAGGATAGCTATGACTGTTACATCAGGGTTATAAAGGTATGCTATCTTGTGATGGCAACAATTTACCAAGTACCCCTGAGAGCGTATTTTAAATCAGAAGTTGGTCATATATATTGCTGAATTATGGGCTGGAAATTTGGTGGGTGGCACTAATAAAAATAGGATAGGTATGGGCATTACATCTGGGAAATAAAGGCATGCTACGTTGTGATGGCACCACTTAACCCAAGTACCGGAGAGAGATTATTTAACATCACAAGGTAGTCAAAAGTTCATCTATAATGCTGAATTTTTGGCAGGACATTGGGTGGGTGGAATGTACAAAAGATAGGATATTTATAAGCGTTACATCTGGGTAATAAAGGCATGCAAAATTATGATGACACCAATTAAGCCAAGCATCCCTGAGAACGTATTTTACATCAGAAATTGGTCAGAATTTCATCTATAATGCTGAATTTTCGGCAGGACATTGGGTGGATGGAATGTACAAAAGATAGGATAGTTATAAGCATTGCATCTGGGTAATAAAGACATGCAAAATTATGATAACACCAATTAAGCCAAGCATCCCTGAGAACGTATTTTACATCAGAAATTGGTCAGAATTTCATCTATAATGCTGAATTTTCGGCAGGACATTGGGTGGATGGAATGTACAAAAGATAGGATAGTTATAAGCATTGCATCTGGGTAATAAAGACATGCAAAATTATGATGGCACCAATTAAGCCAAGCACCCCTGAGAGCGTATTTTACATTAGAAATTGGTCAGAATTTCATCCATAATGCTGAATTTTTGAAAGGACATTGGGTGGGTGTCACTAACAAAAATAGGATAGCTATTGACGTTACATCTGGGTAATAAAGGCATGCTACCTTGTGATGGAACCACTCAGCCCAAGTCCCCCCAGAGCATATTTGACATCATAAATCGGTCTAAAGTTAATCTATAATGCTGAATTTTGGGCAGGACATTGGGTGGGTGTCACTAACAAAAATAGGATAGCTATGGACATTACGTCTGGGTAATAAAGGCATGCTACCTTGTGATGGAACCACTCAGCCCAAGTCCCCCCAGAGCATATTTGACATTATAAATCGGTCTAAAGTTAATCCATAATGCTGAATTTTTGACAGGACATTGGGTGGGTGTCACTAACAAAAATAGGATAGCTATTGACGTTACATCTGGGTAACAAAGGCATGCTACCTTGTGATGGAACCACTCAGCGCAAGTCCCCCCAGAGCATATTGGACATCATAAATCGGTCTAAAGTTAATCTATAATGCTGAATTTTGGGCAGGACATTGGGTGGGTGGCACTAACAAAAATAGGATAGCTATGACTGTTACATCAGGGTTATAAAGGTATGCTATCTTGTGATGGCAACAATTTACCAAGTACCCCTGAGAGCGTATTTTAAATCAGAAGTTGGTCATATATATTGCTGAATTATGGGCTGGAAATTTGGTGGGTGGCACTAATAAAAATAGGATAGGTATGGGCATTACATCTGGGAAATAAAGGCATGCTACGTTGTGATGGCACCACTTAACCCAAGTACCGGAGAGAGATTATTTAACATCACAAGGTAGTCAAAAGTTCATCTATAATGCTGAATTTTCGGCAGGACATTGGGTGGGTGGAATGTACAAAAGATAGTATAGTTATAAGCGTTACATCTGGGTAATAAAGGCATGCAAAATTATGATGACACCAATTAAGCCAAGCATCCCTGAGAACGTATTTTACATCAGAAATTGGTCAGAATTTCATCTATAATGCTGAATTTTCGGCAGGACATTGGGTGGATGGAATGTACAAAAAATAGAATAGTTATAAGCATTATATCTGGGTAATAAAGACATGCAAAATTACAATGGCACCAATTAAGCCAAGCACCCCTGAGAGCGTATTTTACATTAGAAATTGGTCAGAATTTCATCCATAATGCTGAATTTTTGACAGGACATTGGGTGGGTGTCACTAACAAAAATAGGATAGCTATTGACGTTACATCTGGGTAATAAAGGCATGCTACCTTGTGATGGAACCACTCAGCCCAAGTCCCCCCAGAGCATATTTGACATCATAAATCGGTCTAAAGTTAATCTATGATGCTGAATTTTGGGCAGGGCATTGGGTGGGTGTCACTAACAAAAGTAGGATAGCTATGGATGTTACGTCTGGGTAAAAAAGGCATGCTACCTTGTGATGGAACCACTCAGCCCAAGTCCCCCCAGAGCATATTTGACATCATAAATCGGTCTAAAGTTAATCTATGATGCTGAATTTTGGGCAGGGCATTGGGTGGGTGTCACTAACAAAAGTAGGATAGCTATGGATGTTACGTCTGGGTAAAAAAGGCATGCTACCTTGTGATGGAACCACTCAGCCCAAGTCCCCCCAGAGCATATTGGACATCATAAATCGGTCTAAAGTTAATCTATAATGCTGAATTTTGGGGAGGACATTGGGTGGGTGGCACTAACAAAAATAGGATAGCTATGACTGTTACATCAGGGTTATAAAGGTATGCTATCTTGTGATGGCAACAATTTACCAAGTACCCCTGAGAGCGTTTTTTAAATCAGAAGTTGGTCATATATATTGCTGAATTATGGGCTGGAAATTTGGTGGGTGGCACTAATAAAAATAGGATAGGTATGGGCATTACATCTGGGAAATAAAGGCATGCTACGTTGTGATGGCACCACTTAACCCAAGTACCGGAGAGTGATTATTTAACATCACAAGCTAGTCAAAAGTTCATCTATAATGCTGAATTTTCGGCAGGACATTGGGTGGGTGGAATGTACAAAAGATAGTATAGTTATAAGCGTTACATCTGGGTAATAAAGGCATGCAAAATTATGATGACACCAATTAAGCCAAGCATCCCTGAGAACGTATTTTACATCAGAAATTGGTCAGAATTTCATCTATAATGCTGAATTTTTGGCAGGACATTGGGTGGATGGAATGTACAAAAAATAGAATAGTTATAAGCATTATATCTGGGTAATAAAGACATGCAAAATTACAATGGCACCAATTAAGCCAAGCACCCCTGAGAGCGTATTTTACATTAGAAATTGGTCAGAATTTCATCCATAATGCTGAATTTTTGACAGGACATTGGGTGGGTGTCACTAACAAAAATAGGATAGCTATTGACGTTACATCTGGGTAACAAAGGCATGCTACCTTGTGATGGAACCACTCAGCGCAAGTCCCCCCAGAGCCTATTTGACATCATAAATCGGTCTATAGTTAATCTATAATGCTGAATTTTGGGCAGGGCATTGGGTGGGTGTCACTAACAAAAGTAGGATAGCTATGGATGTTACGTCTGGGTAAAAAAGGCATGCTACCTTGTGATGGAACCACTCAGCCCATGTCCCCCCAGAGCATATTGGACATCATAAATCGGTCTAAAGTTAATCTATAATGCTGAATTTTCGGCAGGACATTGGGTGGATGGAATGTACAAAAGATAGGATAGTTATAAGCATTGCATCTGGGTAATAAAGACATGCAAAATTATGATAACACCAATTAAGCCAAGCATCCCTGAGAACGTATTTTACATCAGAAATTGGTCAGAATTTCATCTATAATGCTGAATTTTCGGCAGGACATTGGGTGGATGGAATGTACAAAAGATAGGATAGTTATAAGCATTGCATCTGGGTAATAAAGACATGCAAAATTATGATGGCACCAATTAAGCCAAGCACCCCTGAGAGCGTATTTTACATTAGAAATTGGTCAGAATTTCATCCATAATGCTGAATTTTTGACAGGACATTGGGTGGGTGTCACTAACAAAAATAGGATAGCTATTGACGTTACATCTGGGTAATAAAGGCATGCTACCTTGTGATGGAACCACTCAGCCCAAGTCCCCCCAGAGCATATTTGACATCATAAATCGGTCTAAAGTTAATCTATAATGCTGAATTTTGGGCAGGACATTGGGTGGGTGTCACTAACAAAAATAGGATAGCTATGGACATTACGTCTGGGTAATAAAGGCATGCTACCTTGTGATGGAACCACTCAGCCCAAGTCCCCCCAGAGCATATTTGACATTATAAATCGGTCTAAAGTTAATCCATAATGCTGAATTTTTGACAGGACATTGGGTGGGTGTCACTAACAAAAATAGGATAGCTATTGACGTTACATCTGGGTAACAAAGGCATGCTACCTTGTGATGGAACCACTCAGCGCAAGTCCCCCCAGAGCATATTGGACATCATAAATCGGTCTAAAGTTAATCTATAATGCTGAATTTTGGGCAGGACATTGGGTGGGTGTCACTAACAAAAATAGGATAGCTATGGACATTACGTCTGGGTAATAAAGGCATGCTACCTTGTGATGGAACCACTCAGCCCAAGTCCCCCCAGAGCATATTTGACATTATAAATCGGTCTAAAGTTAATCCATAATGCTGAATTTTTGACAGGACATTGGGTGGGTGTCACTAACAAAAATAGGATAGCTATTGACGTTACATCTGGGTAACAAAGGCATGCTACCTTGTGATGGAACCACTCAGCGCAAGTCCCCCCAGAGCATATTGGACATCATAAATCGGTCTAAAGTTAATCTATAATGCTGAATTTTGGGCAGGACATTGGGTGGGTGGCACTAACAAAAATAGGATAGCTATGACTGTTACATCAGGGTTATAAAGGTATGCTATCTTGTGATGGCAACAATTTACCAAGTACCCCTGAGAGCGTATTTTAAATCAGAAGTTGGTCATATATATTGCTGAATTATGGGCTGGAAATTTGGTGGGTGGCACTAATAAAAATAGGATAGGTATGGGCATTACATCTGGGAAATAAAGGCATGCTACGTTGTGATGGCACCACTTAACCCAAGTACCGGAGAGAGATTATTTAACATCACAAGGTAGTCAAAAGTTCATCTATAATGCTGAATTTTCGGCAGGACATTGGGTGGGTGGAATGTACAAAAGATAGTATAGTTATAAGCGTTACATCTGGGTAATAAAGGCATGCAAAATTATGATGACACCAATTAAGCCAAGCATCCCTGAGAACGTATTTTACATCAGAAATTGGTCAGAATTTCATCTATAATGCTGAATTTTCGGCAGGACATTGGGTGGATGGAATGTACAAAAAATAGAATAGTTATAAGCATTATATCTGGGTAATAAAGACATGCAAAATTACAATGGCACCAATTAAGCCAAGCACCCCTGAGAGCGTATTTTACATTAGAAATTGGTCAGAATTTCATCCATAATGCTGAATTTTTGACAGGACATTGGGTGGGTGTCACTAACAAAAATAGGATAGCTATTGACGTTACATCTGGGTAATAAAGGCATGCTACCTTGTGATGGAACCACTCAGCCCAAGTCCCCCCAGAGCATATTTGACATCATAAATCGGTCTAAAGTTAATCTATGATGCTGAATTTTGGGCAGGGCATTGGGTGGGTGTCACTAACAAAAGTAGGATAGCTATGGATGTTACGTCTGGGTAAAAAAGGCATGCTACCTTGTGATGGAACCACTCAGCCCAAGTCCCCCCAGAGCATATTTGACATCATAAATCGGTCTAAAGTTAATCTATGATGCTGAATTTTGGGCAGGGCATTGGGTGGGTGTCACTAACAAAAGTAGGATAGCTATGGATGTTACGTCTGGGTAAAAAAGGCATGCTACCTTGTGATGGAACCACTCAGCCCAAGTCCCCCCAGAGCATATTGGACATCATAAATCGGTCTAAAGTTAATCTATAATGCTGAATTTTGGGGAGGACATTGGGTGGGTGGCACTAACAAAAATAGGATAGCTATGACTGTTACATCAGGGTTATAAAGGTATGCTATCTTGTGATGGCAACAATTTACCAAGTACCCCTGAGAGCGTTTTTTAAATCAGAAGTTGGTCATATATATTGCTGAATTATGGGCTGGAAATTTGGTGGGTGGCACTAATAAAAATAGGATAGGTATGGGCATTACATCTGGGAAATAAAGGCATGCTACGTTGTGATGGCACCACTTAACCCAAGTACCGGAGAGTGATTATTTAACATCACAAGCTAGTCAAAAGTTCATCTATAATGCTGAATTTTCGGCAGGACATTGGGTGGGTGGAATGTACAAAAGATAGTATAGTTATAAGCGTTACATCTGGGTAATAAAGGCATGCAAAATTATGATGACACCAATTAAGCCAAGCATCCCTGAGAACGTATTTTACATCAGAAATTGGTCAGAATTTCATCTATAATGCTGAATTTTTGGCAGGACATTGGGTGGATGGAATGTACAAAAAATAGAATAGTTATAAGCATTATATCTGGGTAATAAAGACATGCAAAATTACAATGGCACCAATTAAGCCAAGCACCCCTGAGAGCGTATTTTACATTAGAAATTGGTCAGAATTTCATCCATAATGCTGAATTTTTGACAGGACATTGGGTGGGTGTCACTAACAAAAATAGGATAGCTATTGACGTTACATCTGGGTAACAAAGGCATGCTACCTTGTGATGGAACCACTCAGCGCAAGTCCCCCCAGAGCCTATTTGACATCATAAATCGGTCTATAGTTAATCTATAATGCTGAATTTTGGGCAGGGCATTGGGTGGGTGTCACTAACAAAAGTAGGATAGCTATGGATGTTACGTCTGGGTAAAAAAGGCATGCTACCTTGTGATGGAACCACTCAGCCCATGTCCCCCCAGAGCATATTGGACATCATAAATCGGTCTAAAGTTAATCTATAATGCTGAATTTTCGGCAGGACATTGGGTGGATGGAATGTACAAAAGATAGGATAGTTATAAGCATTGCATCTGGGTAATAAAGACATGCAAAATTATGATAACACCAATTAAGCCAAGCATCCCTGAGAACGTATTTTACATAAGAAATTGGTCAGAATTTCATCTATAATGCTGAATTTTCGGCAGGACATTGGGTGGATGGAATGTACAAAAGATAGGATAGTTATAAGCATTGCATCTGGGTAATAAAGACATGCAAAATTATGATGGCACCAATTAAGCCAAGCACCCCTGAGAGCGTATTTTACATTAGAAATTGGTCAGAATTTCATCCATAATGCTGAATTTTTGACAGGACATTGGGTGGGTGTCACTAACAAAAATAGGATAGCTATTGACGTTACATCTGGGTAATAAAGGCATGCTACCTTGTGATGGAACCACTCAGCCCAAGTCCCCCCAGAGCATATTTGACATCATAAATCGGTCTAAAGTTAATCTATAATGCTGAATTTTGGGCAGGACATTGGGTGGGTGTCACTAACAAAAATAGGATAGCTATGGACATTACGTCTGGGTAATAAAGGCATGCTACCTTGTGATGGAACCACTCAGCCCAAGTCCCCCCAGAGCATATTTGACATTATAAATCGGTCTAAAGTTAATCCATAATGCTGAATTTTTGACAGGACATTGGGTGGGTGTCACTAACAAAAATAGGATAGCTATTGACGTTACATCTGGGTAACAAAGGCATGCTACCTTGTGATGGAACCACTCAGCGCAAGTCCCCCCAGAGCATATTGGACATCATAAATCGGTCTAAAGTTAATCTATAATGCTGAATTTTGGGCAGGACATTGGGTGGGTGGCACTAACAAAAATAGGATAGCTATGACTGTTACATCAGGGTTATAAAGGTATGCTATCTTGTGATGGCAACAATTTACCAAGTACCCCTGAGAGCGTATTTTAAATCAGAAGTTGGTCATATATATTGCTGAATTATGGGCTGGAAATTTGGTGGGTGGCACTAATAAAAATAGGATAGGTATGGGCATTACATCTGGGAAATAAAGGCATGCTACGTTGTGATGGCACCACTTAACCCAAGTACCGGAGAGAGATTATTTAACATCACAAGGTAGTCAAAAGTTCATCTATAATGCTGAATTTTCGGCAGGACATTGGGTGGGTGGAATGTACAAAAGATAGTATAGTTATAAGCGTTACATCTGGGTAATAAAGGCATGCAAAATTATGATGACACCAATTAAGCCAAGCATCCCTGAGAACGTATTTTACATCAGAAATTGGTCAGAATTTCATCTATAATGCTGAATTTTCGGCAGGACATTGGGTGGATGGAATGTACAAAAAATAGAATAGTTATAAGCATTATATCTGGGTAATAAAGACATGCAAAATTACAATGGCACCAATTAAGCCAAGCACCCCTGAGAGCATATTTTACATTAGAAATTGGTCAGAATTTCATCCATAATGCTGAATTTTTGACAGGACATTGGGTGGGTGTCACTAACAAAAATAGGATAGCTATTGACGTTACATCTGGGTAACAAAGGCATGCTACCTTGTGATGGAACCACTCAGCGCAAGTCCCCCCAGAGCCTATTTGACATCATAAATCGGTCTATAGTTAATCTATAATGCTGAATTTTGGGCAGGGCATTGGGTGGGTGTCACTAACAAAAGTAGGATAGCTATGGATGTTACGTCTGGGTAAAAAAGGCATGCTACCTTGTGATGGAACCACTCAGCCCATGTCCCCCCAGAGCATATTGGACATCATAAATCGGTCTAAAGTTAATCTATAATGCTGAATTTTGGGCAGGACATTGGGTGGGTGGCACTAACAAAAATAGGATAGCTATGACTGTTACATCAGGGTTATAAAGGTATGCTATCTTGTGATGGCAACAATTTACCAAGTACCCCTGAGAGCGTATTTTAAATCAGAAGTTGGTCATATATATTGCTGAATTATGGGCTGGAAATTTGGTGGGTGGCACTAATAAAAATAGGATAGGTATGGGCATTACATCTGGGAAATAAAGGCATGCTACGTTGTGATGGCACCACTTAACCCAAGTACCGGAGAGAGATTATTTAACATCACAAGGTAGTCAAAAGTTCATCTATAATGCTGAATTTTTGGCAGGACATTGGGTGGGTGGAATGTACAAAAGATAGGATATTTATAAGCGTTACATCTGGGTAATAAAGGCATGCAAAATTATGATAACACCAATTAAGCCAAGCATCCCTGAGAACGTATTTTACATCAGAAATTGGTCAGAATTTCATCTATAATGCTGAATTTTCGGCAGGACATTGGGTGGATGGAATGTACAAAAGATAGGATAGTTATAAGCATTGCATCTGGGTAATAAAGACATGCAAAATTATGATAACACCAATTAAGCCAAGCATCCCTGAGAACGTATTTTACATCAGAAATTGGTCAGAATTTCATCTATAATGCTGAATTTTCGGCAGGACATTGGGTGGATGGAATGTACAAAAGATAGGATAGTTATAAGCATTGCATCTGGGTAATAAAGACATGCAAAATTATGATGGCACCAATTAAGCCAAGCACCCCTGAGAGCGTATTTTACATTAGAAATTGGTCAGAATTTCATCCATAATGCTGAATTTTTGACAGGACATTGGGTGGGTGTCACTAACAAAAATAGGATAGCTATTGACGTTACATCTGGGTAATAAAGGCATGCTACCTTGTGATGGAACCACTCAGCCCAAGTCCCCCCAGAGCATATTTGACATCATAAATCGGTCTAAAGTTAATCTATAATGCTGAATTTTGGGCAGGACATTGGGTGGGTGTCACTAACAAAAATAGGATAGCTATGGACATTACGTCTGGGTAATAAAGGCATGCTACCTTGTGATGGAACCACTCAGCCCAAGTCCCCCCAGAGCATATTTGACATTATAAATCGGTCTAAAGTTAATCCATAATGCTGAATTTTTGACAGGACATTGGGTGGGTGTCACTAACAAAAATAGGATAGCTATTGACGTTACATCTGGGTAACAAAGGCATGCTACCTTGTGATGGAACCACTCAGCGCAAGTCCCCCCAGAGCCTATTTGACATCATAAATCGGTCTATAGTTAATCTATAATGCTGAATTTTGGGCAGGGCATTGGGTGGGTGTCACTAACAAAAGTAGGATAGCTATGGAGGTTACGTCTGGGTAAAAAAGGCATGCTACCTTGTGATGGAACCACTCAGCCCATGTCCCCCCAGAGCATATTGGACATCATAAATCGGTCTAAAGTTAATCTATAATGCTGAATTTTGGGCAGGACATTGGGTGGGTGGCACTAACAAAAATAGGATAGCTATGACTGTTACATCAGGGTTATAAAGGTATGCTATCTTGTGATGGCAACAATTTACCAAGTACCCCTGAGAGCGTATTTTAAATCAGAAGTTGGTCATATATATTGCTGAATTATGGGCTGGAAATTTGGTGGGTGGCACTAATAAAAATAGGATAGGTATGGGCATTACATCTGGGAAATAAAGGCATGCTACGTTGTGATGGCACCACTTAACCCAAGTACCGGAGAGAGATTATTTAACATCACAAGGTAGTCAAAAGTTCATCTATAATGCTGAATTTTCGGCAGGACATTGGGTGGGTGGAATGTACAAAAGATAGGATATTTATAAGCGTTACATCTGGGTAATAAAGGCATGCAAAATTATGATGACACCAATTAAGCCAAGCATCCCTGAGAACGTATTTTACATCAGAAATTGGTCAGAATTTCATCTATAATGCTGAATTTTCGGCAGGACATTGGGTGGATGGAATGTACAAAAAATAGAATAGTTATAAGCATTATATCTGGGTAATAAACACATGCAAAATTACAATGGCACCAATTAAGCCAAGCACCCCTGAGAGCGTATTTTACATTAGAAATTGGTCAGAATTTCATCCATAATGCTGAATTTTTGACAGGACATTGGGTGGGTGTCACTAACAAAAATAGGATAGCTATTGACGTTACATCTGGGTAATAAAGGCATGCTACCTTGTGATGGAACCACTCAGCCCAAGTCCCCCCAGAGCATATTTGACATCATAAATCGGTCTAAAGTTAATCTATGATGCTGAATTTTGGGCAGGGCATTGGGTGGGTGTCACTAACAAAAGTAGGATAGCTATGGATGTTACGTCTGGGTAAAAAAGGCATGCTACCTTGTGATGGAACCACTCAGCCCAAGTCCCCCCAGAGCATATTTGACATCATAAATCGGTCTAAAGTTAATCTATGATGCTGAATTTTGGGCAGGGCATTGGGTGGGTGTCACTAACAAAAGTAGGATAGCTATGGATGTTACGTCTGGGTAAAAAAGGCATGCTACCTTGTGATGGAACCACTCAGCCCAAGTCCCCCCAGAGCATATTGGACATCATAAATCGGTCTAAAGTTAATCTATAATGCTGAATTTTGGGGAGGACATTGGGTGGGTGGCACTAACAAAAATAGGATAGCTATGACTGTTACATCAGGGTTATAAAGGTATGCTATCTTGTGATGGCAACAATTTACCAAGTACCCCTGAGAGCGTTTTTTAAATCAGAAGTTGGTCATATATATTGCTGAATTATGGGCTGGAAATTTGGTGGGTGGCACTAATAAAAATAGGATAGGCATTACATCTGGGAAATAAAGGCATGCTACGTTGTGATGGCACCACTTAACCCAAGTACCGGAGAGTGATTATTTAACATCACAAGCTAGTCAAAAGTTCATCTATAATGCTGAATTTTCGGCAGGACATTGGGTGGGTGGAATGTACAAAAGATAGTATAGTTATAAGCGTTACATCTGGGTAATAAAGGCATGCAAAATTATGATGACACCAATTAAGCCAAGCATCCCTGAGAACGTATTTTACATCAGAAATTGGTCAGAATTTCATCTATAATGCTGAATTTTCGGCAGGACATTGGGTGGATGGAATGTACAAAAAATAGAATAGTTATAAGCATTATATCTGGGTAATAAAGACATGCAAAATTACAATGGCACCAATTAAGCCAAGCACCCCTGAGAGCGTATTTTACATTAGAAATTGGTCAGAATTTCATCCATAATGCTGAATTTTTGACAGGACATTGGGTGGGTGTCACTAACAAAAATAGGATAGCTATTGACGTTACATCTGGGTAACAAAGGCATGCTACCTTGTGATGGAACCACTCAGCGCAAGTCCCCCCAGAGCCTATTTGACATCATAAATCGGTCTATAGTTAATCTATAATGCTGAATTTTGGGCAGGGCATTGGGTGGGTGTCACTAACAAAAGTAGGATAGCTATGGATGTTACGTCTGGGTAAAAAAGGCATGCTACCTTGTGATGGAACCACTCAGCCCATGTCCCCCCAGAGCATATTGGACATCATAAATCGGTCTAAAGTTAATCTATAATGCTGAATTTTGGGCAGGACATTGGGTGGGTGGCACTAACAAAAATAGGATAGCTATGACTGTTACATCAGGGTTATAAAGGTATGCTATCTTGTGATGGCAACAATTTACCAAGTACCCCTGAGAGCGTATTTTAAATCAGAAGTTGGTCATATATATTGCTGAATTATGGGCTGGAAATTTGGTGGGTGGCACTAATAAAAATAGGATAGGTATGGGCATTACATCTGGGAAATAAAGGCATGCTACGTTGTGATGGCACCACTTAACCCAAGTACCGGAGAGAGATTATTTAACATCACAAGGTAGTCAAAAGTTCATCTATAATGCTGAATTTTTGGCAGGACATTGGGTGGGTGGAATGTACAAAAGATAGGATATTTATAAGCGTTACATCTGGGTAATAAAGGCATGCAAAATTATGATAACACCAATTAAGCCAAGCATCCCTGAGAACGTATTTTACATCAGAAATTGGTCAGAATTTCATCTATAATGCTGAATTTTCGGCAGGACATTGGGTGGATGGAATGTACAAAAGATAGGATAGTTATAAGCATTGCATCTGGGTAATAAAGACATGCAAAATTATGATAACACCAATTAAGCCAAGCATCCCTGAGAACGTATTTTACATCAGAAATTGGTCAGAATTTCATCTATAATGCTGAATTTTCGGCAGGACATTGGGTGGATGGAATGTACAAAAGATAGGATAGTTATAAGCATTGCATCTGGGTAATAAAGACATGCAAAATTATGATGGCACCAATTAAGCCAAGCACCCCTGAGAGCGTATTTTACATTAGAAATTGGTCAGAATTTCATCCATAATGCTGAATTTTTGACAGGACATTGGGTGGGTGTCACTAACAAAAATAGGATAGCTATTGACGTTACATCTGGGTAATAAAGGCATGCTACCTTGTGATGGTACCACTCAGCCCAAGTCCCCCCAGAGCATATTTGACATCATAAATCGGTCTAAAGTTAATCTATAATGCTGAATTTTGGGCAGGACATTGGGTGGGTGTCACTAACAAAAATAGGATAGCTATGGACATTACGTCTGGGTAATAAAGGCATGCTACCTTGTGATGGAACCACTCAGCCCAAGTCCCCCCAGAGCATATTTGACATTATAAATCGGTCTAAAGTTAATCCATAATGCTGAATTTTTGACAGGACATTGGGTGGGTGTCACTAACAAAAATAGGATAGCTATTGACGTTACATCTGGGTAACAAAGGCATGCTACCTTGTGATGGAACCACTCAGCGCAAGTCCCCCCAGAGCATATTGGACATCATAAATCGGTCTAAAGTTAATCTATAATGCTGAATTTTGGGCAGGACATTGGGTGGGTGGCACTAACAAAAATAGGATAGCTATGACTGTTACATCAGGGTTATAAAGGTATGCTATCTTGTGATGGCAACAATTTACCAAGTACCCCTGAGAGCGTATTTTAAATCAGAAGTTGGTCATATATATTGCTGAATTATGGGCTGGAAATTTGGTGGGTGGCACTAATAAAAATAGGATAGGTATGGGCATTACATCTGGGAAATAAAGGCATGCTACGTTGTGATGGCACCACTTAACCCAAGTACCGGAGAGAGATTATTTAACATCACAAGGTAGTCAAAAGTTCATCTATAATGCTGAATTTTCGGCAGGACATTGGGTGGGTGGAATGTACAAAAGATAGTATAGTTATAAGCGTTACATCTGGGTAATAAAGGCATGCAAAATTATGATGACACCAATTAAGCCAAGCATCCCTGAGAACGTATTTTACATCAGAAATTGGTCAGAATTTCATCTATAATGCTGAATTTTCGGCAGGACATTGGGTGGATGGAATGTACAAAAAATAGAATAGTTATAAGCATTATATCTGGGTAATAAAGACATGCAAAATTACAATGGCACCAATTAAGCCAAGCACCCCTGAGAGCGTATTTTACATTAGAAATTGGTCAGAATTTCATCCATAATGCTGAATTTTTGACAGGACATTGGGTGGGTGTCACTAACAAAAATAGGATAGCTATTGACGTTACATCTGGGTAACAAAGGCATGCTACCTTGTGATGGAACCACTCAGCGCAAGTCCCCCCAGAGCCTATTTGACATCATAAATCGGTCTATAGTTAATCTATAATGCTGAATTTTGGGCAGGGCATTGGGTGGGTGTCACTAACAAAAGTAGGATAGCTATGGATGTTACGTCTGGGTAAAAAAGGCATGCTACCTTGTGATGGAACCACTCAGCCCATGTCCCCCCAGAGCATATTGGACATCATAAATCGGTCTAAAGTTAATCTATAATGCTGAATTTTGGGCAGGACATTGGGTGGGTGGCACTAACAAAAATAGGATAGCTATGACTGTTACATCAGGGTTATAAAGGTATGCTATCTTGTGATGGCAACAATTTACCAAGTACCCCTGAGAGCGTATTTTAAATCAGAAGTTGGTCATATATATTGCTGAATTATGGGCTGGAAATTTGGTGGGTGGCACTAATAAAAATAGGATAGGTATGGGCATTACATCTGGGAAATAAAGGCATGCTACGTTGTGATGGCACCACTTAACCCAAGTACCGGAGAGAGATTATTTAACATCACAAGGTAGTCAAAAGTTCATCTATAATGCTGAATTTTTGGCAGGACATTGGGTGGGTGGAATGTACAAAAGATAGGATATTTATAAGCGTTACATCTGGGTAATAAAGGCATGCAAAATTATGATAACACCAATTAAGCCAAGCATCCCTGAGAACGTATTTTACATCAGAAATTGGTCAGAATTTCATCTATAATGCTGAATTTTCGGCAGGACATTGGGTGGATGGAATGTACAAAAGATAGGATAGTTATAAGCATTGCATCTGGGTAATAAAGACATGCAAAATTATGATAACACCAATTAAGCCAAGCATCCCTGAGAACGTATTTTACATCAGAAATTGGTCAGAATTTCATCTATAATGCTGAATTTTCGGCAGGACATTGGGTGGATGGAATGTACAAAAGATAGGATAGTTATAAGCATTGCATCTGGGTAATAAAGACATGCAAAATTATGATGGCACCAATTAAGCCAAGCACCCCTGAGAGCGTATTTTACATTAGAAATTGGTCAGAATTTCATCCATAATGCTGAATTTTTGACAGGACATTGGGTGGGTGTCACTAACAAAAATAGGATAGCTATTGACGTTACATCTGGGTAATAAAGGCATGCTACCTTGTGATGGAACCACTCAGCCCAAGTCCTCCCAGAGCATATTTGACATCATAAATCGGTCTAAAGTTAATCTATAATGCTGAATTTTGGGCAGGACATTGGGTGGGTGTCACTAACAAAAATAGGATAGCTATGGACATTACGTCTGGGTAATAAAGGCATGCTACCTTGTGATGGAACCACTCAGCCCAAGTCCCCCCAGAGCATATTTGACATTATAAATCGGTCTAAAGTTAATCCATAATGCTGAATTTTTGACAGGACATTGGGTGGGTGTCACTAACAAAAATAGGATAGCTATTGACGTTACATCTGGGTAACAAAGGCATGCTACCTTGTGATGGAACCACTCAGCGCAAGTCCCCCCAGAGCATATTGGACATCATAAATCGGTCTAAAGTTAATCTATAATGCTGAATTTTGGGCAGGACATTGGGTGGGTGGCACTAACAAAAATAGGATAGCTATGACTGTTACATCAGGGTTATAAAGGTATGCTATCTTGTGATGGCAACAATTTACCAAGTACCCCTGAGAGCGTATTTTAAATCAGAAGTTGGTCATATATATTGCTGAATTATGGGCTGGAAATTTGGTGGGTGGCACTAATAAAAATAGGATAGGTATGGGCATTACATCTGGGAAATAAAGGTATGCTACGTTGTGATGGCACCACTTAACCCAAGTACCGGAGAGAGATTATTTAACATCACAAGGTAGTCAAAAGTTCATCTATAATGCTGAATTTTCGGCAGGACATTGGGTGGGTGGAATGTACAAAAGATAGTATAGTTATAAGCGTTACATCTGGGTAATAAAGGCATGCAAAATTATGATGACACCAATTAAGCCAAGCATCCCTGAGAACGTATTTTACATCAGAAATTGGTCAGAATTTCATCTATAATGCTGAATTTTCGGCAGGACATTGGGTGGATGGAATGTACAAAAAATAGAATAGTTATAAGCATTATATCTGGGTAATAAAGACATGCAAAATTACAATGGCACCAATTAAGCCAAGCACCCCTGAGAGCGTATTTTACATTAGAAATTGGTCAGAATTTCATCCATAATGCTGAATTTTTGACAGGACATTGGGTGGGTGTCACTAACAAAAATAGGATAGCTATTGACGTTACATCTGGGTAACAAAGGCATGCTACCTTGTGATGGAACCACTCAGCGCAAGTCCCCCCAGAGCCTATTTGACATCATAAATCGGTCTATAGTTAATCTATAATGCTGAATTTTGGGCAGGGCATTGGGTGGGTGTCACTAACAAAAGTAGGATAGCTATGGATGTTACGTCTGGGTAAAAAAGGCATGCTACCTTGTGATGGAACCACTCAGCCCATGTCCCCCCAGAGCATATTGGACATCATAAATCGGTCTAAAGTTAATCTATAATGCTGAATTTTGGGCAGGACATTGGGTGGGTGGCACTAACAAAAATAGGATAGCTATGACTGTTACATCAGGGTTATAAAGGTATGCTATCTTGTGATGGCAACAATTTACCAAGTACCCCTGAGAGCGTATTTTAAATCAGAAGTTGGTCATATATATTGCTGAATTATGGGCTGGAAATTTGGTGGGTGGCACTAATAAAAATAGGATAGGTATGGGCATTACATCTGGGAAATAAAGGCATGCTACGTTGTGATGGCACCACTTAACCCAAGTACCGGAGAGAGATTATTTAACATCACAAGGTAGTCAAAAGTTCATCTATAATGCTGAATTTTTGGCAGGACATTGGGTGGGTGGAATGTACAAAAGATAGGATATTTATAAGCGTTACATCTGGGTAATAAAGGCATGCAAAATTATGATAACACCAATTAAGCCAAGCATCCCTGAGAACGTATTTTACATCAGAAATTGGTCAGAATTTCATCTATAATGCTGAATTTTCGGCAGGACATTGGGTGGATGGAATGTACAAAAGATAGGATAGTTATAAGCATTGCATCTGGGTAATAAAGACATGCAAAATTATGATAACACCAATTAAGCCAAGCATCCCTGAGAACGTATTTTACATCAGAAATTGGTCAGAATTTCATCTATAATGCTGAATTTTCGGCAGGACATTGGGTGGATGGAATGTACAAAAGATAGGATAGTTATAAGCATTGCATCTGGGTAATAAAGACATGCAAAATTATGATGGCACCAATTAAGCCAAGCACCCCTGAGAGCGTATTTTACATTAGAAATTGGTCAGAATTTCATCCATAATGCTGAATTTTTGACAGGACATTGGGTGGGTGTCACTAACAAAAATAGGATAGCTATTGACGTTACATCTGGGTAATAAAGGCATGCTACCTTGTGATGGAACCACTCAGCCCAAGTCCCCCCAGAGCATATTTGACATCATAAATCGGTCTAAAGTTAATCTATAATGCTGAATTTTGGGCAGGACATTGGGTGGGTGTCACTAACAAAAATAGGATAGCTATGGACATTACGTCTGGGTAATAAAGGCATGCTACCTTGTGATGGAACCACTCAGCCCAAGTCCCCCCAGAGCATATTTGACATTATAAATCGGTCTAAAGTTAATCCATAATGCTGAATTTTTGACAGGACATTGGGTGGGTGTCACTAACAAAAATAGGATAGCTATTGACGTTACATCTGGGTAACAAAGGCATGCTACCTTGTGATGGAACCACTCAGCGCAAGTCCCCCCAGAGCCTATTTGACATCATAAATCGGTCTATAGTTAATCTATAATGCTGAATTTTGGGCAGGGCATTGGGTGGGTGTCACTAACAAAAGTAGGATAGCTATGGATGTTACGTCTGGGTAAAAAAGGCATGCTACCTTGTGATGGAACCACTCAGCCCATGTCCCCCCAGAGCATATTGGACATCATAAATCGGTCTAAAGTTAATCTATAATGCTGAATTTTGGGCAGGACATTGGGTGGGTGGCACTAACAAAAATAGGATAGCTATGACTGTTACATCAGGGTTATAAAGGTATGCTATCTTGTGATGGCAACAATTTACCAAGTACCCCTGAGAGCGTATTTTAAATCAGAAGTTGGTCATATATATTGCTGAATTATGGGCTGGAAATTTGGTGGGTGGCACTAATAAAAATAGGATAGGTATGGGCATTACATCTGGGAAATAAAGGCATGCTACGTTGTGATGGCACCACTTAACCCAAGTACCGGAGAGAGATTATTTAACATCACAAGGTAGTCAAAAGTTCATCTATAATGCTGAATTTTCGGCAGGACATTGGGTGGGTGGAATGTACAAAAGATAGGATATTTATAAGCGTTACATCTGGGTAATAAAGGCATGCAAAATTATGATGACACCAATTAAGCCAAGCATCCCTGAGAACGTATTTTACATCAGAAATTGGTCAGAATTTCATCTATAATGCTGAATTTTCGGCAGGACATTGGGTGGATGGAATGTACAAAAAATAGAATAGTTATAAGCATTATATCTGGGTAATAAACACATGCAAAATTACAATGGCACCAATTAAGCCAAGCACCCCTGAGAGCGTATTTTACATTAGAAATTGGTCAGAATTTCATCCATAATGCTGAATTTTTGACAGGACATTGGGTGGGTGTCACTAACAAAAATAGGATAGCTATTGACGTTACATCTGGGTAATAAAGGCATGCTACCTTGTGATGGAACCACTCAGCCCAAGTCCCCCGAGAGCATATTTGACATCATAAATCGGTCTAAAGTTAATCTATGATGCTGAATTTTGGGCAGGGCATTGGGTGGGTGTCACTAACAAAAGTAGGATAGCTATGGATGTTACGTCTGGGTAAAAAAGGCATGCTACCTTGTGATGGAACCACTCAGCCCAAGTCCCCCCAGAGCATATTTGACATCATAAATCGGTCTAAAGTTAATCTATGATGCTGAATTTTGGGCAGGGCATTGGGTGGGTGTCACTAACAAAAGTAGGATAGCTATGGATGTTACGTCTGGGTAAAAAAGGCATGCTACCTTGTGATGGAACCACTCAGCCCAAGTCCCCCCAGAGCATATTGGACATCATAAATCGGTCTAAAGTTAATCTATAATGCTGAATTTTGGGGAGGACATTGGGTGGGTGGCACTAACAAAAATAGGATAGCTATGACTGTTACATCAGGGTTATAAAGGTATGCTATCTTGTGATGGCAACAATTTACCAAGTACCCCTGAGAGCATTTTTTAAATCAGAAGTTGGTCATATATATTGCTGAATTATGGGCTGGAAATTTGGTGGGTGGCACTAATAAAAATAGGATAGGTATGGGCATTACATCTGGGAAATAAAGGCATGCTACGTTGTGATGGCACCACTTAACCCAAGTACCGGAGAGTGATTATTTAACATCACAAGCTAGTCAAAAGTTCATCTATAATGCTGAATTTTCGGCAGGACATTGGGTGGGTGGAATGTACAAAAGATAGTATAGTTATAAGCGTTACATCTGGGTAATAAAGGCATGCAAAATTATGATGACACCAATTAAGCCAAGCATCCCTGAGAACGTATTTTACATCAGAAATTGGTCAGAATTTCATCTATAATGCTGAATTTTCGGCAGGACATTGGGTGGATGGAATGTACAAAAAATAGAATAGTTATAAGCATTATATCTGGGTAATAAAGACATGCAAAATTACAATGGCACCAATTAAGCCAAGCACCCCTGAGAGCGTATTTTACATTAGAAATTGGTCAGAATTTCATCCATAATGCTGAATTTTTGACAGGACATTGGGTGGGTGTCACTAACAAAAATAGGATAGCTATTGACGTTACATCTGGGTAACAAAGGCATGCTACCTTGTGATGGAACCACTCAGCGCAAGTCCCCCCAGAGCCTATTTGACATCATAAATCGGTCTATAGTTAATCTATAATGCTGAATTTTGGGCAGGGCATTGGGTGGGTGTCACTAACAAAAGTAGGATAGCTATGGATGTTACGTCTGGGTAAAAAAGGCATGCTACCTTGTGATGGAACCACTCAGCCCATGTCCCCCCAGAGCATATTGGACATCATAAATCGGTCTAAAGTTAATCTATAATGCTGAATTTTGGGCAGGACATTGGGTGGGTGGCACTAACAAAAATAGGATAGCTATGACTGTTACATCAGGGTTATAAAGGTATGCTATCTTGTGATGGCAACAATTTACCAAGTACCCCTGAGAGCGTATTTTAAATCAGAAGTTGGTCATATATATTGCTGAATTATGGGCTGGAAATTTGGTGGGTGGCACTAATAAAAATAGGATAGGTATGGGCATTACATCTGGGAAATAAAGGCATGCTACGTTGTGATGGCACCACTTAACCCAAGTACCGGAGAGAGATTATTTAACATCACAAGGTAGTCAAAAGTTCATCTATAATGCTGAATTTTTGGCAGGACATTGGGTGGGTGGAATGTACAAAAGATAGGATATTTATAAGCGTTACATCTGGGTAATAAAGGCATGCAAAATTATGATAACACCAATTAAGCCAAGCATCCCTGAGAACGTATTTTACATCAGAAATTGGTCAGAATTTCATCTATAATGCTGAATTTTCGGCAGGACATTGGGTGGATGGAATGTACAAAAGATAGGATAGTTATAAGCATTGCATCTGGGTAATAAAGACATGCAAAATTATGATAACACCAATTAAGCCAAGCATCCCTGAGAACGTATTTTACATCAGAAATTGGTCAGAATTTCATCTATAATGCTGAATTTTCGGCAGGACATTGGGTGGATGGAATGTACAAAAGATAGGATAGTTATAAGCATTGCATCTGGGTAATAAAGACATGCAAAATTATGATGGCACCAATTAAGCCAAGCACCCCTGAGAGCGTATTTTACATTAGAAATTGGTCAGAATTTCATCCATAATGCTGAATTTTTGACAGGACATTGGGTGGGTGTCACTAACAAAAATAGGATAGCTATTGACGTTACATCTGGGTAATAAAGGCATGCTACCTTGTGATGGAACCACTCAGCCCAAGTCCCCCCAGAGCATATTTGACATCATAAATCGGTCTAAAGTTAATCTATAATGCTGAATTTTGGGCAGGACATTGGGTGGGTGTCACTAACAAAAATAGGATAGCTATGGACATTACGTCTGGGTAATAAAAGCATGCTACCTTGTGATGGAACCACTCAGCCCAAGTCCCCCCAGAGCATATTTGACATTATAAATCGGTCTAAAGTTAATCTATAATGCTGAATTTTGGGCAGGACATTGGGTGGGTGTCACTAACAAAAGTAGGATAGCTATGGACGTTACGTCTGGGTAATAAAGGCATGCTACCTTGTGATGGAACCACTCAGCCCAAGTCCCCCCAGAGCATTTTTGACATCACAAGTTGGTCTAAAGTTCATCTATAATGCTGAAGTTTGGGCAGGACATTGGGTGGGTGTCACTAACAAAGTAGGATAGGTATGGACGTTATGTCTGAGTAATAAAGGCATGCTACCTTGTGATGGAACCACTCAGCCTAAGTCCCCCCAGAGCATATTTGACATCATAAATCGGTCTAAAGTCAATCTATAATGCTGAATTTTGGGCAGGACATTGGGTGGGTGTCACTAACAAAAATATGATAGTTATGGGCGTTACATCTGGGAAATAAAGGCATGCTACCTTGTGATGGCACCACTCAGCCCATGTCCCCCTAGAGCATTTTTGACATCACAAGTTGGTCTAAAGTTCATCTATAATGCTGAAGTTTGGGCAGGACATTGGGTGGGTGGCAGTAACAAAAATAGGATAGCTATGACTGTTAAATCAGGGTTATAAAGGTATGCTATCTTGTGATGGCAACAATTTACCAAGTACCCCTGAGAGCGTATTTTAAATCAGAAGTTGGTCATATATATTGCTGAATTATGGGCTGGAAATTTGGTGGGTGGCACTAATAAAAATAGGATAGCTATGGGCGTTACATCTGGGAAATAAAGGCATGCTACGTTGTGATGGCACTACTTAACCCAAGTACCAGAGAGAGATTATTTAACATCACAAGCTAGTCAAAAGTTCATCTATAATGCTGAATTTTCGGCAGGACATTGGGTGGGTGGAATGTACAAAAGATAGTATAGTTATAAGCGTTACATCTGGGTAATAAAGGCATGCAAAATTATGATGACACCAATTAAGCCAAGCATCACTGAGAACATATTTTACATCAGAAATTGGTCAGAATTTCATCTATAATGCTGAATTTTCGGCAGGACATTGGGTGGATGGAATGTACACAAGATAGGATAGTTATAAGCATTACATCTGGGTAATAAAGACATGCAAAATTACGATGGCACCAATTAAGCGAAGCACCCCTGAGAGCGTATTTTACATTAGAAATTGGTCAGAATTTCATCCATAATGCTGAATTTTTGACAGGACATTGGGTGGGTGTCACTAACAAAAAAAGGATAGCTATTGACGTTACATCTGGGTAACAAAGGCATGCTACCTTGTGATGGAACCACTCAGCCCAAGTCCCCCCAGAGCATATTTGACATCATAAATCGGTCTAAAGTTAATCTATGATGCTGAATTTTGGGCAGGGCATTGGGTGGGTGTCACTAACAAAAGTAGGATAGCTATGGATGTTACGTCTGGGTAAAAAAGGCATGCTACCTTGTGATGGAACCACTCAGCGCAAGTCCCCCCAGAGCCTATTTGACATCATAAATCGGTCTATAGTTAATCTATAATGCTGAATTTTGGGCAGGGCATTGGGTGGGTGTCACTAACAAAAGTAGGATAGCTATGGATGTTACGTCTGGGTAAAAAAGGCATGCTACCTTGTGATGGAACCACTCAGCCCATGTCCCCCCAGAGCATATTGGACATCATAAATCGGTCTAAAGTTAATCTATAATGCTGAATTTTGGGCAGGACATTGGGTGGGTGGCACTAACAAAAATAGGATAGCTATGACTGTTACATCAGGGTTATAAAGGTATGCTATCTTGTGATGGCAACAATTTACCAAGTACCCCTGAGAGCGTATTTTAAATCAGAAGTTGGTCATATATATTGCTGAATTATGGGCTGGAAATTTGGTGGGTGGCACTAATAAAAATAGGATAGGTATGGGCATTACATCTGGGAAATAAAGGCATGCTACGTTGTGATGGCACCACTTAACCCAAGTACCGGAGAGAGATTATTTAACATCACAAGGTAGTCAAAAGTTCATCTATAATGCTGAATTTTCGGCAGGACATTGGGTGGGTGGAATGTACAAAAGATAGTATAGTTATAAGCGTTACATCTGGGTAATAAAGGCATGCAAAATTATGATGACACCAATTAAGCCAAGCATCCCTGAGAACGTATTTTACATCAGAAATTGGTCAGAATTTCATCTATAATGCTGAATTTTCGGCAGGACATTGGGTGGATGGAATGTACAAAAAATAGAATAGTTATAAGCATTATATCTGGGTAATAAAGACATGCAAAATTACAATGGCACCAATTAAGCCAAGCACCCCTGAGAGCGTATTTTACATTAGAAATTGGTCAGAATTTCATCCATAATGCTGAATTTTTGACAGGACATTGGGTGGGTGTCACTAACAAAAATAGGATAGCTATTGACGTTACATCTGGGTAACAAAGGCATGCTACCTTGTGATGGAACCACTCAGCGCAAGTCCCCCCAGAGCCTATTTGACATCATAAATCGGTCTATAGTTAATCTATAATGCTGAATTTTGGGCAGGGCATTGGGTGGGTGTCACTAACAAAAGTAGGATAGCTATGGATGTTACGTCTGGGTAAAAAAGGCATGCTACCTTGTGATGGAACCACTCAGCCCATGTCCCCCCAGAGCATATTGGACATCATAAATCGGTCTAAAGTTAATCTATAATGCTGAATTTTGGGCAGGACATTGGGTGGGTGGCACTAACAAAAATAGGATAGCTATGACTGTTACATCAGGGTTATAAAGGTATGCTATCTTGTGATGGCAACAATTTACCAAGTACCCCTGAGAGCGTATTTTAAATCAGAAGTTGGTCATATATATTGCTGAATTATGGGCTGGAAATTTGGTGGGTGGCACTAATAAAAATAGGATAGGTATGGGCATTACATCTGGGAAATAAAGGCATGCTACGTTGTGATGGCACCACTTAACCCAAGTACCGGAGAGAGATTATTTAACATCACAAGGTAGTCAAAAGTTCATCTATAATGCTGAATTTTTGGCAGGACATTGGGTGGGTGGAATGTACAAAAGATAGGATATTTATAAGCGTTACATCTGGGTAATAAAGGCATGCAAAATTATGATAACACCAATTAAGCCAAGCATCCCTGAGAACGTATTTTACATCAGAAATTGGTCAGAATTTCATCTATAATGCTGAATTTTCGGCAGGACATTGGGTGGATGGAATGTACAAAAGATAGGATAGTTATAAGCATTGCATCTGGGTAATAAAGACATGCAAAATTATGATGGCACCAATTAAGCCAAGCACCCCTGAGAGCGTATTTTACATTAGAAATTGGTCAGAATTTCATCCATAATGCTGAATTTTTGACAGGACATTGGGTGGGTGTCACTAACAAAAATAGGATAGCTATTGACGTTACATCTGGGTAATAAAGGCATGCTACCTTGTGATGGAACCACTCAGCCCAAGTCCCCCCAGAGCATATTTGACATCATAAATCGGTCTAAAGTTAATCTATAATGCTGAATTTTGGGCAGGACATTGGGTGGGTGTCACTAACAAAAATAGGATAGCTATGGACATTACGTCTGGGTAATAAAGGCATGCTACCTTGTGATGGAACCACTCAGCCCAAGTCCCCCCAGAGCATATTTGACATTATAAATCGGTCTAAAGTTAATCTATAATGCTGAATTTTGGGCAGGACATTGGGTGGGTGTCACTAACAAAAGTAGGATAGCTATGGACGTTACGTCTGGGTAATAAAGGCATGCTACCTTGTGATGGAACCACTCAGCCCAAGTCCCCCCAGAGCATTTTTGACATCACAAGTTGGTCTAAAGTTCATCTATAATGCTGAAGTTTGGGCAGGACATTGGGTGGGTGTCACTAACAAAGTAGGATAGGTATGGACGTTATGTCTGAGTAATAAAGGCATGCTACCTTGTGATGGAACCACTCAGCCTAAGTCCCCCCAGAGCATATTTGACATCATAAATCGGTCTAAAGTCAATCTATAATGCTGAATTTTGGGCAGGACATTGGGTGGGTGTCACTAACAAAAATATGATAGTTATGGGCGTTACATCTGGGAAATAAAGGCATGCTACCTTGTGATGGCACCACTCAGCCCATGTCCCCCTGGAGCATTTTTGACATCACAAGTTGGTCTAAAGTTCATCTATAATGCTGAAGTTTGGGCAGGACATTGGGTGGGTGGCAGTAACAAAAATAGGATAGCTATGACTGTTAAATCAGGGTTATAAAGGTATGCTATCTTGTGATGGCAACAATTTACCAAGTACCCCTGAGAGCGTATTTTAAATCAGAAGTTGGTCATATATATTGCTGAATTATGGGCTGGAAATTTGGTGGGTGGCACTAATAAAAATAGGATAGCTATGGGCGTTACATCTGGGAAATAAAGGCATGCTACGTTGTGATGGCACTACTTAACCCAAGTACCAGAGAGAGATTATTTAACATCACAAGCTAGTCAAAAGTTCATCTATAATGCTGAATTTTCGGCAGGACATTGGGTGGGTGGAATGTACAAAAGATAGTATAGTTATAAGCGTTACATCTGGGTAATAAAGGCATGCAAAATTATGATGACACCAATTAAGCCAAGCATCACTGAGAACATATTTTACATCAGAAATTGGTCAGAATTTCATCTATAATGCTGAATTTTCGGCAGGACATTGGGTGGATGGAATGTACACAAGATAGGATAGTTATAAGCATTACATCTGGGTAATAAAGACATGCAAAATTACGATGGCACCAATTAAGCGAAGCACCCCTGAGAGCGTATTTTACATTAGAAATTGGTCAGAATTTCATCCATAATGCTGAATTTTTGACAGGACATTGGGTGGGTGTCACTAACAAAAAAAGGATAGCTATTGACGTTACATCTGGGTAACAAAGGCATGCTACCTTGTGATGGAACCACTCAGCCCAAGTCCCCCCAGAGCATATTTGACATCATAAATCGGTCTAAAGTTAATCTATGATGCTGAATTTTGGGCAGGGCATTGGGTGGGTGTCACTAACAAAAGTAGGATAGCTATGGATGTTACGTCTGGGTAAAAAAGGCATGCTACCTTGTGATGGAACCACTCAGCGCAAGTCCCCCCAGAGCCTATTTGACATCATAAATCGGTCTATAGTTAATCTATAATGCTGAATTTTGGGCAGGGCATTGGGTGGGTGTCACTAACAAAAGTAGGATAGCTATGGATGTTACGTCTGGGTAAAAAAGGCATGCTACCTTGTGATGGAACCACTCAGCCCATGTCCCCCCAGAGCATATTGGACATCATAAATCGGTCTAAAGTTAATCTATAATGCTGAATTTTGGGCAGGACATTGGGTGGGTGGCACTAACAAAAATAGGATAGCTATGACTGTTACATCAGGGTTATAAAGGTATGCTATCTTGTGATGGCAACAATTTACCAAGTACCCCTGAGAGCGTATTTTAAATCAGAAGTTGGTCATATATATTGCTGAATTATGGGCTGGAAATTTGGTGGGTGGCACTAATAAAAATAGGATAGGTATGGGCATTACATCTGGGAAATAAAGGCATGCTACGTTGTGATGGCACCACTTAACCCAAGTACCGGAGAGAGATTATTTAACATCACAAGGTAGTCAAAAGTTCATCTATAATGCTGAATTTTCGGCAGGACATTGGGTGGGTGGAATGTACAAAAGATAGTATAGTTATAAGCGTTACATCTGGGTAATAAAGGCATGCAAAATTATGATGACACCAATTAAGCCAAGCATCCCTGAGAACGTATTTTACATCAGAAATTGGTCAGAATTTCATCTATAATGCTGAATTTTCGGCAGGACATTGGGTGGATGGAATGTACAAAAAATAGAATAGTTATAAGCATTATATCTGGGTAATAAAGACATGCAAAATTACAATGGCACCAATTAAGCCAAGCACCCCTGAGAGCGTATTTTACATTAGAAATTGGTCAGAATTTCATCCATAATGCTGAATTTTTGACAGGACATTGGGTGGGTGTCACTAACAAAAATAGGATAGCTATTGACGTTACATCTGGGTAACAAAGGCATGCTACCTTGTGATGGAACCACTCAGCGCAAGTCCCCCCAGAGCCTATTTGACATCATAAATCGGTCTATAGTTAATCTATAATGCTGAATTTTGGGCAGGGCATTGGGTGGGTGTCACTAACAAAAGTAGGATAGCTATGGATGTTACGTCTGGGTAAAAAAGGCATGCTACCTTGTGATGGAACCACTCAGCCCATGTCCCCCCAGAGCATATTGGACATCATAAATCGGTCTAAAGTTAATCTATAATGCTGAATTTTGGGCAGGACATTGGGTGGGTGGCACTAACAAAAATAGGATAGCTATGACTGTTACATCAGGGTTATAAAGGTATGCTATCTTGTGATGGCAACAATTTACCAAGTACCCCTGAGAGCGTATTTTAAATCAGAAGTTGGTCATATATATTGCTGAATTATGGGCTGGAAATTTGGTGGGTGGCACTAATAAAAATAGGATAGGTATGGGCATTACATCTGGGAAATAAAGGCATGCTACGTTGTGATGGCACCACTTAACCCAAGTACCGGAGAGAGATTATTTAACATCACAAGGTAGTCAAAAGTTCATCTATAATGCTGAATTTTCGGCAGGACATTGGGTGGGTGGAATGTACAAAAGATAGGATATTTATAAGCGTTACATCTGGGTAATAAAGGCATGCAAAATTATGATGACACCAATTAAGCCAAGCATCCCTGAGAACGTATTTTACATCAGAAATTGGTCAGAATTTCATCTATAATGCTGAATTTTCGGCAGGACATTGGGTGGATGGAATGTACAAAAAATAGAATAGTTATAAGCATTATATCTGGGTAATAAAGACATGCAAAATTACAATGGCACCAATTAAGCCAAGCACCCCTGAGAGCGTATTTTACATTAGAAATTGGTCAGAATTTCATCCATAATGCTGAATTTTTGACAGGACATTGGGTGGGTGTCACTAACAAAAATAGGATAGCTATTGACGTTACATCTGGGTAACAAAGGCATGCTACCTTGTGATGGAACCACTCAGCGCAAGTCCCCCCAGAGCCTATTTGACATCATAAATCGGTCTATAGTTAATCTATAATGCTGAATTTTGGGCAGGGCATTGGGTGGGTGTCACTAACAAAAGTAGGATAGCTATGGATGTTACGTCTGGGTAAAAAAGGCATGCTACCTTGTGATGGAACCACTCAGCCCATGTCCCCCCAGAGCATATTGGACATCATAAATCGGTCTAAAGTTAATCTATAATGCTGAATTTTGGGCAGGACATTGGGTGGGTGGCACTAACAAAAATAGGATAGCTATGACTGTTACATCAGGGTTATAAAGGTATGCTATCTTGTGATGGCAACAATTTACCAAGTACCCCTGAGAGCGTATTTTAAATCAGAAGTTGGTCATATATATTGCTGAATTATGGGCTGGAAATTTGGTGGGTGGCACTAATAAAAATAGGATAGGTATGGGCATTACATCTGGGAAATAAAGGCATGCTACGTTGTGATGGCACCACTTAACCCAAGTACCGGAGAGAGATTATTTAACATCACAAGGTAGTCAAAAGTTCATCTATAATGCTGAATTTTCGGCAGGACATTGGGTGGGTGGAATGTACAAAAGATAGGATATTTATAAGCGTTACATCTGGGTAATAAAGGCATGCAAAATTATGATGACACCAATTAAGCCAAGCATCCCTGAGAACGTATTTTACATCAGAAATTGGTCAGAATTTCATCTATAATGCTGAATTTTCGGCAGGACATTGGGTGGATGGAATGTACAAAAAATAGAATAGTTATAAGCATTATATCTGGGTAATAAAGACATGCAAAATTACAATGGCACCAATTAAGCCAAGCACCCCTGAGAGCGTATTTTACATTAGAAATTGGTCAGAATTTCATCCATAATGCTGAATTTTTGACAGGACATTGGGTGGGTGTCACTAACAAAAATAGGATAGCTATTGACGTTACATCTGGGTAACAAAGGCATGCTACCTTGTGATGGAACCACTCAGCGCAAGTCCCCCCAGAGCCTATTTGACATCATAAATCGGTCTATAGTTAATCTATAATGCTGAATTTTGGGCAGGGCATTGGGTGGGTGTCACTAACAAAAGTAGGATAGCTATGGATGTTACGTCTGGGTAAAAAAGGCATGCTACCTTGTGATGGAACCACTCAGCCCATGTCCCCCCAGAGCATATTGGACATCATAAATCGGTCTAAAGTTAATCTATAATGCTGAATTTTGGGCAGGACATTGGGTGGGTGGCACTAACAAAAATAGGATAGCTATGACTGTTACATCAGGGTTATAAAGGTATGCTATCTTGTGATGGCAACAATTTACCAAGTACCCCTGAGAGCGTATTTTAAATCAGAAGTTGGTCATATATATTGCTGAATTATGGGCTGGAAATTTGGTGGGTGGCACTAATAAAAATAGGATAGGTATGGGCATTACATCTGGGAAATAAAGGCATGCTACGTTGTGATGGCACCACTTAACCCAAGTACCGGAGAGAGATTATTTAACATCACAAGGTAGTCAAAAGTTCATCTATAATGCTGAATTTTCGGCAGGACATTGGGTGGGTGGAATGTACAAAAGATAGGATATTTATAAGCGTTACATCTGGGTAATAAAGGCATGCAAAATTATGATGACACCAATTAAGCCAAGCATCCCTGAGAACGTATTTTACATCAGAAATTGGTCAGAATTTCATCTATAATGCTGAATTTTCGGCAGGACATTGGGTGGATGGAATGTACAAAAAATAGAATAGTTATAAGCATTATATCTGGGTAATAAACACATGCAAAATTACAATGGCACCAATTAAGCCAAGCACCCCTGAGAGCGTATTTTACATTAGAAATTGGTCAGAATTTCATCCATAATGCTGAATTTTTGACAGGACATTGGGTGGGTGTCACTAACAAAAATAGGATAGCTATTGACGTTACATCTGGGTAATAAAGGCATGCTACCTTGTGATGGAACCACTCAGCCCAAGTCCCCCCAGAGCATATTTGACATCATAAATCGGTCTAAAGTTAATCTATGATGCTGAATTTTGGGCAGGGCATTGGGTGGGTGTCACTAACAAAAGTAGGATAGCTATGGATGTTACGTCTGGGTAAAAAAGGCATGCTACCTTGTGATGGAACCACTCAGCCCAAGTCCCCCCAGAGCATATTTGACATCATAAATCGGTCTAAAGTTAATCTATGATGCTGAATTTTGGGCAGGGCATTGGGTGGGTGTCACTAACAAAAGTAGGATAGCTATGGATGTTACGTCTGGGTAAAAAAGGCATGCTACCTTGTGATGGAACCACTCAGCCCAAGTCCCCCCAGAGCATATTGGACATCATAAATCGGTCTAAAGTTAATCTATAATGCTGAATTTTGGGGAGGACATTGGGTGGGTGGCACTAACAAAAATAGGATAGCTATGACTGTTACATCAGGGTTATAAAGGTATGCTATCTTGTGATGGCAACAATTTACCAAGTACCCCTGAGAGCGTTTTTTAAATCAGAAGTTGGTCATATATATTGCTGAATTATGGGCTGGAAATTTGGTGGGTGGCACTAATAAAAATAGGATAGGTATGGGCATTACATCTGGGAAATAAAGGCATGCTACGTTGTGATGGCACCACTTAACCCAAGTACCGGAGAGTGATTATTTAACATCACAAGCTAGTCAAAAGTTCATCTATAATGCTGAATTTTCGGCAGGACATTGGGTGGGTGGAATGTACAAAAGATAGTATAGTTATAAGCGTTACATCTGGGTAATAAAGGCATGCAAAATTATGATGACACCAATTAAGCCAAGCATCCCTGAGAACGTATTTTACATCAGAAATTGGTCAGAATTTCATCTATAATGCTGAATTTTCGGCAGGACATTGGGTGGATGGAATGTACAAAAAATAGAATAGTTATAAGCATTATATCTGGGTAATAAAGACATGCAAAATTACAATGGCACCAATTAAGCCAAGCACCCCTGAGAGCGTATTTTACATTAGAAATTGGTCAGAATTTCATCCATAATGCTGAATTTTTGACAGGACATTGGGTGGGTGTCACTAACAAAAATAGGATAGCTATTGACGTTACATCTGGGTAACAAAGGCATGCTACCTTGTGATGGAACCACTCAGCGCAAGTCCCCCCAGAGCCTATTTGACATCATAAATCGGTCTATAGTTAATCTATAATGCTGAATTTTGGGCAGGGCATTGGGTGGGTGTCACTAACAAAAGTAGGATAGCTATGGATGTTACGTCTGGGTAAAAAAGGCATGCTACCTTGTGATGGAACCACTCAGCCCATGTCCCCCCAGAGCATATTGGACATCATAAATCGGTCTAAAGTTAATCTATAATGCTGAATTTTGGGCAGGACATTGGGTGGGTGGCACTAACAAAAATAGGATAGCTATGACTGTTACATCAGGGTTATAAAGGTATGCTATCTTGTGATGGCAACAATTTACCAAGTACCCCTGAGAGCGTATTTTAAATCAGAAGTTGGTCATATATATTGCTGAATTATGGGCTGGAAATTTGGTGGGTGGCACTAATAAAAATAGGATAGGTATGGGCATTACATCTGGGAAATAAAGGCATGCTACGTTGTGATGGCACCACTTAACCCAAGTACCGGAGAGAGATTATTTAACATCACAAGGTAGTCAAAAGTTCATCTATAATGCTGAATTTTCGGCAGGACATTGGGTGGGTGGAATGTACAAAAGATAGGATATTTATAAGCGTTACATCTGGGTAATAAAGGCATGCAAAATTATGATGACACCAATTAAGCCAAGCATCCCTGAGAACGTATTTTACATCAGAAATTGGTCAGAATTTCATCTATAATGCTGAATTTTCGGCAGGACATTGGGTGGATGGAATGTACAAAAAATAGAATAGTTATAAGCATTATATCTGGGTAATAAAGACATGCAAAATTACAATGGCACCAATTAAGCCAAGCACCCCTGAGAGCGTATTTTACATTAGAAATTGGTCAGAATTTCATCCATAATGCTGAATTTTTGACAGGACATTGGGTGGGTGTCACTAACAAAAATAGGATAGCTATTGACGTTACATCTGGGTAACAAAGGCATGCTACCTTGTGATGGAACCACTCAGCGCAAGTCCCCCCAGAGCCTATTTGACATCATAAATCGGTCTATAGTTAATCTATAATGCTGAATTTTGGGCAGGGCATTGGGTGGGTGTCACTAACAAAAGTAGGATAGCTATGGATGTTACGTCTGGGTAAAAAAGGCATGCTACCTTGTGATGGAACCACTCAGCCCATGTCCCCCCAGAGCATATTGGACATCATAAATCGGTCTAAAGTTAATCTATAATGCTGAATTTTGGGCAGGACATTGGGTGGGTGGCACTAACAAAAATAGGATAGCTATGACTGTTACATCAGGGTTATAAAGGTATGCTATCTTGTGATGGCAACAATTTACCAAGTACCCCTGAGAGCGTATTTTAAATCAGAAGTTGGTCATATATATTGCTGAATTATGGGCTGGAAATTTGGTGGGTGGCACTAATAAAAATAGGATAGGTATGGGCATTACATCTGGGAAATAAAGGCATGCTACGTTGTGATGGCACCACTTAACCCAAGTACCGGAGAGAGATTATTTAACATCACAAGGTAGTCAAAAGTTCATCTATAATGCTGAATTTTCGGCAGGACATTGGGTGGGTGGAATGTACAAAAGATAGGATATTTATAAGCGTTACATCTGGGTAATAAAGGCATGCAAAATTATGATGACACCAATTAAGCCAAGCATCCCTGAGAACGTATTTTACATCAGAAATTGGTCAGAATTTCATCTATAATGCTGAATTTTCGGCAGGACATTGGGTGGATGGAATGTACAAAAAATAGAATAGTTATAAGCATTATATCTGGGTAATAAACACATGCAAAATTACAATGGCACCAATTAAGCCAAGCACCCCTGAGAGCGTATTTTACATTAGAAATTGGTCAGAATTTCATCCATAATGCTGAATTTTTGACAGGACATTGGGTGGGTGTCACTAACAAAAATAGGATAGCTATTGACGTTACATCTGGGTAATAAAGGCATGCTACCTTGTGATGGAACCACTCAGCCCAAGTCCCCCCAGAGCATATTTGACATCATAAATCGGTCTAAAGTTAATCTATGATGCTGAATTTTGGGCAGGGCATTGGGTGGGTGTCACTAACAAAAGTAGGATAGCTATGGATGTTACGTCTGGGTAAAAAAGGCATGCTACCTTGTGATGGAACCACTCAGCCCAAGTCCCCCCAGAGCATATTTGACATCATAAATCGGTCTAAAGTTAATCTATGATGCTGAATTTTGGGCAGGGCATTGGGTGGGTGTCACTAACAAAAGTAGGATAGCTATGGATGTTACGTCTGGGTAAAAAAGGCATGCTACCTTGTGATGGAACCACTCAGCCCAAGTCCCCCCAGAGCATATTGGACATCATAAATCGGTCTAAAGTTAATCTATAATGCTGAATTTTGGGGAGGACATTGGGTGGGTGGCACTAACAAAAATAGGATAGCTATGACTGTTACATCAGGGTTATAAAGGTATGCTATCTTGTGATGGCAACAATTTACCAAGTACCCCTGAGAGCGTTTTTTAAATCAGAAGTTGGTCATATATATTGCTGAATTATGGGCTGGAAATTTGGTGGGTGGCACTAATAAAAATAGGATAGGTATGGGCATTACATCTGGGAAATAAAGGCATGCTACGTTGTGATGGCACCACTTAACCCAAGTACCGGAGAGTGATTATTTAACATCACAAGCTAGTCAAAAGTTCATCTATAATGCTGAATTTTCGGCAGGACATTGGGTGGGTGGAATGTACAAAAGATAGTATAGTTATAAGCGTTACATCTGGGTAATAAAGGCATGCAAAATTATGATGACACCAATTAAGCCAAGCATCCCTGAGAACGTATTTTACATCAGAAATTGGTCAGAATTTCATCTATAATGCTGAATTTTTGGCAGGACATTGGGTGGATGGAATGTACAAAAAATAGAATAGTTATAAGCATTATATCTGGGTAATAAAGACATGCAAAATTACAATGGCACCAATTAAGCCAAGCACCCCTGAGAGCGTATTTTACATTAGAAATTGGTCAGAATTTCATCCATAATGCTGAATTTTTGACAGGACATTGGGTGGGTGTCACTAACAAAAATAGGATAGCTATTGACGTTACATCTGGGTAACAAAGGCATGCTACCTTGTGATGGAACCACTCAGCGCAAGTCCCCCCAGAGCCTATTTGACATCATAAATCGGTCTATAGTTAATCTATAATGCTGAATTTTGGGCAGGGCATTGGGTGGGTGTCACTAACAAAAGTAGGATAGCTATGGATGTTACGTCTGGGTAAAAAAGGCATGCTACCTTGTGATGGAACCACTCAGCCCATGTCCCCCCAGAGCATATTGGACATCATAAATCGGTCTAAAGTTAATCTATAATGCTGAATTTTGGGCAGGACATTGGGTGGGTGGCACTAACAAAAATAGGATAGCTATGACTGTTACATCAGGGTTATAAAGGTATGCTATCTTGTGATGGCAACAATTTACCAAGTACCCCTGAGAGCGTATTTTAAATCAGAAGTTGGTCATATATATTGCTGAATTATGGGCTGGAAATTTGGTGGGTGGCACTAATAAAAATAGGATAGGTATGGGCATTACATCTGGGAAATAAAGGCATGCTACGTTGTGATGGCACCACTTAACCCAAGTACCGGAGAGAGATTATTTAACATCACAAGGTAGTCAAAAGTTCATCTATAATGCTGAATTTTTGGCAGGACATTGGGTGGGTGGAATGTACAAAAGATAGGATATTTATAAGCGTTACATCTGGGTAATAAAGGCATGCAAAATTATGATAACACCAATTAAGCCAAGCATCCCTGAGAACGTATTTTACATCAGAAATTGGTCAGAATTTCATCTATAATGCTGAATTTTCGGCAGGACATTGGGTGGATGGAATGTACAAAAGATAGGATAGTTATAAGCATTGCATCTGGGTAATAAAGACATGCAAAATTATGATAACACCAATTAAGCCAAGCATCCCTGAGAACGTATTTTACATCAGAAATTGGTCAGAATTTCATCTATAATGCTGAATTTTCGGCAGGACATTGGGTGGATGGAATGTACAAAAGATAGGATAGTTATAAGCATTGCATCTGGGTAATAAAGACATGCAAAATTATGATGGCACCAATTAAGCCAAGCACCCCTGAGAGCGTATTTTACATTAGAAATTGGTCAGAATTTCATCCATAATGCTGAATTTTTGACAGGACATTGGGTGGGTGTCACTAACAAAAATAGGATAGCTATTGACGTTACATCTGGGTAATAAAGGCATGCTACCTTGTGATGGAACCACTCAGCCCAAGTCCCCCCAGAGCATATTTGACATCATAAATCGGTCTAAAGTTAATCTATAATGCTGAATTTTGGGCAGGACATTGGGTGGGTGTCACTAACAAAAATAGGATAGCTATGGACATTACGTCTGGGTAATAAAGGCATGCTACCTTGTGATGGAACCACTCAGCCCAAGTCCCCCCAGAGCATATTTGACATTATAAATCGGTCTAAAGTTAATCCATAATGCTGAATTTTTGACATGACATTGGGTGGGTGTCACTAACAAAAATAGGATAGCTATTGACGTTACATCTGGGTAACAAAGGCATGCTACCTTGTGATGGAACCACTCAGCGCAAGTCCCCCCAGAGCATATTGGACATCATAAATCGGTCTAAAGTTAATCTATAATGCTGAATTTTGGGCAGGACATTGGGTGGGTGGCACTAACAAAAATAGGATAGCTATGACTGTTACATCAGGGTTATAAAGGTATGCTATCTTGTGATGGCAACAATTTACCAAGTACCCCTGAGAGCGTATTTTAAATCAGAAGTTGGTCATATATATTGCTGAATTATGGGCTGGAAATTTGGTGGGTGGCACTAATAAAAATAGGATAGGTATGGGCATTACATCTGGGAAATAAAGGCATGCTACGTTGTGATGGCACCACTTAACCCAAGTACCGGAGAGAGATTATTTAACATCACAAGGTAGTCAAAAGTTCATCTATAATGCTGAATTTTCGGCAGGACATTGGGTGGGTGGAATGTACAAAAGATAGTATAGTTATAAGCGTTACATCTGGGTAATAAAGGCATGCAAAATTATGATGACACCAATTAAGCCAAGCATCCCTGAGAACGTATTTTACATCAGAAATTGGTCAGAATTTCATCTATAATGCTGAATTTTCGGCAGGACATTGGGTGGATGGAATGTACAAAAAATAGAATAGTTATAAGCATTATATCTGGGTAATAAAGACATGCAAAATTACAATGGCACCAATTAAGCCAAGCACCCCTGAGAGCGTATTTTACATTAGAAATTGGTCAGAATTTCATCCATAATGCTGAATTTTTGACAGGACATTGGGTGGGTGTCACTAACAAAAATAGGATAGCTATTGACGTTACATCTGGGTAACAAAGGCATGCTACCTTGTGATGGAACCACTCAGCGCAAGTCCCCCCAGAGCCTATTTGACATCATAAATCGGTCTATAGTTAATCTATAATGCTGAATTTTGGGCAGGGCATTGGGTGGGTGTCACTAACAAAAGTAGGATAGCTATGGATGTTACGTCTGGGTAAAAAAGGCATGCTACCTTGTGATGGAACCACTCAGCCCATGTCCCCCCAGAGCATATTGGACATCATAAATCGGTCTAAAGTTAATCTATAATGCTGAATTTTGGGCAGGACATTGGGTGGGTGGCACTAACAAAAATAGGATAGCTAAGACTGTTACATCAGGGTTATAAAGGTATGCTATCTTGTGATGGCAACAATTTACCAAGTACCCCTGAGAGCGTATTTTAAATCAGAAGTTGGTCATATATATTGCTGAATTATGGGCTGGAAATTTGGTGGGTGGCACTAATAAAAATAGGATAGGTATGGGCATTACATCTGGGAAATAAAGGCATGCTACGTTGTGATGGCACCACTTAACCCAAGTACCGGAGAGAGATTATTTAACATCACAAGGTAGTCAAAAGTTCATCTATAATGCTGAATTTTTGGCAGGACATTGGGTGGGTGGAATGTACAAAAGATAGGATATTTATAAGCGTTACATCTGGGTAATAAAGGCATGCAAAATTATGATAACACCAATTAAGCCAAGCATCCCTGAGAACGTATTTTACATCAGAAATTGGTCAGAATTTCATCTATAATGCTGAATTTTCGGCAGGACATTGGGTGGATGGAATGTACAAAAGATAGGATAGTTATAAGCATTGCATCTGGGTAATAAAGACATGCAAAATTATGATAACACCAATTAAGCCAAGCATCCCTGAGAACGTATTTTACATTAGAAATTGGTCAGAATTTCATCCATAATGCTGAATTTTTGACAGGACATTGGGTGGGTGTCACTAACAAAAATAGGATAGCTATTGACGTTACATCTGGGTAACAAAGGCATGCTACCTTGTGATGGAACCACTCAGCGCAAGTCCCCCCAGAGCCTATTTGACATCATAAATCGGTCTATAGTTAATCTATAATGCTGAATTTTGGGCAGGGCATTGGGTGGGTGTCACTAACAAAAGTAGGATAGCTATGGATGTTACGTCTGGGTAAAAAAGGCATGCTACCTTGTGATGGAACCACTCAGCCCATGTCCCCCCAGAGCATATTGGACATCATAAATCGGTCTAAAGTTAATCTATAATGCTGAATTTTGGGCAGGACATTGGGTGGGTGGCACTAACAAAAATAGGATAGCTAAGACTGTTACATCAGGGTTATAAAGGTATGCTATCTTGTGATGGCAACAATTTACCAAGTACCCCTGAGAGCGTATTTTAAATCAGAAGTTGGTCATATATATTGCTGAATTATGGGCTGGAAATTTGGTGGGTGGCACTAATAAAAATAGGATAGGTATGGGCATTACATCTGGGAAATAAAGGCATGCTACGTTGTGATGGCACCACTTAACCCAAGTACCGGAGAGAGATTATTTAACATCACAAGGTAGTCAAAAGTTCATCTATAATGCTGAATTTTTGGCAGGACATTGGGTGGGTGGAATGTACAAAAGATAGGATATTTATAAGCGTTACATCTGGGTAATAAAGGCATGCAAAATTATGATAACACCAATTAAGCCAAGCATCCCTCAGAACGTATTTTACATCAGAAATTGGTCAGAATTTCATCTATAATGCTGAATTTTCGGCAGGACATTGGGTGGATGGAATGTACAAAAGATAGGATAGTTATAAGCATTGCATCTGGGTAATAAAGACATGCAAAATTATGATAACACCAATTAAGCCAAGCATCCCTGAGAACGTATTTTACATCAGAAATTGGTCAGAATTTCATCTATAATGCTGAATTTTCGGCAGGACATTGGGTGGATGGAATGTACAAAAGATAGGATAGTTATAAGCATTGCATCAGGGTAATAAAGACATGCAAAATTATGATGGCACCAATTAAGCCAAGCACCCCTGAGAGCGTATTTTACATTAGAAATTGGTCAGAATTTCATCCATAATGCTGAATTTTTGACAGGACATTGGGTGGGTGTCACTAACAAAAATAGGATAGCTATTGACGTTACATCTGGGTAATAAAGGCATGCTACCTTGTGATGGAACCACTCAGCCCAAGTCCCCCCAGAGCATATTTGACATCATAAATCGGTCTAAAGTTAATCTATAATGCTGAATTTTGGGCAGGACATTGGGTGGGTGTCACTAACAAAAATAGGATAGCTATGGACATTACGTCTGGGTAATAAAGGCATGCTACCTTGTGATGGAACCACTCAGCCCAAGTCCCCCCAGAGCATATTTGACATTATAAATCGGTCTAAAGTTAATCCATAATGCTGAATTTTTGACAGGACATTGGGTGGGTGTCACTAACAAAAATAGGATAGCTATTGACGTTACATCTGGGTAACAAAGGCATGCTACCTTGTGATGGAACCACTCAGCGCAAGTCCCCCCAGAGCCTATTTGACATCATAAATCGGTCTATAGTTAATCTATAATGCTGAATTTTGGGCAGGGCATTGGGTGGGTGTCACTAACAAAAGTAGGATAGCTATGGATGTTACGTCTGGGTAAAAAAGGCATGCTACCTTGTGATGGAACCACTCAGCCCATGTCCCCCCAGAGCATATTGGACATCATAAATCGGTCTAAAGTTAATCTATAATGCTGAATTTTGGGCAGGACATTGGGTGGGTGGCACTAACAAAAATAGGATAGCTATGACTGTTACATCAGGGTTATAAAGGTATGCTATCTTGTGATGGCAACAATTTACCAAGTACCCCTGAGAGCGTATTTTAAATCAGAAGTTGGTCATATATATTGCTGAATTATGGGCTGGAAATTTGGTGGGTGGCACTAATAAAAATAGGATAGGTATGGGCATTACATCTGGGAAATAAAGGCATGCTACGTTGTGATGGCACCACTTAACCCAAGTACCGGAGAGAGATTATTTAACATCACAAGGTAGTCAAAAGTTCATCTATAATGCTGAATTTTCGGCAGGACATTGGGTGGGTGGAATGTACAAAAGATAGGATATTTATAAGCGTTACATCTGGGTAATAAAGGCATGCAAAATTATGATGACACCAATTAAGCCAAGCATCCCTGAGAACGTATTTTACATCAGAAATTGGTCAGAATTTCATCTATAATGCTGAATTTTCGGCAGGACATTGGGTGGATGGAATGTACAAAAATAGAATAGTTATAAGCATTATATCTGGGTAATAAACACATGCAAAATTACAATGGCACCAATTAAGCCAAGCACCCCTGAGAGCGTATTTTACATTAGAAATTGGTCAGAATTTCATCCATAATGCTGAATTTTTGACAGGACATTGGGTGGGTGTCACTAACAAAAATAGGATAGCTATTGACGTTACATCTGGGTAATAAAGGCATGCTACCTTGTGATGGAACCACTCAGCCCAAGTCCCCCCAGAGCATATTTGACATCATAAATCGGTCTAAAGTTAATCTATGATGCTGAATTTTGGGCAGGGCATTGGGTGGGTGTCACTAACAAAAGTAGGATAGCTATGGATGTTACGTCTGGGTAAAAAAGGCATGCTACCTTGTGATGGAACCACTCAGCCCAAGTCCCCCCAGAGCATATTTGACATCATAAATCGGTCTAAAGTTAATCTATGATGCTGAATTTTGGGCAGGGCATTGGGTGGGTGTCACTAACAAAAGTAGGATAGCTATGGATGTTACGTCTGGGTAAAAAAGGCATGCTACCTTGTGATGGAACCACTCAGCCCAAGTCCCCCCAGAGCATATTGGACATCATAAATCGGTCTAAAGTTAATCTATAATGCTGAATTTTGGGGAGGACATTGGGTGGGTGGCACTAACAAAAATAGGATAGCTATGACTGTTACATCAGGGTTATAAAGGTATGCTATCTTGTGATGGCAACAATTTACCAAGTACCCCTGAGAGCGTTTTTTAAATCAGAAGTTGGTCATATATATTGCTGAATTATGGGCTGGAAATTTGGTGGGTGGCACTAATAAAAATAGGATAGGTATGGGCATTACATCTGGGAAATAAAGGCATGCTACGTTGTGATGGCACCACTTAACCCAAGTACCGGAGAGTGATTATTTAACATCACAAGCTAGTCAAAAGTTCATCTATAATGCTGAATTTTCGGCAGGACATTGGGTGGGTGGAATGTACAAAAGATAGTATAGTTATAAGCGTTACATCTGGGTAATAAAGGCATGCAAAATTATGATGACACCAATTAAGCCAAGCATCCCTGAGAACGTATTTTACATCAGAAATTGGTCAGAATTTCATCTATAATGCTGAATTTTCGGCAGGACATTGGGTGGATGGAATGTACAAAAAATAGAATAGTTATAAGCATTATATCTGGGTAATAAAGACATGCAAAATTACAATGGCACCAATTAAGCCAAGCACCCCTGAGAGCGTATTTTACATTAGAAATTGGTCAGAATTTCATCCATAATGCTGAATTTTTGACAGGACATTGGGTGGGTGTCACTAACAAAAATAGGATAGCTATTGACGTTACATCTGGGTAACAAAGGCATGCTACCTTGTGATGGAACCACTCAGCGCAAGTCCCCCCAGAGCCTATTTGATATCATAAATCGGTCTATAGTTAATCTATAATGCTGAATTTTGGGCAGGGCATTGGGTGGGTGTCACTAACAAAAGTAGGATAGCTATGGATGTTACGTCTGGGTAAAAAAGGCATGCTACCTTGTGATGGAACCACTCAGCCCATGTCCCCCCAGAGCATATTGGACATCATAAATCGGTCTAAAGTTAATCTATAATGCTGAATTTTGGGCAGGACATTGGGTGGGTGGCACTAACAAAAATAGGATAGCTATGACTGTTACATCAGGGTTATAAAGGTATGCTATCTTGTGATGGCAACAATTTACCAAGTACCCCTGAGAGCGTATTTTAAATCAGAAGTTGGTCATATATATTGCTGAATTATGGGCTGGAAATTTGGTGGGTGGCACTAATAAAAATAGGATAGGTATGGGCATTACATCTGGGAAATAAAGGCATGCTACGTTGTGATGGCACCACTTAACCCAAGTACCGGAGAGAGATTATTTAACATCACAAGGTAGTCAAAAGTTCATCTATAATGCTGAATTTTTGGCAGGACATTGGGTGGGTGGAATGTACAAAAGATAGGATATTTATAAGCGTTACATCTGGGTAATAAAGGCATGCAAAATTATGATAACACCAATTAAGCCAAGCATCCCTGAGAACGTATTTTACATCAGAAATTGGTCAGAATTTCATCTATAATGCTGAATTTTCGGCAGGACATTGGGTGGATGGAATGTACAAAAATAGAATAGTTATAAGCATTATATCTGGGTAATAAACACATGCAAAATTACAATGGCACCAATTAAGCCAAGCACCCCTGAGAGCGTATTTTACATTAGAAATTGGTCAGAATTTCATCCATAATGCTGAATTTTTGACAGGACATTGGGTGGGTGTCACTAACAAAAATAGGATAGCTATTGACGTTACATCTGGGTAATAAAGGCATGCTACCTTGTGATGGAACCACTCAGCCCAAGTCCCCCCAGAGCATATTTGACATCATAAATCGGTCTAAAGTTAATCTATGATGCTGAATTTTGGGCAGGGCATTGGGTGGGTGTCACTAACAAAAGTAGGATAGCTATGGATGTTACGTCTGGGTAAAAAAGGCATGCTACCTTGTGATGGAACCACTCAGCCCAAGTCCCCCCAGAGCATATTTGACATCATAAATCGGTCTAAAGTTAATCTATGATGCTGAATTTTGGGCAGGGCATTGGGTGGGTGTCACTAACAAAAGTAGGATAGCTATGGATGTTACGTCTGGGTAAAAAAGGCATGCTACCTTGTGATGGAACCACTCAGCCCAAGTCCCCCCAGAGCATATTGGACATCATAAATCGGTCTAAAGTTAATCTATAATGCTGAATTTTGGGGAGGACATTGGGTGGGTGGCACTAACAAAAATAGGATAGCTATGACTGTTACATCAGGGTTATAAAGGTATGCTATCTTGTGATGGCAACAATTTACCAAGTACCCCTGAGAGCGTTTTTTAAATCAGAAGTTGGTCATATATATTGCTGAATTATGGGCTGGAAATTTGGTGGGTGGCACTAATAAAAATAGGATAGGTATGGGCATTACATCTGGGAAATAAAGGCATGCTACGTTGTGATGGCACCACTTAACCCAAGTACCGGAGAGTGATTATTTAACATCACAAGCTAGTCAAAAGTTCATCTATAATGCTGAATTTTCGGCAGGACATTGGGTGGGTGGAATGTACAAAAGATAGTATAGTTATAAGCGTTACATCTGGGTAATAAAGGCATGCAAAATTATGATGACACCAATTAAGCCAAGCATCCCTGAGAACGTATTTTACATCAGAAATTGGTCAGAATTTCATCTATAATGCTGAATTTTCGGCAGGACATTGGATGGATGGAATGTACAAAAAATAGAATAGTTATAAGCATTATATCTGGGTAATAAAGACATGCAAAATTACAATGGCACCAATTAAGCCAAGCACCCCTGAGAGCGTATTTTACATTAGAAATTGGTCAGAATTTCATCCATAATGCTGAATTTTTGACAGGACATTGGGTGGGTGTCACTAACAAAAATAGGATAGCTATTGACGTTACATCTGGGTAACAAAGGCATGCTACCTTGTGATGGAACCACTCAGCGCAAGTCCCCCCAGAGCCTATTTGATATCATAAATCGGTCTATAGTTAATCTATAATGCTGAATTTTGGGCAGGGCATTGGGTGGGTGTCACTAACAAAAGTAGGATAGCTATGGATGTTACGTCTGGGTAAAAAAGGCATGCTACCTTGTGATGGAACCACTCAGCCCATGTCCCCCCAGAGCATATTGGACATCATAAATCGGTCTAAAGTTAATCTATAATGCTGAATTTTGGGCAGGACATTGGGTGGGTGGCACTAACAAAAATAGGATAGCTATGACTGTTACATCAGGGTTATAAAGGTATGCTATCTTGTGATGGCAACAATTTACCAAGTACCCCTGAGAGCGTATTTTAAATCAGAAGTTGGTCATATATATTGCTGAATTATGGGCTGGAAATTTGGTGGGTGGCACTAATAAAAATAGGATAGGTATGGGCATTACATCTGGGAAATAAAGGCATGCTACGTTGTGATGGCACCACTTAACCCAAGTACCGGAGAGAGATTATTTAACATCACAAGGTAGTCAAAAGTTCATCTATAATGCTGAATTTTTGGCAGGACATTGGGTGGGTGGAATGTACAAAAGATAGGATATTTATAAGCGTTACATCTGGGTAATAAAGGCATGCAAAATTATGATAACACCAATTAAGCCAAGCATCCCTGAGAACGTATTTTACATCAGAAATTGGTCAGAATTTCATCTATAATGCTGAATTTTCGGCAGGACATTGGGTGGATGGAATGTACAAAAGATAGGATAGTTATAAGCATTGCATCTGGGTAATAAAGACATGCAAAATTATGATAACACCAATTAAGCCAAGCATCCCTGAGAACGTATTTTACATCAGAAATTGGTCAGAATTTCATCTATAATGCTGAATTTTCGGCAGGACATTGGGTGGATGGAATGTACAAAAGATAGGATAGTTATAAGCATTGCATCTGGGTAATAAAGACATGCAAAATTATGATGGCACCAATTAAGCCAAGCACCCCTGAGAGCGTATTTTACATTAGAAATTGGTCAGAATTTCATCCATAATGCTGAATTTTTGACAGGACATTGGGTGGGTGTCACTAACAAAAATAGGATAGCTATTGACGTTACATCTGGGTAATAAAGGCATGCTACCTTGTGATGGAACCACTCAGCCCAAGTCCCCCCAGAGCATATTTGACATCATAAATCGGTCTAAAGTTAATCTATAATGCTGAATTTTGGGCAGGACATTGGGTGGGTGTCACTAACAAAAATAGGATAGCTATGGACATTACGTCTGGGTAATAAAGGCATGCTACCTTGTGATGGAACCACTCAGCCCAAGTCCCCCCAGAGCATATTTGACATTATAAATCGGTCTAAAGTTAATCCATAATGCTGAATTTTTGACAGGACATTGGGTGGGTGTCACTAACAAAAATAGGATAGCTATTGACGTTACATCTGGGTAACAAAGGCATGCTACCTTGTGATGGAACCACTCAGCGCAAGTCCCCCCAGAGCCTATTTGACATCATAAATCGGTCTATAGTTAATCTATAATGCTGAATTTTGGGCAGGGCATTGGGTGGGTGTCACTAACAAAAGTAGGATAGCTATGGATGTTACGTCTGGGTAAAAAAGGCATGCTACCTTGTGATGGAACCACTCAGCCCATGTCCCCCCAGAGCATATTGGACATCATAAATCGGTCTAAAGTTAATCTATAATGCTGAATTTTGGGCAGGACATTGGGTGGGTGGCACTAACAAAAATAGGATAGCTATGACTGTTACATCAGGGTTATAAAGGTATGCTATCTTGTGATGGCAACAATTTACCAAGTACCCCTGAGAGCGTATTTTAAATCAGAAGTTGGTCATATATATTGCTGAATTATGGGCTGGAAATTTGGTGGGTGGCACTAATAAAAATAGGATAGGTATGGGCATTACATCTGGGAAATAAAGGCATGCTACGTTGTGATGGCACCACTTAACCCAAGTACCGGAGAGAGATTATTTAACATCACAAGGTAGTCAAAAGTTCATCTATAATGCTGAATTTTCGGCAGGACATTGGGTGGGTGGAATGTACAAAAGATAGGATATTTATAAGCGTTACATCTGGGTAATAAAGGCATGCAAAATTATGATGACACCAATTAAGCCAAGCATCCCTGAGAACGTATTTTACATCAGAAATTGGTCAGAATTTCATCTATAATGCTGAATTTTCGGCAGGACATTGGGTGGATGGAATGTACAAAAATAGAATAGTTATAAGCATTATATCTGGGTAATAAACACATGCAAAATTACAATGGCACCAATTAAGCCAAGCACCCCTGAGAGCGTATTTTACATTAGAAATTGGTCAGAATTTCATCCATAATGCTGAATTTTTGACAGGACATTGGGTGGGTGTCACTAACAAAAATAGGATAGCTATTGACGTTACATCTGGGTAATAAAGGCATGCTACCTTGTGATGGAACCACTCAGCCCAAGTCCCCCCAGAGCATATTTGACATCATAAATCGGTCTAAAGTTAATCTATGATGCTGAATTTTGGGCAGGGCATTGGGTGGGTGTCACTAACAAAAGTAGGATAGCTATGGATGTTACGTCTGGGTAAAAAAGGCATGCTACCTTGTGATGGAACCACTCAGCCCAAGTCCCCCCAGAGCATATTTGACATCATAAATCGGTCTAAAGTTAATCTATGATGCTGAATTTTGGGCAGGGCATTGGGTGGGTGTCACTAACAAAAGTAGGATAGCTATGGATGTTACGTCTGGGTAAAAAAGGCATGCTACCTTGTGATGGAACCACTCAGCCCAAGTCCCCCCAGAGCATATTGGACATCATAAATCGGTCTAAAGTTAATCTATAATGCTGAATTTTGGGGAGGACATTGGGTGGGTGGCACTAACAAAAATAGGATAGCTATGACTGTTACATCAGGGTTATAAAGGTATGCTATCTTGTGATGGCAACAATTTACCAAGTACCCCTGAGAGCGTTTTTTAAATCAGAAGTTGGTCATATATATTGCTGAATTATGGGCTGGAAATTTGGTGGGTGGCACTAATAAAAATAGGATAGGTATGGGCATTACATCTGGGAAATAAAGGCATGCTACGTTGTGATGGCACCACTTAACCCAAGTACCGGAGAGTGATTATTTAACATCACAAGCTAGTCAAAAGTTCATCTATAATGCTGAATTTTCGGCAGGACATTGGGTGGGTGGAATGTACAAAAGATAGTATAGTTATAAGCGTTACATCTGGGTAATAAAGGCATGCAAAATTATGATGACACCAATTAAGCCAAGCATCCCTGAGAACGTATTTTACATCAGAAATTGGTCAGAATTTCATCTATAATGCTGAATTTTCGGCAGGACATTGGGTGGATGGAATGTACAAAAAATAGAATAGTTATAAGCATTATATCTGGGTAATAAAGACATGCAAAATTACAATGGCACCAATTAAGCCAAGCACCCCTGAGAGCGTATTTTACATTAGAAATTGGTCAGAATTTCATCCATAATGCTGAATTTTTGACAGGACATTGGGTGGGTGTCACTAACAAAAATAGGATAGCTATTGACGTTACATCTGGGTAACAAAGGCATGCTACCTTGTGATGGAACCACTCAGCGCAAGTCCCCCCAGAGCCTATTTGACATCATAAATCGGTCTATAGTTAATCTATAATGCTGAATTTTGGGCAGGGCATTGGGTGGGTGTCACTAACAAAAGTAGGATAGCTATGGATGTTACGTCTGGGTAAAAAAGGCATGCTACCTTGTGATGGAACCACTCAGCCCATGTCCCCCCAGAGCATATTGGACATCATAAATCGGTCTAAAGTTAATCTATAATGCTGAATTTTGGGCAGGACATTGGGTGGGTGGCACTAACAAAAATAGGATAGCTATGACTGTTACATCAGGGTTATAAAGGTATGCTATCTTGTGATGGCAACAATTTACCAAGTACCCCTGAGAGCGTATTTTAAATCAGAAGTTGGTCATATATATTGCTGAATTATGGGCTGGAAATTTGGTGGGTGGCACTAATAAAAATAGGATAGGTATGGGCATTACATCTGGGAAATAAAGGCATGCTACGTTGTGATGGCACCACTTAACCCAAGTACCGGAGAGAGATTATTTAACATCACAAGGTAGTCAAAAGTTCATCTATAATGCTGAATTTTCGGCAGGACATTGGGTGGGTGGAATGTACAAAAGATAGGATATTTATAAGCGTTACATCTGGGTAATAAAGGCATGCAAAATTATGATGACACCAATTAAGCCAAGCATCCCTGAGAACGTATTTTACATCAGAAATTGGTCAGAATTTCATCTATAATGCTGAATTTTCGGCAGGACATTGGGTGGATGGAATGTACAAAAATAGAATAGTTATAAGCATTATATCTGGGTAATAAACACATGCAAAATTACAATGGCACCAATTAAGCCAAGCAACCCTGAGAGCGTATTTTACATTAGAAATTGGTCAGAATTTCATCCATAATGCTGAATTTTTGACAGGACATTGGGTGGGTGTCACTAACAAAAATAGGATAGCTATTGACGTTACATCTGGGTAATAAAGGCATGCTACCTTGTGATGGAACCACTCAGCCCAAGTCCCCCCAGAGCATATTTGACATCATAAATCGGTCTAAAGTTAATCTATGATGCTGAATTTTGGGCAGGGCATTGGGTGGGTGTCACTAACAAAAGTAGGATAGCTATGGATGTTACGTCTGGGTAAAAAAGGCATGCTACCTTGTGATGGAACCACTCAGCCCAAGTCCCCCCAGAGCATATTTGACATCATAAATCGGTCTAAAGTTAATCTATGATGCTGAATTTTGGGCAGGGCATTGGGTGGGTGTCACTAACAAAAGTAGGATAGCTATGGATGTTACGTCTGGGTAAAAAAGGCATGCTACCTTGTGATGGAACCACTCAGCCCAAGTCCCCCCAGAGCATATTGGACATCATAAATCGGTCTAAAGTTAATCTATAATGCTGAATTTTGGGGAGGACATTGGGTGGGTGGCACTAACAAAAATAGGATAGCTATGACTGTTACATCAGGGTTATAAAGGTATGCTATCTTGTGATGGCAACAATTTACCAAGTACCCCTGAGAGCGTTTTTTAAATCAGAAGTTGGTCATATATATTGCTGAATTATGGGCTGGAAATTTGGTGGGTGGCACTAATAAAAATAGGATAGGTATGGGCATTACATCTGGGAAATAAAGGCATGCTACGTTGTGATGGCACCACTTAACCCAAGTACCGGAGAGTGATTATTTAACATCACAAGCTAGTCAAAAGTTCATCTATAATGCTGAATTTTCGGCAGGACATTGGGTGGGTGGAATGTACAAAAGATAGTATAGTTATAAGCGTTACATCTGGGTAATAAAGGCATGCAAAATTATGATGACACCAATTAAGCCAAGCATCCCTGAGAACGTATTTTACATCAGAAATTGGTCAGAATTTCATCTATAATGCTGAATTTTCGGCAGGACATTGGGTGGATGGAATGTACAAAAAATAGAATAGTTATAAGCATTATATCTGGGTAATAAAGACATGCAAAATTACAATGGCACCAATTAAGCCAAGCACCCCTGAGAGCGTATTTTACATTAGAAATTGGTCAGAATTTCATCCATAATGCTGAATTTTTGACAGGACATTGGGTGGGTGTCACTAACAAAAATAGGATAGCTATTGACGTTACATCTGGGTAACAAAGGCATGCTACCTTGTGATGGAACCACTCAGCGCAAGTCCCCCCAGAGCCTATTTGACATCATAAATCGGTCTATAGTTAATCTATAATGCTGAATTTTGGGCAGGGCATTGGGTGGGTGTCACTAACAAAAGTAGGATAGCTATGGATGTTACGTCTGGGTAAAAAAGGCATGCTACCTTGTGATGGAACCACTCAGCCCATGTCCCCCCAGAGCATATTGGACATCATAAATCGGTCTAAAGTTAATCTATAATGCTGAATTTTGGGCAGGACATTGGGTGGGTGGCACTAACAAAAATAGGATAGCTATGACTGTTACATCAGGGTTATAAAGGTATGCTATCTTGTGATGGCAACAATTTACCAAGTACCCCTGAGAGCGTATTTTAAATCAGAAGTTGGTCATATATATTGCTGAATTATGGGCTGGAAATTTGGTGGGTGGCACTAATAAAAATAGGATAGGTATGGGCATTACATCTGGGAAATAAAGGCATGCTACGTTGTGATGGCACCACTTAACCCAAGTACCGGAGAGAGATTATTTAACATCACAAGGTAGTCAAAAGTTCATCTATAATGCTGAATTTTTGGCAGGACATTGGGTGGGTGGAATGTACAAAAGATAGGATATTTATAAGCGTTACATCTGGGTAATAAAGGCATGCAAAATTATGATAACACCAATTAAGCCAAGCATCCCTGAGAACGTATTTTACATCAGAAATTGGTCAGAATTTCATCTATAATGCTGAATTTTCGGCAGGACATTGGGTGGATGGAATGTACAAAAGATAGGATAGTTATAAGCATTGCATCTGGGTAATAAAGACATGCAAAATTATGATAACACCAATTAAGCCAAGCATCCCTGAGAACGTATTTTACATCAGAAATTGGTCAGAATTTCATCTATAATGCTGAATTTTCGGCAGGACATTGGGTGGATGGAATGTACAAAAGATAGGATAGTTATAAGCATTGCATCTGGGTAATAAAGACATGCAAAATTATGATGGCACCAATTAAGCCAAGCACCCCTGAGAGCGTATTTTACATTAGAAATTGGTCAGAATTTCATCCATAATGCTGAATTTTTGACAGGACATTGGGTGGGTGTCACTAACAAAAATAGGATAGCTATTGACGTTACATCTGGGTAATAAAGGCATGCTACCTTGTGATGGAACCACTCAGCCCAAGTCCCCCCAGAGCATATTTGACATTATAAATCGGTCTAAAGTTAATCTATAATGCTGAATTTTGGGCAGGACATTGGGTGGGTGTCACTAACAAAAGTAGGATAGCTATGGACGTTACGTCTGGGTAATAAAGGCATGCTACCTTGTGATGGAACCACTCAGCCCAAGTCCCCCCAGAGCATTTTTGACATCACAAGTTGGTCTAAAGTTCATCTATAATGCTGAAGTTTGGGCAGGACATTGGGTGGGTGTCACTAACAAAGTAGGATAGGTATGGACGTTATGTCTGAGTAATAAAGGCATGCTACCTTGTGATGGAACCACTCAGCCTAAGTCCCCCCAGAGCATATTTGACATCATAAATCGGTCTAAAGTCAATCTATAATGCTGAATTTTGGGCAGGACATTGGGTGGGTGTCACTAACAAAAATATGATAGTTATGGGCGTTACATCTGGGAAATAAAGGCATGCTACCTTGTGATGGCACCACTCAGCCCATGTCCCCCTGGAGCATTTTTGACATCACAAGTTGGTCTAAAGTTCATCTATAATGCTGAAGTTTGGGCAGGACATTGGGTGGGTGGCAGTAACAAAAATAGGATAGCTATGACTGTTAAATCAGGGTTATAAAGGTATGCTATCTTGTGATGGCAACAATTTACCAAGTACCCCTGAGAGCGTATTTTAAATCAGAAGTTGGTCATATATATTGCTGAATTATGGGCTGGAAATTTGGTGGGTGGCACTAATAAAAATAGGATAGCTATGGGCGTTACATCTGGGAAATAAAGGCATGCTACGTTGTGATGGCACTACTTAACCCAAGTACCAGAGAGAGATTATTTAACATCACAAGCTAGTCAAAAGTTCATCTATAATGCTGAATTTTCGGCAGGACATTGGGTGGGTGGAATGTACAAAAGATAGTATAGTTATAAGCGTTACATCTGGGTAATAAAGGCATGCAAAATTATGATGACACCAATTAAGCCAAGCATCACTGAGAACATATTTTACATCAGAAATTGGTCAGAATTTCATCTATAATGCTGAATTTTCGGCAGGACATTGGGTGGATGGAATGTACACAAGATAGGATAGTTATAAGCATTACATCTGGGTAATAAAGACATGCAAAATTACGATGGCACCAATTAAGCGAAGCACCCCTGAGAGCGTATTTTACATTAGAAATTGGTCAGAATTTCATCCATAATGCTGAATTTTTGACAGGACATTGGGTGGGTGTCACTAACAAAAAAAGGATAGCTATTGACGTTACATCTGGGTAACAAAGGCATGCTACCTTGTGATGGAACCACTCAGCCCAAGTCCCCCCAGAGCATATTTGACATCATAAATCGGTCTAAAGTTAATCTATGATGCTGAATTTTGGGCAGGGCATTGGGTGGGTGTCACTAACAAAAGTAGGATAGCTATGGATGTTACGTCTGGGTAAAAAAGGCATGCTACCTTGTGATGGAACCACTCAGCCCAAGTCCCCCCAGAGCATATTTGACATCATAAATCGGTCTAAAGTTAATCTATGATGCTGAATTTTGGGCAGGGCATTGGGTGGGTGTCACTAACAAAAGTAGGATAGCTATGGATGTTACGTCTGGGTAAAAAAGGCATGCTACCTTGTGATGGAACCACTCAGCCCAAGTCCCCCCAGAGCATATTGGACATCATAAATCGGTCTAAAGTTAATCTATAATGCTGAATTTTGGGCAGGACATTGGGTGGGTGGCACTAACAAAAATAGGATAGCTATGACTGTTACATCAGGGTTATAAAGGTATGCTATCTTGTGATGGCAACAATTTACCAAGTACCCCTGAGAGCGTTTTTTAAATCAGAAGTTGGTCATATATATTGCTGAATTATGGGCTGGAAATTTGGTGGGTGGCACTAATAAAAATAGGATAGGTATGGGCATTACATCTGGGAAATAAAGGCATGCTACGTTGTGATGGCACCACTTAACCCAAGTACCGGAGAGTGATTATTTAACATCACAAGCTAGTCAAAAGTTCATCTATAATGCTGAATTTTCGGCAGGACATTGGGTGGGTGGAATGTACAAAAGATAGTATAGTTATAAGCGTTACATCTGGGTAATAAAGGCATGCAAAATTATGATGACACCAATTAAGCCAAGCATCCCTGAGAATGTATTTTACATCAGAAATTGGTCAGAATTTCATCTATAATGCTGAATTTTCGTTAGGACATTGGGTGGATGGAATGTACACAAGATAGGATAGTTATAAGGATTACATCTGGGTAATAAAGGCATGCAAAATTATGATGACACCAATTAAGCCAAGCATCCCTGAGAATGTATTTTACATCAGAAATTGGTCAGAATTTCATCTATAATGCTGAATTTTCGGCAGGACATTGGGTGGATGGAATGTACACAAGATAGGATAGTTATAAGCATTACATCTGGGTAATAAAGACATGCAAAATTAAGATGGCACCAATTAAGCGAAGCACCCCTGAGAGCGTATTTTACATTAGAAATTGGTCAGAATTTCATCCATAATGCTGAATTTTTGACAGGACATTGGGTGGGTGTCACTAACAAAAATAGGATAGCTATTGACGTTACATCTGGGTAACAAAGGCATGCTACCTTGTGATGGAACCACTCAGCCCAAGTCCCCCCAGAGCATATTTGACATCATAAATCGGTCTAAAGTTAATCTATGATGCTGAATTTTGGGCAGGGCATTGGGTGGGTGTCACTAACAAAAGTAGGATAGCTATGGATGTTACGTCTGGGTAATAAAGGCATGCTACCTTGTGATGGAACCACTCAGCCCAAGTCCCCCCAGAGCATATTTGACATCATAAATCGGTCTATAGTTAATCTATAATGCTGAATTTTGGGCAGGGCATTGGGTGGGTGTCACTAACAAAAGTAGGATAGCTATGGATGTTACGTCTGGGTAAAAAAGGCATGCTACCTTGTGATGGAACCACTCAGCCCATGTCCCCCCAGAGCATATTGGACATCATAAATCGGTCTAAAGTTAATCTATAATGCTGAATTTTGGGCAGGACATTGGGTGGGTGGCACTAACAAAAATAGGATAGCTATGACTGTTACATCAGGGTTATAAAGGTATGCTATCTTGTGATGGCAACAATTTACCAAGTACCCCTGAGAGCGTATTTTAAATCAGAAGTTGGTCATATATATTGCTGAATTATGGGCTGGAAATTTGGTGGGTGGCACTAATAAAAATAGGATAGGTATGGGCATTACATCTGGGAAATAAAGGCATGCTACGTTGTGATGGCACCACTTAACCCAAGTACCGGAGAGAGATTATTTAACATCACAAGGTAGTCAAAAGTTCATCTATAATGCTGAATTTTTGGCAGGACATTGGGTGGGTGGAATGTACAAAAGATAGGATATTTATAAGCGTTACATCTGGGTAATAAAGGCATGCAAAATTATGATAACACCAATTAAGCCAAGCATCCCTGAGAACGTATTTTACATCAGAAATTGGTCAGAATTTCATCTATAATGCTGAATTTTCGGCAGGACATTGGGTGGATGGAATGTACAAAAGATAGGATAGTTATATGCATTGCATCTGGGTAATAAAGACATGCAAAATTATGATAACACCAATTAAGCCAAGCATCCCTGAGAACGTATTTTACATCAGAAATTGGTCAGAATTTCATCTATAATGCTGAATTTTCGGCAGGACATTGGGTGGATGGAATGTACAAAAGATAGGATAGTTATAAGCATTGCATCTGGGTAATAAAGACATGCAAAATTATGATGGCACCAATTAAGCCAAGCACCCCTGAGAGCGTATTTTACATTAGAAATTGGTCAGAATTTCATCCATAATGCTGAATTTTTGACAGGACATTGGGTGGGTGTCACTAACAAAAATAGGATAGCTATTGACGTTACATCTGGGTAATAAAGGCATGCTACCTTGTGATGGAACCACTCAGCCCAAGTCCCCCCAGAGCATATTTGACATCATAAATCGGTCTAAAGTTAATCTATAATGCTGAATTTTGGGCAGGACATTGGGTGGGTGTCACTAACAAAAATAGGATAGCTATGGACATTACGTCTGGGTAATAAAGGCATGCTACCTTGTGATGGAACCACTCAGCCCAAGTCCCCCCAGAGCATATTTGACATTATAAATCGGTCTAAAGTTAATCTATAATGCTGAATTTTGGGCAGGACATTGGGTGGGTGTCACTAACAAAAGTAGGATAGCTATGGACGTTACGTCTGGGTAATAAAGGCATGCTACCTTGTGATGGAACCACTCAGCCCAAGTCCCCCCAGAGCATTTTTGACATCATAAATCGGTCTAAAGTTAATCTATGATGCTGAATTTTGGGCAGGGCATTGGGTGGGTGTCACTAACAAAAGTAGGATAGCTATGGATGTTACGTCTGGGTAAAAAAGGCATGCTACCTTGTGATGGAACCACTCAGCCCAAGTCCCCCCAGAGCATATTTGACATCATAAATCGGTCTAAAGTTAATCTATGATGCTGAATTTTGGGCAGGGCATTGGGTGGGTGTCACTAACAAAAGTAGGATAGCTATGGATGTTACGTCTGGGTAAAAAAGGCATGCTACCTTGTGATGGAACCACTCAGCCCAAGTCCCCCCAGAGCATATTGGACATCATAAATCGGTCTAAAGTTAATCTATAATGCTGAATTTTGGGCAGGACATTGGGTGGGTGGCACTAACAAAAATAGGATAGCTATGACTGTTACATCAGGGTTATAAAGGTATGCTATCTTGTGATGGCAACAATTTACCAAGTACCCCTGAGAGCGTTTTTTAAATCAGAAGTTGGTCATATATATTGCTGAATTATGGGCTGGAAATTTGGTGGGTGGCACTAATAAAAATAGGATAGGTATGGGCATTACATCTGGGAAATAAAGGCATGCTACGTTGTGATGGCACCACTTAACCCAAGTACCGGAGAGTGATTATTTAACATCACAAGCTAGTCAAAAGTTCATCTATAATGCTGAATTTTCGGCAGGACATTGGGTGGGTGGAATGTACAAAAGATAGTATAGTTATAAGCGTTACATCTGGGTAATAAAGGCATGCAAAATTATGATGACACCAATTAAGCCAAGCATCCCTGAGAATGTATTTTACATCAGAAATTGGTCAGAATTTCATCTATAATGCTGAATTTTCGTTAGGACATTGGGTGGATGGAATGTACACAAGATAGGATAGTTATAAGGATTACATCTGGGTAATAAAGGCATGCAAAATTATGATGACACCAATTAAGCCAAGCATCCCTGAGAATGTATTTTACATCAGAAATTGGTCAGAATTTCATCTATAATGCTGAATTTTCGGCAGGACATTGGGTGGATGGAATGTACACAAGATAGGATAGTTATAAGCATTACATCTGGGTAATAAAGACATGCAAAATTAAGATGGCACCAATTAAGCGAAGCACCCCTGAGAGCGTATTTTACATTAGAAATTGGTCAGAATTTCATCCATAATGCTGAATTTTTGACAGGACATTGGGTGGGTGTCACTAACAAAAATAGGATAGCTATTGACGTTACATCTGGGTAACAAAGGCATGCTACCTTGTGATGGAACCACTCAGCCCAAGTCCCCCCAGAGCATATTTGACATCATAAATCGGTCTAAAGTTAATCTATGATGCTGAATTTTGGGCAGGGCATTGGGTGGGTGTCACTAACAAAAGTAGGATAGCTATGGATGTTACGTCTGGGTAATAAAGGCATGCTACCTTGTGATGGAACCACTCAGCCCAAGTCCCCCCAGAGCATATTTGACATCATAAATCGGTCTATAGTTAATCTATAATGCTGAATTTTGGGCAGGGCATTGGGTGGGTGTCACTAACAAAAGTAGGATAGCTATGGATGTTACGTCTGGGTAAAAAAGGCATGCTACCTTGTGATGGAACCACTCAGCCCATGTCCCCCCAGAGCATATTGGACATCATAAATCGGTCTAAAGTTAATCTATAATGCTGAATTTTGGGCAGGACATTGGGTGGGTGGCACTAACAAAAATAGGATAGCTATGACTGTTACATCAGGGTTATAAAGGTATGCTATCTTGTGATGGCAACAATTTACCAAGTACCCCTGAGAGCGTATTTTAAATCAGAAGTTGGTCATATATATTGCTGAATTATGGGCTGGAAATTTGGTGGGTGGCACTAATAAAAATAGGATAGGTATGGGCATTACATCTGGGAAATAAAGGCATGCTACGTTGTGATGGCACCACTTAACCCAAGTACCGGAGAGAGATTATTTAACATCACAAGGTAGTCAAAAGTTCATCTATAATGCTGAATTTTTGGCAGGACATTGGGTGGGTGGAATGTACAAAAGATAGGATATTTATAAGCGTTACATCTGGGTAATAAAGGCATGCAAAATTATGATAACACCAATTAAGCCAAGCATCCCTGAGAACGTATTTTACATCAGAAATTGGTCAGAATTTCATCTATAATGCTGAATTTTCGGCAGGACATTGGGTGGATGGAATGTACAAAAGATAGGATAGTTATAAGCATTGCATCTGGGTAATAAAGACATGCAAAATTATGATAACACCAATTAAGCCAAGCATCCCTGAGAACGTATTTTACATCAGAAATTGGTCAGAATTTCATCTATAATGCTGAATTTTCGGCAGGACATTGGGTGGATGGAATGTACAAAAGATAGGATAGTTATAAGCATTGCATCTGGGTAATAAAGACATGCAAAATTATGATGGCACCAATTAAGCCAAGCACCCCTGAGAGCGTATTTTACATTAGAAATTGGTCAGAATTTCATCCATAATGCTGAATTTTTGACAGGACATTGGGTGGGTGTCACTAACAAAAATAGGATAGCTATTGACGTTACATCTGGGTAATAAAGGCATGCTACCTTGTGATGGAACCACTCAGCCCAAGTCCCCCCAGAGCATATTTGACATCATAAATCGGTCTAAAGTTAATCTATAATGCTGAATTTTGGGCAGGACATTGGGTGGGTGTCACTAACAAAAATAGGATAGCTATGGACATTACGTCTGGGTAATAAAGGCATGCTACCTTGTGATGGAACCACTCAGCCCAAGTCCCCCCAGAGCATATTTGACATTATAAATCGGTCTAAAGTTAATCTATAATGCTGAATTTTGGGCAGGACATTGGGTGGGTGTCACTAACAAAAGTAGGATAGCTATGGACGTTACGTCTGGGTAATAAAGGCATGCTACCTTGTGATGGAACCACTCAGCCCAAGTCCCCCCAGAGCATTTTTGACATCACAAGTTGGTCTAAAGTTCATCTATAATGCTGAAGTTTGGGCAGGACATTGGGTGGGTGTCACTAACAAAGTAGGATAGGTATGGACGTTATGTCTGAGTAATAAAGGCATGCTACCTTGTGATGGAACCACTCAGCCTAAGTCCCCCCAGAGCATATTTGACATCATAAATCGGTCTAAAGTCAATCTATAATGCTGAATTTTGGGCAGGACATTGGGTGGGTGTCACTAACAAAAATATGATAGTTATGGGCGTTACATCTGGGAAATAAAGGCATGCTACCTTGTGATGGCACCACTCAGCCCATGTCCCCCTGGAGCATTTTTGACATCACAAGTTGGTCTAAAGTTCATCTATAATGCTGAAGTTTGGGCAGGACATTGGGTGGGTGGCAGTAACAAAAATAGGATAGCTATGACTGTTAAATCAGGGTTATAAAGGTATGCTATCTTGTGATGGCAACAATTTACCAAGTACCCCTGAGAGCGTATTTTAAATCAGAAGTTGGTCATATATATTGCTGAATTATGGGCTGGAAATTTGGTGGGTGGCACTAATAAAAATAGGATAGCTATGGGCGTTACATCTGGGAAATAAAGGCATGCTACGTTGTGATGGCACTACTTAACCCAAGTACCAGAGAGAGATTATTTAACATCACAAGCTAGTCAAAAGTTCATCTATAATGCTGAATTTTCGGCAGGACATTGGGTGGGTGGAATGTACAAAAGATAGGATATTTATAAGCGTTACATCTGGGTAATAAAGGCATGCAAAATTATGATAACACCAATTAAGCCAAGCATCCCTGAGAACGTATTTTACATCAGAAATTGGTCAGAATTTCATCTATAATGCTGAATTTTCGGCAGGACATTGGGTGGATGGAATGTACAAAAGATAGGATAGTTATAAGCATTGCATCTGGGTAATAAAGACATGCAAAATTATGATAACACCAATTAAGCCAAGCATCCCTGAGAACGTATTTTACATCAGAAATTGGTCAGAATTTCATCTATAATGCTGAATTTTCGGCAGGACATTGGGTGGATGGAATGTACAAAAGATAGGATAGTTATAAGCATTGCATCTGGGTAATAAAGACATGCAAAATTATGATGGCACCAATTAAGCCAAGCACCCCTGAGAGCGTATTTTACATTAGAAATTGGTCAGAATTTCATCCATAATGCTGAATTTTTGACAGGACATTGGGTGGGTGTCACTAACAAAAATAGGATAGCTATTGACGTTACATCTGGGTAATAAAGGCATGCTACCTTGTGATGGAACCACTCAGCCCAAGTCCCCCCAGAGCATATTTGACATCATAAATCGGTCTAAAGTTAATCTATAATGCTGAATTTTGGGCAGGACATTGGGTGGGTGTCACTAACAAAAATAGGATAGCTGTGGACATTACGTCTGGGTAATAAAGGCATGCTACCTTGTGATGGAACCACTCAGCCCAAGTCCCCCCAGAGCATATTTGACATTATAAATCGGTCTAAAGTTAATCTATAATGCTGAATTTTGGGCAGGACATTGGGTGGGTGTCACTAACAAAAGTAGGATAGCTATGGACGTTACGTCTGGGTAATAAAGGCATGCTACCTTGTGATGGAACCACTCAGCCCAAGTCCCCCCAGAGCATTTTTGACATCATAAATCGGTCTAAAGTTAATCTATGATGCTGAATTTTGGGCAGGGCATTGGGTGGGTGTCACTAACAAAAGTAGGATAGCTATGGATGTTACGTCTGGGTAAAAAAGGCATGCTACCTTGTGATGGAACCACTCAGCCCAAGTCCCCCCAGAGCATATTTGACATCATAAATCGGTCTAAAGTTAATCTATGATGCTGAATTTTGGGCAGGGCATTGGGTGGGTGTCACTAACAAAAGTAGGATAGCTATGGATGTTACGTCTGGGTAAAAAAGGCATGCTACCTTGTGATGGAACCACTCAGCCCAAGTCCCCCCAGAGCATATTGGACATCATAAATCGGTCTAAAGTTAATCTATAATGCTGAATTTTGGGCAGGACATTGGGTGGGTGGCACTAACAAAAATAGGATAGCTATGACTGTTACATCAGGGTTATAAAGGTATGCTATCTTGTGATGGCAACAATTTACCAAGTACCCCTGAGAGCGTTTTTTAAATCAGAAGTTGGTCATATATATTGCTGAATTATGGGCTGGAAATTTGGTGGGTGGCACTAATAAAAATAGGATAGGTATGGGCATTACATCTGGGAAATAAAGGCATGCTACGTTGTGATGGCACCACTTAACCCAAGTACCGGAGAGTGATTATTTAACATCACAAGCTAGTCAAAAGTTCATCTATAATGCTGAATTTTCGGCAGGACATTGGGTGGGTGGAATGTACAAAAGATAGTATAGTTATAAGCGTTACATCTGGGTAATAAAGGCATGCAAAATTATGATGACACCAATTAAGCCAAGCATCCCTGAGAATGTATTTTACATCAGAAATTGGTCAGAATTTCATCTATAATGCTGAATTTTCGTTAGGACATTGGGTGGATGGAATGTACACAAGATAGGATAGTTATAAGGATTACATCTGGGTAATAAAGGCATGCAAAATTATGATGACACCAATTAAGCCAAGCATCCCTGAGAATGTATTTTACATCAGAAATTGGTCAGAATTTCATCTATAATGCTGAATTTTCGGCAGGACATTGGGTGGATGGAATGTACACAAGATAGGATAGTTATAAGCATTACATCTGGGTAATAAAGACATGCAAAATTAAGATGGCACCAATTAAGCGAAGCACCCCTGAGAGCGTATTTTACATTAGAAATTGGTCAGAATTTCATCCATAATGCTGAATTTTTGACAGGACATTGGGTGGGTGTCACTAACAAAAATAGGATAGCTATTGACGTTACATCTGGGTAACAAAGGCATGCTACCTTGTGATGGAACCACTCAGCCCAAGTCCCCCCAGAGCATATTTGACATCATAAATCGGTCTAAAGTTAATCTATGATGCTGAATTTTGGGCAGGGCATTGGGTGGGTGTCACTAACAAAAGTAGGATAGCTATGGATGTTACGTCTGGGTAATAAAGGCATGCTACCTTGTGATGGAACCACTCAGCCCAAGTCCCCCCAGAGCATATTTGACATCATAAATCGGTCTATAGTTAATCTATAATGCTGAATTTTGGGCAGGGCATTGGGTGGGTGTCACTAACAAAAGTAGGATAGCTATGGATGTTACGTCTGGGTAAAAAAGGCATGCTACCTTGTGATGGAACCACTCAGCCCATGTCCCCCCAGAGCATATTGGACATCATAAATCGGTCTAAAGTTAATCTATAATGCTGAATTTTGGGCAGGACATTGGGTGGGTGGCACTAACAAAAATAGGATAGCTATGACTGTTACATCAGGGTTATAAAGGTATGCTATCTTGTGATGGCAACAATTTACCAAGTACCCCTGAGAGCGTATTTTAAATCAGAAGTTGGTCATATATATTGCTGAATTATGGGCTGGAAATTTGGTGGGTGGCACTAATAAAAATAGGATAGGTATGGGCATTACATCTGGGAAATAAAGGCATGCTACGTTGTGATGGCACCACTTAACCCAAGTACCGGAGAGAGATTATTTAACATCACAAGGTAGTCAAAAGTTCATCTATAATGCTGAATTTTTGGCAGGACATTGGGTGGGTGGAATGTACAAAAGATAGGATATTTATAAGCGTTACATCTGGGTAATAAAGGCATGCAAAATTATGATAACACCAATTAAGCCAAGCATCCCTGAGAACGTATTTTACATCAGAAATTGGTCAGAATTTCATCTATAATGCTGAATTTTCGGCAGGACATTGGGTGGATGGAATGTACAAAAGATAGGATAGTTATAAGCATTGCATCTGGGTAATAAAGACATGCAAAATTATGATAACACCAATTAAGCCAAGCATCCCTGAGAACGTATTTTACATCAGAAATTGGTCAGAATTTCATCTATAATGCTGAATTTTCGGCAGGACATTGGGTGGATGGAATGTACAAAAGATAGGATAGTTATAAGCATTGCATCTGGGTAATAAAGACATGCAAAATTATGATGGCACCAATTAAGCCAAGCACCCCTGAGAGCGTATTTTACATTAGAAATTGGTCAGAATTTCATCCATAATGCTGAATTTTTGACAGGACATTGGGTGGGTGTCACTAACAAAAATAGGATAGCTATTGACGTTACATCTGGGTAATAAAGGCATGCTACCTTGTGATGGAACCACTCAGCCCAAGTCCCCCCAGAGCATATTTGACATCATAAATCGGTCTAAAGTTAATCTATAATGCTGAATTTTGGGCAGGACATTGGGTGGGTGTCACTAACAAAAATAGGATAGCTGTGGACATTACGTCTGGGTAATAAAGGCATGCTACCTTGTGATGGAACCACTCAGCCCAAGTCCCCCCAGAGCATATTTGACATTATAAATCGGTCTAAAGTTAATCTATAATGCTGAATTTTGGGCAGGACATTGGGTGGGTGTCACTAACAAAAGTAGGATAGCTATGGACGTTACGTCTGGGTAATAAAGGCATGCTACCTTGTGATGGAACCACTCAGCCCAAGTCCCCCCAGAGCATTTTTGACATCATAAATCGGTCTAAAGTTAATCTATGATGCTGAATTTTGGGCAGGGCATTGGGTGGGTGTCACTAACAAAAGTAGGATAGCTATGGATGTTACGTCTGGGTAAAAAAGGCATGCTACCTTGTGATGGAACCACTCAGCCCAAGTCCCCCCAGAGCATATTTGACATCATAAATCGGTCTAAAGTTAATCTATGATGCTGAATTTTGGGCAGGGCATTGGGTGGGTGTCACTAACAAAAGTAGGATAGCTATGGATGTTACGTCTGGGTAAAAAAGGCATGCTACCTTGTGATGGAACCACTCAGCCCAAGTCCCCCCAGAGCATATTGGACATCATAAATCGGTCTAAAGTTAATCTATAATGCTGAATTTTGGGCAGGACATTGGGTGGGTGGCACTAACAAAAATAGGATAGCTATGACTGTTACATCAGGGTTATAAAGGTATGCTATCTTGTGATGGCAACAATTTACCAAGTACCCCTGAGAGCGTTTTTTAAATCAGAAGTTGGTCATATATATTGCTGAATTATGGGCTGGAAATTTGGTGGGTGGCACTAATAAAAATAGGATAGGTATGGGCATTACATCTGGGAAATAAAGGCATGCTACGTTGTGATGGCACCACTTAACCCAAGTACCGGAGAGTGATTATTTAACATCACAAGCTAGTCAAAAGTTCATCTATAATGCTGAATTTTCGGCAGGACATTGGGTGGGTGGAATGTACAAAAGATAGTATAGTTATAAGCGTTACATCTGGGTAATAAAGGCATGCAAAATTATGATGACACCAATTAAGCCAAGCATCCCTGAGAATGTATTTTACATCAGAAATTGGTCAGAATTTCATCTATAATGCTGAATTTTCGTTAGGACATTGGGTGGATGGAATGTACACAAGATAGGATAGTTATAAGGATTACATCTGGGTAATAAAGGCATGCAAAATTATGATGACACCAATTAAGCCAAGCATCCCTGAGAATGTATTTTACATCAGAAATTGGTCAGAATTTCATCTATAATGCTGAATTTTCGGCAGGACATTGGGTGGATGGAATGTACACAAGATAGGATAGTTATAAGCATTACATCTGGGTAATAAAGACATGCAAAATTAAGATGGCACCAATTAAGCGAAGCACCCCTGAGAGCGTATTTTACATTAGAAATTGGTCAGAATTTCATCCATAATGCTGAATTTTTGACAGGACATTGGGTGGGTGTCACTAACAAAAATAGGATAGCTATTGACGTTACATCTGGGTAACAAAGGCATGCTACCTTGTGATGGAACCACTCAGCCCAAGTCCCCCCAGAGCATATTTGACATCATAAATCGGTCTAAAGTTAATCTATGATGCTGAATTTTGGGCAGGGCATTGGGTGGGTGTCACTAACAAAAGTAGGATAGCTATGGATGTTACGTCTGGGTAATAAAGGCATGCTACCTTGTGATGGAACCACTCAGCCCAAGTCCCCCCAGAGCATATTTGACATCATAAATCGGTCTATAGTTAATCTATAATGCTGAATTTTGGGCAGGGCATTGGGTGGGTGTCACTAACAAAAGTAGGATAGCTATGGATGTTACGTCTGGGTAAAAAAGGCATGCTACCTTGTGATGGAACCACTCAGCCCATGTCCCCCCAGAGCATATTGGACATCATAAATCGGTCTAAAGTTAATCTATAATGCTGAATTTTGGGCAGGACATTGGGTGGGTGGCACTAACAAAAATAGGATAGCTATGACTGTTACATCAGGGTTATAAAGGTATGCTATCTTGTGATGGCAACAATTTACCAAGTACCCCTGAGAGCGTATTTTAAATCAGAAGTTGGTCATATATATTGCTGAATTATGGGCTGGAAATTTGGTGGGTGGCACTAATAAAAATAGGATAGGTATGGGCATTACATCTGGGAAATAAAGGCATGCTACGTTGTGATGGCACCACTTAACCCAAGTACCGGAGAGAGATTATTTAACATCACAAGGTAGTCAAAAGTTCATCTATAATGCTGAATTTTTGGCAGGACATTGGGTGGGTGGAATGTACAAAAGATAGGATATTTATAAGCGTTACATCTGGGTAATAAAGGCATGCAAAATTATGATAACACCAATTAAGCCAAGCATCCCTGAGAACGTATTTTACATCAGAAATTGGTCAGAATTTCATCTATAATGCTGAATTTTCGGCAGGACATTGGGTGGATGGAATGTACAAAAGATAGGATAGTTATAAGCATTGCATCTGGGTAATAAAGACATGCAAAATTATGATAACACCAATTAAGCCAAGCATCCCTGAGAACGTATTTTACATCAGAAATTGGTCAGAATTTCATCTATAATGCTGAATTTTCGGCAGGACATTGGGTGGATGGAATGTACAAAAGATAGGATAGTTATAAGCATTGCATCTGGGTAATAAAGACATGCAAAATTATGATGGCACCAATTAAGCCAAGCACCCCTGAGAGCGTATTTTACATTAGAAATTGGTCAGAATTTCATCCATAATGCTGAATTTTTGACAGGACATTGGGTGGGTGTCACTAACAAAAATAGGATAGCTATTGACGTTACATCTGGGTAATAAAGGCATGCTACCTTGTGATGGAACCACTCAGCCCAAGTCCCCCCAGAGCATATTTGACATCATAAATCGGTCTAAAGTTAATCTATAATGCTGAATTTTGGGCAGGACATTGGGTGGGTGTCACTAACAAAAATAGGATAGCTATGGACATTACGTCTGGGTAATAAAGGCATGCTACCTTGTGATGGAACCACTCAGCCCAAGTCCCCCCAGAGCATATTTGACATTATAAATCGGTCTAAAGTTAATCTATAATGCTGAATTTTGGGCAGGACATTGGGTGGGTGTCACTAACAAAAGTAGGATAGCTATGGACGTTACGTCTGGGTAATAAAGGCATGCTACCTTGTGATGGAACCACTCAGCCCAAGTCCCCCCAGAGCATTTTTGACATCACAAGTTGGTCTAAAGTTCATCTATAATGCTGAAGTTTGGGCAGGACATTGGGTGGGTGTCACTAACAAAGTAGGATAGGTATGGACGTTATGTCTGAGTAATAAAGGCATGCTACCTTGTGATGGAACCACTCAGCCTAAGTCCCCCCAGAGCATATTTGACATCATAAATCGGTCTAAAGTCAATCTATAATGCTGAATTTTGGGCAGGACATTGGGTGGGTGTCACTAACAAAAATATGATAGTTATGGGCGTTACATCTGGGAAATAAAGGCATGCTACCTTGTGATGGCACCACTCAGCCCATGTCCCCCTGGAGCATTTTTGACATCACAAGTTGGTCTAAAGTTCATCTATAATGCTGAAGTTTGGGCAGGACATTGGGTGGGTGGCAGTAACAAAAATAGGATAGCTATGACTGTTAAATCAGGGTTATAAAGGTATGCTATCTTGTGATGGCAACAATTTACCAATTACCCCTGAGAGCGTATTTTAAATCAGAAGTTGGTCATATATATTGCTGAATTATGGGCTGGAAATTTGGTGGGTGGCACTAATAAAAATAGGATAGCTATGGGCGTTACATCTGGGAAATAAAGGCATGCTACGTTGTGATGGCACTACTTAACCCAAGTACCAGAGAGAGATTATTTAACATCACAAGCTAGTCAAAAGTTCATCTATAATGCTGAATTTTCGGCAGGACATTGGGTGGGTGGAATGTACAAAAGATAGTATAGTTATAAGCGTTACATCTGGGTAATAAAGGCATGCAAAATTATGATGACACCAATTAAGCCAAGCATCACTGAGAACATATTTTACATCAGAAATTGGTCAGAATTTCATCTATAATGCTGAATTTTCGGCAGGACATTGGGTGGATGGAATGTACACAAGATAGGATAGTTATAAGCATTACATCTGGGTAATAAAGACATGCAAAATTACGATGGCACCAATTAAGCGAAGCACCCCTGAGAGCGTATTTTACATTAGAAATTGGTCAGAATTTCATCCATAATGCTGAATTTTTGACAGGACATTGGGTGGGTGTCACTAACAAAAAAAGGATAGCTATTGACGTTACATCTGGGTAACAAAGGCATGCTACCTTGTGATGGAACCACTCAGCCCAAGTCCCCCCAGAGCATATTTGACATCATAAATCGGTCTAAAGTTAATCTATGATGCTGAATTTTGGGCAGGGCATTGGGTGGGTGTCACTAACAAAAGTAGGATAGCTATGGATGTTACGTCTGGGTAAAAAAGGCATGCTACCTTGTGATGGAACCACTCAGCCCAAGTCCCCCCAGAGCATATTTGACATCATAAATCGGTCTAAAGTTAATCTATGATGCTGAATTTTGGGCAGGGCATTGGGTGGGTGTCACTAACAAAAGTAGGATAGCTATGGATGTTACGTCTGGGTAAAAAAGGCATGCTACCTTGTGATGGAACCACTCAGCCCAAGTCCCCCCAGAGCATATTGGACATCATAAATCGGTCTAAAGTTAATCTATAATGCTGAATTTTGGGCAGGACATTGGGTGGGTGGCACTAACAAAAATAGGATAGCTATGACTGTTACATCAGGGTTATAAAGGTATGCTATCTTGTGATGGCAACAATTTACCAAGTACCCCTGAGAGCGTTTTTTAAATCAGAAGTTGGTCATATATATTGCTGAATTATGGGCTGGAAATTTGGTGGGTGGCACTAATAAAAATAGGATAGGTATGGGCATTACATCTGGGAAATAAAGGCATGCTACGTTGTGATGGCACCACTTAACCCAAGTACCGGAGAGTGATTATTTAACATCACAAGCTAGTCAAAAGTTCATCTATAATGCTGAATTTTCGGCAGGACATTGGGTGGGTGGAATGTACAAAAGATAGTATAGTTATAAGCGTTACATCTGGGTAATAAAGGCATGCAAAATTATGATGACACCAATTAAGCCAAGCATCCCTGAGAATGTATTTTACATCAGAAATTGGTCAGAATTTCATCTATAATGCTGAATTTTCGTTAGGACATTGGGTGGATGGAATGTACACAAGATAGGATAGTTATAAGGATTACATCTGGGTAATAAAGGCATGCAAAATTATGATGACACCAATTAAGCCAAGCATCCCTGAGAATGTATTTTACATCAGAAATTGGTCAGAATTTCATCTATAATGCTGAATTTTCGGCAGGACATTGGGTGGATGGAATGTACACAAGATAGGATAGTTATAAGCATTACATCTGGGTAATAAAGACATGCAAAATTAAGATGGCACCAATTAAGCGAAGCACCCCTGAGAGCGTATTTTACATTAGAAATTGGTCAGAATTTCATCCATAATGCTGAATTTTTGACAGGACATTGGGTGGGTGTCACTAACAAAAATAGGATAGCTATTGACGTTACATCTGGGTAACAAAGGCATGCTACCTTGTGATGGAACCACTCAGCCCAAGTCCCCCCAGAGCATATTTGACATCATAAATCGGTCTAAAGTTAATCTATGATGCTGAATTTTGGGCAGGGCATTGGGTGGGTGTCACTAACAAAAGTAGGATAGCTATGGATGTTACGTCTGGGTAATAAAGGCATGCTACCTTGTGATGGAACCACTCAGCCCAAGTCCCCCCAGAGCATATTTGACATCATAAATCGGTCTATAGTTAATCTATAATGCTGAATTTTGGGCAGGGCATTGGGTGGGTGTCACTAACAAAAGTAGGATAGCTATGGATGTTACGTCTGGGTAAAAAAGGCATGCTACCTTGTGATGGAACCACTCAGCCCATGTCCCCCCAGAGCATATTGGACATCATAAATCGGTCTAAAGTTAATCTATAATGCTGAATTTTGGGCAGGACATTGGGTGGGTGGCACTAACAAAAATAGGATAGCTATGACTGTTACATCAGGGTTATAAAGGTATGCTATCTTGTGATGGCAACAATTTACCAAGTACCCCTGAGAGCGTATTTTAAATCAGAAGTTGGTCATATATATTGCTGAATTATGGGCTGGAAATTTGGTGGGTGGCACTAATAAAAATAGGATAGGTATGGGCATTACATCTGGGAAATAAAGGCATGCTACGTTGTGATGGCACCACTTAACCCAAGTACCGGAGAGAGATTATTTAACATCACAAGGTAGTCAAAAGTTCATCTATAATGCTGAATTTTTGGCAGGACATTGGGTGGGTGGAATGTACAAAAGATAGGATATTTATAAGCGTTACATCTGGGTAATAAAGGCATGCAAAATTATGATAACACCAATTAAGCCAAGCATCCCTGAGAACGTATTTTACATCAGAAATTGGTCAGAATTTCATCTATAATGCTGAATTTTCGGCAGGACATTGGGTGGATGGAATGTACAAAAGATAGGATAGTTATAAGCATTGCATCTGGGTAATAAAGACATGCAAAATTATGATAACACCAATTAAGCCAAGCATCCCTGAGAACGTATTTTACATCAGAAATTGGTCAGAATTTCATCTATAATGCTGAATTTTCGGCAGGACATTGGGTGGATGGAATGTACAAAAGATAGGATAGTTATAAGCATTGCATCTGGGTAATAAAGACATGCAAAATTATGATGGCACCAATTAAGCCAAGCACCCCTGAGAGCGTATTTTACATTAGAAATTGGTCAGAATTTCATCCATAATGCTGAATTTTTGACAGGACATTGGGTGGGTGTCACTAACAAAAATAGGATAGCTATTGACGTTACATCTGGGTAATAAAGGCATGCTACCTTGTGATGGAACCACTCAGCCCAAGTCCCCCCAGAGCATATTTGACATCATAAATCGGTCTAAAGTTAATCTATAATGCTGAATTTTGGGCAGGACATTGGGTGGGTGTCACTAACAAAAATAGGATAGCTATGGACATTACGTCTGGGTAATAAAGGCATGCTACCTTGTGATGGAACCACTCAGCCCAAGTCCCCCCAGAGCATATTTGACATTATAAATCGGTCTAAAGTTAATCTATAATGCTGAATTTTGGGCAGGACATTGGGTGGGTGTCACTAACAAAAGTAGGATAGCTATGGACGTTACGTCTGGGTAATAAAGGCATGCTACCTTGTGATGGAACCACTCAGCCCAAGTCCCCCCAGAGCATTTTTGACATCACAAGTTGGTCTAAAGTTCATCTATAATGCTGAAGTTTGGGCAGGACATTGGGTGGGTGTCACTAACAAAGTAGGATAGGTATGGACGTTATGTCTGAGTAATAAAGGCATGCTACCTTGTGATGGAACCACTCAGCCTAAGTCCCCCCAGAGCATATTTGACATCATAAATCGGTCTAAAGTCAATCTATAATGCTGAATTTTGGGCAGGACATTGGGTGGGTGTCACTAACAAAAATATGATAGTTATGGGCGTTACATCTGGGAAATAAAGGCATGCTACCTTGTGATGGCACCACTCAGCCCATGTCCCCCTGGAGCATTTTTGACATCACAAGTTGGTCTAAAGTTCATCTATAATGCTGAAGTTTGGGCAGGACATTGGGTGGGTGGCAGTAACAAAAATAGGATAGCTATGACTGTTAAATCAGGGTTATAAAGGTATGCTATCTTGTGATGGCAACAATTTACCAAGTACCCCTGAGAGCGTATTTTAAATCAGAAGTTGGTCATATATATTGCTGAATTATGGGCTGGAAATTTGGTGGGTGGCACTAATAAAAATAGGATAGCTATGGGCGTTACATCTGGGAAATAAAGGCATGCTACGTTGTGATGGCACTACTTAACCCAAGTACCAGAGAGAGATTATTTAACATCACAAGCTAGTCAAAAGTTCATCTATAATGCTGAATTTTCGGCAGGACATTGGGTGCGTGGAATGTACAAAAGATAGTATAGTTATAAGCGTTACATCTGGGTAATAAAGGCATGCAAAATTATGATGACACCAATTAAGCCAAGCATCACTGAGAACGTATTTTACATCAGAAATTGGTCAGAATTTCATCTATAATGCTGAATTTTCGGCAGGACATTGGGTGGATGGAATGTACACAAGATAGGATAGTTATAAGCATTACATCTGGGTAATAAAGACATGCAAAATTACGATGGCACCAATTAAGCGAAGCACCCCTGAGAGCGTATTTTACATTAGAAATTGGTCAGAATTTCATCCATAATGCTGAATTTTTGACAGGACATTGGGTGGGTGTCACTAACAAAAAAAGGATAGCTATTGACGTTACATCTGGGTAACAAAGGCATGCTACCTTGTGATGGAACCACTCAGCCCAAGTCCCCCCAGAGCATATTGGACATCATAAATCGGTCTAAAGTTAATCTATAATGCTGAATTTTGGGCAGGACATTGGGTGGGTGGCACTAACAAAAATAGGATAGCTATGACTGTTACATCAGGGTTATAAAGGTATGCTATCTTGTGATGGCAACAATTTACCAAGTACCCCTGAGAGCGTTTTTTAAATCAGAAGTTGGTCATATATATTGCTGAATTATGGGCTGGAAATTTGGTGGGTGGCACTAATAAAAATAGGATAGGTATGGGCATTACATCTGGGAAATAAAGGCATGCTACGTTGTGATGGCACCACTTAACCCAAGTACCGGAGAGTGATTATTTAACATCACAAGCTAGTCAAAAGTTCATCTATAATGCTGAATTTTCGGCAGGACATTGGGTGGGTGGAATGTACAAAAGATAGTATAGTTATAAGCGTTACATCTGGGTAATAAAGGCATGCAAAATTATGATGACACCAATTAAGCCAAGCATCCCTGAGAATGTATTTTACATCAGAAATTGGTCAGAATTTCATCTATAATGCTGAATTTTCGGCAGGACATTGGGTGGATGGAATGTACACAAGATAGGATAGTTATAAGGATTACATCTGGGTAATAAAGGCATGCAAAATTATGATGACACCAATTAAGCCAAGCATCCCTGAGAATGTATTTTACATCAGAAATTGGTCAGAATTTCATCTATAATGCTGAATTTTCGGCAGGACATTGGGTGGATGGAATGTACACAAGATAGGATAGTTATAAGCATTACATCTGGGTAATAAAGACATGCAAAATTAAGATGGCACCAATTAAGCGAAGCACCCCTGAGAGCGTATTTTACATTAGAAATTGGTCAGAATTTCATCCATAATGCTGAATTTTTGACAGGACATTGGGTGGGTGTCACTAACAAAAATAGGATAGCTATTGACGTTACATCTGGGTAACAAAGGCATGCTACCTTGTGATGGAACCACTCAGCCCAAGTCCCCCCAGAGCATATTTGACATCATAAATCGGTCTAAAGTTAATCTATGATGCTGAATTTTGGGCAGGGCATTGGGTGGGTGTCACTAACAAAAGTAGGATAGCTATGGATGTTACGTCTGGGTAATAAAGGCATGCTACCTTGTGATGGAACCACTCAGCCCAAGTCCCCCCAGAGCATATTTGACATCATAAATCGGTCTAAAGTTAATTTATAATGCTGAATTTTGGGCAGGGCATTGGGTGGGTGTCACTAACAAAAGTAGGATAGCTATGGATGTTACGTCTGGGTAAAAAAGGCATGCTACCTTGTGATGGAACCACTCAGCCCAAGTCCCCCCAGAGCATATTGGACATCATGAATCGGTCTAAAGTTAATCTATAATGCTGAATTTTGGGCAGGACATTGGATGGGTGGCACTAACAAAAATAGGATAGCTATGACTGTTACATCAGGGTTATAAAGGTATGCTATCTTGTGATGGCAACAATTTACCAAGTACCCCTGAGAGCGTTTTTTAAATCAGAAGTTGGTCATATATATTGCTGAATTATGGGCTGGAAATTTGGTGGGTGGCACTAATAAAAATAGGATAGGTATGGGCATTACATCTGGGAAATAAAGGCATGCTACGTTGTGATGGCACCACTTAACCCAAGTACCGGAGAGTGATTATTTAACATCACAAGCTAGTCAAAAGTTCATCTATAATGCTGAATTTTCGGCAGGACATTGGGTGGGTGGAATGTACAAAAGATAGTATAGTTATAAGCGTTACATCTGGGTAATAAAGGCATGCAAAATTATGATGACACCAATTAAGCCAAGCATCCCTGAGAACGTATTTTACATCAGAAATTGGTCAGAATTTCATCTATAATGCTGAATTTTCGGCAGGACATTGGGTGGATGGAATGTACAAAAAATAGAATAGTTATAAGCATTATATCTGGGTAATAAAGACATGCAAAATTACAATGGCACCAATTAAGCCAAGCACCCCTGAGAGCGTATTTTACATTAGAAATTGGTCAGAATTTCATCCATAATGCTGAATTTTTGACAGGACATTGGGTGGGTGTCACTAACAAAAATAGGATAGCTATTGACGTTACATCTGGGTAACAAAGGCATGCTACCTTGTGATGGAACCACTCAGCGCAAGTCCCCCCAGAGCCTATTTGACATCATAAATCGGTCTAAAGTTAATCTATGATGCTGAATTTTGGGCAGGGCATTGGGTGGGTGTCACTAACAAAAGTAGGATAGCTATGGATGTTACGTCTGGGTAATAAAGGCATGCTACCTTGTGATGGAACCACTCAGCCCAAGTCCCCCCAGAGCATATTTGACATCATAAATCGGTCTAAAGTTAATTTATAATGCTGAATTTTGGGCAGGGCATTGGGTGGGTGTCACTAACAAAAGTAGGATAGCTATGGATGTTACGTCTGGGTAAAAAAGGCATGCTACCTTGTGATGGAACCACTCAGCCCAAGTCCCCCCAGAGCATATTGGACATCATGAATCGGTCTAAAGTTAATCTATAATGCTGAATTTTGGGCAGGACATTGGATGGGTGGCACTAACAAAAATAGGATAGCTATGACTGTTACATCAGGGTTATAAAGGTATGCTATCTTGTGATGGCAACAATTTACCAAGTACCCCTGAGAGCGTTTTTTAAATCAGAAGTTGGTCATATATATTGCTGAATTATGGGCTGGAAATTTGGTGGGTGGCACTAATAAAAATAGGATAGGTATGGGCATTACATCTGGGAAATAAAGGCATGCTACGTTGTGATGGCACCACTTAACCCAAGTACCGGAGAGTGATTATTTAACATCACAAGCTAGTCAAAAGTTCATCTATAATGCTGAATTTTCGGCAGGACATTGGGTGGGTGGAATGTACAAAAGATAGTATAGTTATAAGCGTTACATCTGGGTAATAAAGGCATGCAAAATTATGATGACACCAATTAAGCCAAGCATCCCTGAGAACGTATTTTACATCAGAAATTGGTCAGAATTTCATCTATAATGCTGAATTTTCGGCAGGACATTGGGTGGATGGAATGTACAAAAAATAGAATAGTTATAAGCATTATATCTGGGTAATAAAGACATGCAAAATTACAATGGCACCAATTAAGCCAAGCACCCCTGAGAGCGTATTTTACATTAGAAATTGGTCAGAATTTCATCCATAATGCTGAATTTTTGACAGGACATTGGGTGGGTGTCACTAACAAAAATAGGATAGCTATTGACGTTACATCTGGGTAACAAAGGCATGCTACCTTGTGATGGAACCACTCAGCGCAAGTCCCCCCAGAGCCTATTTGACATCATAAATCGGTCTAAAGTTAATCTATGATGCTGAATTTTGGGCAGGGCATTGGGTGGGTGTCACTAACAAAAGTAGGATAGCTATGGATGTTACGTCTGGGTAATAAAGGCATGCTACCTTGTGATGGAACCACTCAGCCCAAGTCCCCCCAGAGCATATTTGACATCATAAATCGGTCTAAAGTTAATTTATAATGCTGAATTTTGGGCAGGGCATTGGGTGGGTGTCACTAACAAAAGTAGGATAGCTATGGATGTTACGTCTGGGTAATAAAGGCATGCTACCTTGTGATGGAACCACTCAGCCCAAGTCCCCCCAGAGCATATTTGACATCATAAATCGGTCTAAAGTTAATTTATAATGCTGAATTTTGGGCAGGGCATTGGGTGGGTGTCACTAACAAAAGTAGGATAGCTATGGATGTTACGTCTGGGTAAAAAAGGCATGCTACCTTGTGATGGAACCACTCAGCCCAAGTCCCCCCAGAGCATATTGGACATCATGAATCGGTCTAAAGTTAATCTATAATGCTGAATTTTGGGCAGGACATTGGATGGGTGGCACTAACAAAAATAGGATAGCTATGACTGTTACATCAGGGTTATAAAGGTATGCTATCTTGTGATGGCAACAATTTACCAAGTACCCCTGAGAGCGTTTTTTAAATCAGAAGTTGGTCATATATATTGCTGAATTATGGGCTGGAAATTTGGTGGGTGGCACTAATAAAAATAGGATAGGTATGGGCATTACATCTGGGAAATAAAGGCATGCTACGTTGTGATGGCACCACTTAACCCAAGTACCGGAGAGTGATTATTTAACATCACAAGCTAGTCAAAAGTTCATCTATAATGCTGAATTTTCGGCAGGACATTGGGTGGGTGGAATGTACAAAAGATAGTATAGTTATAAGCGTTACATCTGGGTAATAAAGGCATGCAAAATTATGATGACACCAATTAAGCCAAGCATCCCTGAGAATGTATTTTACATCAGAAATTGGTCAGAATTTCATCTATAATGCTGAATTTTCGGCAGGACATTGGGTGGATGGAATGTACACAAGATAGGATAGTTATAAGGATTACATCTGGGTAATAAAGGCATGCAAAATTATGATGACACCAATTAAGCCAAGCATCCCTGAGAATGTATTTTACATCAGAAATTGGTCAGAATTTCATCTATAATGCTGAATTTTCGGCAGGACATTGGGTGGATGGAATGTACACAAGATAGGATAGTTATAAGCATTACATCTGGGTAATAAAGACATGCAAAATTAAGATGGCACCAATTAAGCGAAGCACCCCTGAGAGCGTATTTTACATTAGAAATTGGTCAGAATTTCATCCATAATGCTGAATTTTTGACAGGACATTGGGTGGGTGTCACTAACAAAAATAGGATAGCTATTGACGTTACATCTGGGTAACAAAGGCATGCTACCTTGTGATGGAACCACTCAGCCCAAGTCCCCCCAGAGCATATTTGACATCATAAATCGGTCTAAAGTTAATCTATGATGCTGAATTTTGGGCAGGGCATTGGGTGGGTGTCACTAACAAAAGTAGGATAGCTATGGATGTTACGTCTGGGTAATAAAGGCATGCTACCTTGTGATGGAACCACTCAGCCCAAGTCCCCCCAGAGCATATTTGACATCATAAATCGGTCTAAAGTTAATTTATAATGCTGAATTTTGGGCAGGGCATTGGGTGGGTGTCACTAACAAAAGTAGGATAGCTATGGATGTTACGTCTGGGTAAAAAAGGCATGCTACCTTGTGATGGAACCACTCAGCCCAAGTCCCCCCAGAGCATATTGGACATCATGAATCGGTCTAAAGTTAATCTATAATGCTGAATTTTGGGCAGGACATTGGATGGGTGGCACTAACAAAAATAGGATAGCTATGACTGTTACATCAGGGTTATAAAGGTATGCTATCTTGTGATGGCAACAATTTACCAAGTACCCCTGAGAGCGTTTTTTAAATCAGAAGTTGGTCATATATATTGCTGAATTATGGGCTGGAAATTTGGTGGGTGGCACTAATAAAAATAGGATAGGTATGGGCATTACATCTGGGAAATAAAGGCATGCTACGTTGTGATGGCACCACTTAACCCAAGTACCGGAGAGTGATTATTTAACATCACAAGCTAGTCAAAAGTTCATCTATAATGCTGAATTTTCGGCAGGACATTGGGTGGGTGGAATGTACAAAAGATAGTATAGTTATAAGCGTTACATCTGGGTAATAAAGGCATGCAAAATTATGATGACACCAATTAAGCCAAGCATCCCTGAGAATGTATTTTACATCAGAAATTGGTCAGAATTTCATCTATAATGCTGAATTTTCGGCAGGACATTGGGTGGATGGAATGTACACAAGATAGGATAGTTATAAGGATTACATCTGGGTAATAAAGGCATGCAAAATTATGATGACACCAATTAAGCCAAGCATCCCTGAGAATGTATTTTACATCAGAAATTGGTCAGAATTTCATCTATAATGCTGAATTTTCGGCAGGACATTGGGTGGATGGAATGTACACAAGATAGGATAGTTATAAGCATTACATCTGGGTAATAAAGACATGCAAAATTAAGATGGCACCAATTAAGCGAATCACCCCTGAGAGCGTATTTTACATTAGAAATTGGTCAGAATTTCATCCATAATGCTGAATTTTTGACAGGACATTGGGTGGGTGTCACTAACAAAAATAGGATAGCTATTGACGTTACATCTGGGTAACAAAGGCATGCTACCTTGTGATGGAACCACTCAGCCCAAGTCCCCCCAGAGCATATTTGACATCATAAATCGGTCTAAAGTTAATCTATGATGCTGAATTTTGGGCAGGGCATTGGGTGGGTGTCACTAACAAAAGTAGGATAGCTATGGATGTTACGTCTGGGTAATAAAGGCATGCTACCTTGTGATGGAACCACTCAGCCCAAGTCCCCCCAGAGCATATTTGACATCATAAATCGGTCTAAAGTTAATTTATAATGCTGAATTTTGGGCAGGGCATTGGGTGGGTGTCACTAACAAAAGTAGGATAGCTATGGATGTTACGTCTGGGTAAAAAAGGCATGCTACCTTGTGATGGAACCACTCAGCCCAAGTCCCCCCAGAGCATATTGGACATCATGAATCGGTCTAAAGTTAATCTATAATGCTGAATTTTGGGCAGGACATTGGATGGGTGGCACTAACAAAAATAGGATAGCTATGACTGTTACATCAGGGTTATAAAGGTATGCTATCTTGTGATGGCAACAATTTACCAAGTACCCCTGAGAGCGTTTTTTAAATCAGAAGTTGGTCATATATATTGCTGAATTATGGGCTGGAAATTTGGTGGGTGGCACTAATAAAAATAGGATAGGTATGGGCATTACATCTGGGAAATAAAGGCATGCTACGTTGTGATGGCACCACTTAACCCAAGTACCGGAGAGTGATTATTTAACATCACAAGCTAGTCAAAAGTTCATCTATAATGCTGAATTTTCGGCAGGACATTGGGTGGGTGGAATGTACAAAAGATAGTATAGTTATAAGCGTTACATCTGGGTAATAAAGGCATGCAAAATTATGATGACACCAATTAAGCCAAGCATCCCTGAGAACGTATTTTACATCAGAAATTGGTCAGAATTTCATCTATAATGCTGAATTTTCGGCAGGACATTGGGTGGATGGAATGTACAAAAAATAGAATAGTTATAAGCATTATATCTGGGTAATAAAGACATGCAAAATTACAATGGCACCAATTAAGCCAAGCACCCCTGAGAGCGTATTTTACATTAGAAATTGGTCAGAATTTCATCCATAATGCTGAATTTTTGACAGGACATTGGGTGGGTGTCACTAACAAAAATAGGATAGCTATTGACGTTACATCTGGGTAACAAAGGCATGCTACCTTGTGATGGAACCACTCAGCGCAAGTCCCCCCAGAGCCTATTTGACATCATAAATCGGTCTAAAGTTAATCTATGATGCTGAATTTTGGGCAGGGCATTGGGTGGGTGTCACTAACAAAAGTAGGATAGCTATGGATGTTACGTCTGGGTAATAAAGGCATGCTACCTTGTGATGGAACCACTCAGCCCAAGTCCCCCCAGAGCATATTTGACATCATAAATCGGTCTAAAGTTAATTTATAATGCTGAATTTTGGGCAGGGCATTGGGTGGGTGTCACTAACAAAAGTAGGATAGCTATGGATGTTACGTCTGGGTAATAAAGGCATGCTACCTTGTGATGGAACCACTCAGCCCAAGTCCCCCCAGAGCATATTTGACATCATAAATCGGTCTAAAGTTAATTTATAATGCTGAATTTTGGGCAGGGCATTGGGTGGGTGTCACTAACAAAAGTAGGATAGCTATGGATGTTACGTCTGGGTAAAAAAGGCATGCTACCTTGTGATGGAACCACTCAGCCCAAGTCCCCCCAGAGCATATTGGACATCATGAATCGGTCTAAAGTTAATCTATAATGCTGAATTTTCGGCAGGACATTGGATGGGTGGCACTAACAAAAATAGGATAGCTATGACTGTTACATCAGGGTTATAAAGGTATGCTATCTTGTGATGGCAACAATTTACCAAGTACCCCTGAGAGCGTTTTTTAAATCAGAAGTTGGTCATATATATTGCTGAATTATGGGCTGGAAATTTGGTGGGTGGCACTAATAAAAATAGGATAGGTATGGGCATTACATCTGGGAAATAAAGGCATGCTACGTTGTGATGGCACCACTTAACCCAAGTACCGGAGAGTGATTATTTAACATCACAAGCTAGTCAAAAGTTCATCTATAATGCTGAATTTTCGGCAGGACATTGGGTGGGTGGAATGTACAAAAGATAGTATAGTTATAAGCGTTACATCTGGGTAATAAAGGCATGCAAAATTATGATGACACCAATTAAGCCAAGCATCCCTGAGAATGTATTTTACATCAGAAATTGGTCAGAATTTCATCTATAATGCTGAATTTTCGGCAGGACATTGGGTGGATGGAATGTACACAAGATAGGATAGTTATAAGGATTACATCTGGGTAATAAAGGCATGCAAAATTATGATGACACCAATTAAGCCAAGCATCCCTGAGAATGTATTTTACATCAGAAATTGGTCAGAATTTCATCTATAATGCTGAATTTTCGGCAGGACATTGGGTGGATGGAATGTACACAAGATAGGATAGTTATAAGCATTACATCTGGGTAATAAAGACATGCAAAATTAAGATGGCACCAATTAAGCGAAGCACCCCTGAGAGCGTATTTTACATTAGAAATTGGTCAGAATTTCATCCATAATGCTGAATTTTTGACAGGACATTGGGTGGGTGTCACTAACAAAAATAGGATAGCTATTGACGTTACATCTGGGTAACAAAGGCATGCTACCTTGTGATGGAACCACTCAGCCCAAGTCCCCCCAGAGCATATTTGACATCATAAATCGGTCTAAAGTTAATCTATGATGCTGAATTTTGGGCAGGGCATTGGGTGGGTGTCACTAACAAAAGTAGGATAGCTATGGATGTTACGTCTGGGTAATAAAGGCATGCTACCTTGTGATGGAACCACTCAGCCCAAGTCCCCCCAGAGCATATTTGACATCATAAATCGGTCTAAAGTTAATTTATAATGCTGAATTTTGGGCAGGGCATTGGGTGGGTGTCACTAACAAAAGTAGGATAGCTATGGATGTTACGTCTGGGTAAAAAAGGCATGCTACCTTGTGATGGAACCACTCAGCCCAAGTCCCCCCAGAGCATATTGGACATCATGAATCGGTCTAAAGTTAATCTATAATGCTGAATTTTGGGCAGGACATTGGATGGGTGGCACTAACAAAAATAGGATAGCTATGACTGTTACATCAGGGTTATAAAGGTATGCTATCTTGTGATGGCAACAATTTACCAAGTACCCCTGAGAGCGTTTTTTAAATCAGAAGTTGGTCATATATATTGCTGAATTATGGGCTGGAAATTTGGTGGGTGGCACTAATAAAAATAGGATAGGTATGGGCATTACATCTGGGAAATAAAGGCATGCTACGTTGTGATGGCACCACTTAACCCAAGTACCGGAGAGTGATTATTTAACATCACAAGCTAGTCAAAAGTTCATCTATAATGCTGAATTTTCGGCAGGACATTGGGTGGGTGGAATGTACAAAAGATAGTATAGTTATAAGCGTTACATCTGGGTAATAAAGGCATGCAAAATTATGATGACACCAATTAAGCCAAGCATCCCTGAGAACGTATTTTACATCAGAAATTGGTCAGAATTTCATCTATAATGCTGAATTTTCGGCAGGACATTGGGTGGATGGAATGTACAAAAAATAGAATAGTTATAAGCATTATATCTGGGTAATAAAGACATGCAAAATTACAATGGCACCAATTAAGCCAAGCACCCCTGAGAGCGTATTTTACATTAGAAATTGGTCAGAATTTCATCCATAATGCTGAATTTTTGACAGGACATTGGGTGGGTGTCACTAACAAAAATAGGATAGCTATTGACGTTACATCTGGGTAACAAAGGCATGCTACCTTGTGATGGAACCACTCAGCGCAAGTCCCCCCAGAGCCTATTTGACATCATAAATCGGTCTAAAGTTAATCTATGATGCTGAATTTTGGGCAGGGCATTGGGTGGGTGTCACTAACAAAAGTAGGATAGCTATGGATGTTACGTCTGGGTAATAAAGGCATGCTACCTTGTGATGGAACCACTCAGCCCAAGTCCCCCCAGAGCATATTTGACATCATAAATCGGTCTAAAGTTAATTTATAATGCTGAATTTTGGGCAGGGCATTGGGTGGGTGTCACTAACAAAAGTAGGATAGCTATGGATGTTACGTCTGGGTAATAAAGGCATGCTACCTTGTGATGGAACCACTCAGCCCAAGTCCCCCCAGAGCATATTTGACATCATAAATCGGTCTAAAGTTAATTTATAATGCTGAATTTTGGGCAGGGCATTGGGTGGGTGTCACTAACAAAAGTAGGATAGCTATGGATGTTACGTCTGGGTAAAAAAGGCATGCTACCTTGTGATGGAACCACTCAGCCCAAGTCCCCCCAGAGCATATTGGACATCATGAATCGGTCTAAAGTTAATCTATAATGCTGAATTTTCGGCAGGACATTGGATGGGTGGCACTAACAAAAATAGGATAGCTATGACTGTTACATCAGGGTTATAAAGGTATGCTATCTTGTGATGGCAACAATTTACCAAGTACCCCTGAGAGCGTTTTTTAAATCAGAAGTTGGTCATATATATTGCTGAATTATGGGCTGGAAATTTGGTGGGTGGCACTAATAAAAATAGGATAGGTATGGGCATTACATCTGGGAAATAAAGGCATGCTACGTTGTGATGGCACCACTTAACCCAAGTACCGGAGAGTGATTATTTAACATCACAAGCTAGTCAAAAGTTCATCTATAATGCTGAATTTTCGGCAGGACATTGGGTGGGTGGAATGTACAAAAGATAGTATAGTTATAAGCGTTACATCTGGGTAATAAAGGCATGCAAAATTATGATGACACCAATTAAGCCAAGCATCCCTGAGAATGTATTTTACATCAGAAATTGGTCAGAATTTCATCTATAATGCTGAATTTTCGGCAGGACATTGGGTGGATGGAATGTACACAAGATAGGATAGTTATAAGGATTACATCTGGGTAATAAAGGCATGCAAAATTATGATGACACCAATTAAGCCAAGCATCCCTGAGAATGTATTTTACATCAGAAATTGGTCAGAATTTCATCTATAATGCTGAATTTTCGGCAGGACATTGGGTGGATGGAATGTACACAAGATAGGATAGTTATAAGCATTACATCTGGGTAATAAAGACATGCAAAATTAAGATGGCACCAATTAAGCGAAGCACCCCTGAGAGCGTATTTTACATTAGAAATTGGTCAGAATTTCATCCATAATGCTGAATTTTTGACAGGACATTGGGTGGGTGTCACTAACAAAAATAGGATAGCTATTGACGTTACATCTGGGTAACAAAGGCATGCTACCTTGTGATGGAACCACTCAGCCCAAGTCCCCCCAGAGCATATTTGACATCATAAATCGGTCTAAAGTTAATCTATGATGCTGAATTTTGGGCAGGGCATTGGGTGGGTGTCACTAACAAAAGTAGGATAGCTATGGATGTTACGTCTGGGTAATAAAGGCATGCTACCTTGTGATGGAACCACTCAGCCCAAGTCCCCCCAGAGCATATTTGACATCATAAATCGGTCTAAAGTTAATTTATAATGCTGAATTTTGGGCAGGGCATTGGGTGGGTGTCACTAACAAAAGTAGGATAGCTATGGATGTTACGTCTGGGTAAAAAAGGCATGCTACCTTGTGATGGAACCACTCAGCCCAAGTCCCCCCAGAGCATATTGGACATCATGAATCGGTCTAAAGTTAATCTATAATGCTGAATTTTGGGCAGGACATTGGATGGGTGGCACTAACAAAAATAGGATAGCTATGACTGTTACATCAGGGTTATAAAGGTATGCTATCTTGTGATGGCAACAATTTACCAAGTACCCCTGAGAGCGTTTTTTAAATCAGAAGTTGGTCATATATATTGCTGAATTATGGGCTGGAAATTTGGTGGGTGGCACTAATAAAAATAGGATAGGTATGGGCATTACATCTGGGAAATAAAGGCATGCTACGTTGTGATGGCACCACTTAACCCAAGTACCGGAGAGTGATTATTTAACATCACAAGCTAGTCAAAAGTTCATCTATAATGCTGAATTTTCGGCAGGACATTGGGTGGGTGGAATGTACAAAAGATAGTATAGTTATAAGCGTTACATCTGGGTAATAAAGGCATGCAAAATTATGATGACACCAATTAAGCCAAGCATCCCTGAGAACGTATTTTACATCAGAAATTGGTCAGAATTTCATCTATAATGCTGAATTTTCGGCAGGACATTGGGTGGATGGAATGTACAAAAAATAGAATAGTTATAAGCATTATATCTGGGTAATAAAGACATGCAAAATTACAATGGCACCAATTAAGCCAAGCACCCCTGAGAGCGTATTTTACATTAGAAATTGGTCAGAATTTCATCCATAATGCTGAATTTTTGACAGGACATTGGGTGGGTGTCACTAACAAAAATAGGATAGCTATTGACGTTACATCTGGGTAACAAAGGCATGCTACCTTGTGATGGAACCACTCAGCGCAAGTCCCCCCAGAGCCTATTTGACATCATAAATCGGTCTAAAGTTAATCTATGATGCTGAATTTTGGGCAGGGCATTGGGTGGGTGTCACTAACAAAAGTAGGATAGCTATGGATGTTACGTCTGGGTAATAAAGGCATGCTACCTTGTGATGGAACCACTCAGCCCAAGTCCCCCCAGAGCATATTTGACATCATAAATCGGTCTAAAGTTAATTTATAATGCTGAATTTTGGGCAGGGCATTGGGTGGGTGTCACTAACAAAAGTAGGATAGCTATGGATGTTACGTCTGGGTAAAAAAGGCATGCTACCTTGTGATGGAACCACTCAGCCCAAGTCCCCCCAGAGCATATTGGACATCATGAATCGGTCTAAAGTTAATCTATAATGCTGAATTTTGGGCAGGGCATTGGGTGGGTGTCACTAACAAAAGTAGGATAGCTATGGATGTTACGTCTGGGTAATAAAGGCATGCTACCTTGTGATGGAACCACTCAGCCCAAGTCCCCCCAGAGCATATTTGACATAATAAATCGGTCTAAAGTTAATTTATAATGCTGAATTTTGGGCAGGGCATTGGGTGGGTGTCACTAACAAAAGTAGGATAGCTATGGATGTTACGTCTGGGTAAAAAAGGCATGCTACCTTGTGATGGAACCACTCAGCCCAAGTCCCCCCAGAGCATATTGGACATCATGAATCGGTCTAAAGTTAATCTATAATGCTGAATTTTGGGCAGGACATTGGATGGGTGGCACTAACAAAAATAGGATAGCTATGACTGTTACATCAGGGTTATAAAGGTATGCTATCTTGTGATGGCAACAATTTACCAAGTACCCCTGAGAGCGTTTTTTAAATCAGAAGTTGGTCATATATATTGCTGAATTATGGGCTGGAAATTTGGTGGGTGGCACTAATAAAAATAGGATAGGTATGGGCATTACATCTGGGAAATAAAGGCATGCTACGTTGTGATGGCACCACTTAACCCAAGTACCGGAGAGTGATTATTTAACATCACAAGCTAGTCAAAAGTTCATCTATAATGCTGAATTTTCGGCAGGACATTGGGTGGGTGGAATGTACAAAAGATAGTATAGTTATAAGCGTTACATCTGGGTAATAAAGGCATGCAAAATTATGATGACACCAATTAAGCCAAGCATCCCTGAGAACGTATTTTACATCAGAAATTGGTCAGAATTTCATCTATAATGCTGAATTTTCGGCAGGACATTGGGTGGATGGAATGTACAAAAAATAGAATAGTTATAAGCATTATATCTGGGTAATAAAGACATGCAAAATTACAATGGCACCAATTAAGCCAAGCACCCCTGAGAGCGTATTTTACATTAGAAATTGGTCAGAATTTCATCCATAATGCTGAATTTTTGACAGGACATTGGGTGGGTGTCACTAACAAAAATAGGATAGCTATTGACGTTACATCTGGGTAACAAAGGCATGCTACCTTGTGATGGAACCACTCAGCGCAAGTCCCCCCAGAGCCTATTTGACATCATAAATCGGTCTAAAGTTAATCTATGATGCTGAATTTTGGGCAGGGCATTGGGTGGGTGTCACTAACAAAAGTAGGATAGCTATGGATGTTACGTCTGGGTAATAAAGGCATGCTACCTTGTGATGGAACCACTCAGCCCAAGTCCCCCCAGAGCATATTTGACATCATAAATCGGTCTAAAGTTAATTTATAATGCTGAATTTTGGGCAGGGCATTGGGTGGGTGTCACTAACAAAAGTAGGATAGCTATGGATGTTACGTCTGGGTAATAAAGGCATGCTACCTTGTGATGGAACCACTCAGCCCAAGTCCCCCCAGAGCATATTTGACATCATAAATCGGTCTAAAGTTAATTTATAATGCTGAATTTTGGGCAGGGCATTGGGTGGGTGTCACTAACAAAAGTAGGATAGCTATGGATGTTACGTCTGGGTAAAAAAGGCATGCTACCTTGTGATGGAACCACTCAGCCCAAGTCCCCCCAGAGCATATTGGACATCATGAATCGGTCTAAAGTTAATCTATAATGCTGAATTTTGGGCAGGACATTGGATGGGTGGCACTAACAAAAATAGGATAGCTATGACTGTTACATCAGGGTTATAAAGGTATGCTATCTTGTGATGGCAACAATTTACCAAGTACCCCTGAGAGCGTTTTTTAAATCAGAAGTTGGTCATATATATTGCTGAATTATGGGCTGGAAATTTGGTGGGTGGCACTAATAAAAATAGGATAGGTATGGGCATTACATCTGGGAAATAAAGGCATGCTACGTTGTGATGGCACCACTTAACCCAAGTACCGGAGAGTGATTATTTAACATCACAAGCTAGTCAAAAGTTCATCTATAATGCTGAATTTTCGGCAGGACATTGGGTGGGTGGAATGTACAAAAGATAGTATAGTTATAAGCGTTACATCTGGGTAATAAAGGCATGCAAAATTATGATGACACCAATTAAGCCAAGCATCCCTGAGAACGTATTTTACATCAGAAATTGGTCAGAATTTCATCTATAATGCTGAATTTTCGGCAGGACATTGGGTGGATGGAATGTACAAAAAATAGAATAGTTATAAGCATTATATCTGGGTAATAAAGACATGCAAAATTACAATGGCACCAATTAAGCCAAGCACCCCTGAGAGCGTATTTTACATTAGAAATTGGTCAGAATTTCATCCATAATGCTGAATTTTTGACAGGACATTGGGTGGGTGTCACTAACAAAAATAGGATAGCTATTGACGTTACATCTGGGTAACAAAGGTATGCTACCTTGTGATGGAACCACTCAGCGCAAGTCCCCCCAGAGCCTATTTGACATCATAAATCGGTCTAAAGTTAATCTATGATGCTGAATTTTGGGCAGGGCATTGGGTGGGTGTCACTAACAAAAGTAGGATAGCTATGGATGTTACGTCTGGGTAATAAAGGCATGCTACCTTGTGATGGAACCACTCAGCCCAAGTCCCCCCAGAGCATATTTGACATCATAAATCGGTCTAAAGTTAATTTATAATGCTGAATTTTGGGCAGGGCATTGGGTGGGTGTCACTAACAAAAGTAGGATAGCTATGGATGTTACGTCTGGGTAAAAAAGGCATGCTACCTTGTGATGGAACCACTCAGCCCAAGTCCCCCCAGAGCATATTGGACATCATGAATCGGTCTAAAGTTAATCTATAATGCTGAATTTTGGGCAGGACATTGGATGGGTGACACTAACAAAAATAGGATAGCTATGACTGTTACATCAGGGTTATAAAGGTATGCTATCTTGTGATGGCAACAATTTACCAAGTACCCCTGAGAGCGTTTTTTAAATCAGAAGTTGGTCATATATATTGCTGAATTATGGGCTGGAAATTTGGTGGGTGGCACTAATAAAAATAGGATAGGTATGGGCATTACATCTGGGAAATAAAGGCATGCTACGTTGTGATGGCACCACTTAACCCAAGTACCGGAGAGTGATTATTTAACATCACAAGCTAGTCAAAAGTTCATCTATAATGCTGAATTTTCGGCAGGACATTGGGTGGGTGGAATGTACAAAAGATAGTATAGTTATAAGCGTTACATCTGGGTAATAAAGGCATGCAAAATTATGATGACACCAATTAAGCCAAGCATCCCTGAGAACGTATTTTACATCAGAAATTGGTCAGAATTTCATCTATAATGCTGAATTTTCGGCAGGACATTGGGTGGATGGAATGTACAAAAAATAGAATAGTTATAAGCATTATATCTGGGTAATAAAGACATGCAAAATTACAATGGCACCAATTAAGCCAAGCACCCCTGAGAGCGTATTTTACATTAGAAATTGGTCAGAATTTCATCCATAATGCTGAATTTTTGACAGGACATTGGGTGGGTGTCACTAACAAAAATAGGATAGCTATTGACGTTACATCTGGGTAACAAAGGCATGCTACCTTGTGATGGAACCACTCAGCGCAAGTCCCCCCAGAGCCTATTTGACATCATAAATCGGTCTAAAGTTAATCTATGATGCTGAATTTTGGGCAGGGCATTGGGTGGGTGTCACTAACAAAAGTAGGATAGCTATGGATGTTACGTCTGGGTAATAAAGGCATGCTACCTTGTGATGGAACCACTCAGCCCAAGTCCCCCCAGAGCATATTTGACATCATAAATCGGTCTAAAGTTAATTTATAATGCTGAATTTTGGGCAGGGCATTGGGTGGGTGTCACTAACAAAAGTAGGATAGCTATGGATGTTACGTCTGGGTAAAAAAGGCATGCTACCTTGTGATGGAACCACTCAGCCCAAGTCCCCCCAGAGCATATTGGACATCATGAATCGGTCTAAAGTTAATCTATAATGCTGAATTTTGGGCAGGACATTGGATGGGTGGCACTAACAAAAATAGGATAGCTATGACTGTTACATCAGGGTTATAAAGGTATGCTATCTTGTGATGGCAACAATTTACCAAGTACCCCTGAGAGCGTTTTTTAAATCAGAAGTTGGTCATATATATTGCTGAATTATGGGCTGGAAATTTGGTGGGTGGCACTAATAAAAATAGGATAGGTATGGGCATTACATCTGGGAAATAAAGGCATGCTACGTTGTGATGGCACCACTTAACCCAAGTACCGGAGAGTGATTATTTAACATCACAAGCTAGTCAAAAGTTCATCTATAATGCTGAATTTTCGGCAGGACATTGGGTGGGTGGAATGTACAAAAGATAGTATAGTTATAAGCGTTACATCTGGGTAATAAAGGCATGCAAAATTATGATGACACCAATTAAGCCAAGCATCCCTGAGAACGTATTTTACATCAGAAATTGGTCAGAATTTCATCTATAATGCTGAATTTTCGGCAGGACATTGGGTGGATGGAATGTACAAAAAATAGAATAGTTATAAGCATTATATCTGGGTAATAAAGACATGCAAAATTACAATGGCACCAATTAAGCCAAGCACCCCTGAGAGCGTATTTTACATTAGAAATTGGTCAGAATTTCATCCATAATGCTGAATTTTTGACAGGACATTGGGTGGGTGTCACTAACAAAAATAGGATAGCTATTGACGTTACATCTGGGTAACAAAGGCATGCTACCTTGTGATGGAACCACTCAGCGCAAGTCCCCCCAGAGCCTATTTGAATCATAAATCGGTCTAAAGTTAATCTATGATGCTGAATTTTGGGCAGGGCATTGGGTGGGTGTCACTAACAAAAGTAGGATAGCTATGGATGTTACGTCTGGGTAATAAAGGCATGCTACCTTGTGATGGAACCACTCAGCCCAAGTCCCCCCAGAGCATATTTGACATCATAAATCGGTCTAAAGTTAATTTATAATGCTGAATTTTGGGCAGGGCATTGGGTGGGTGTCACTAACAAAAGTAGGATAGCTATGGATGTTACGTCTGGGTAAAAAAGGCATGCTACCTTGTGATGGAACCACTCAGCCCAAGTCCCCCCAGAGCATATTGGACATCATGAATCGGTCTAAAGTTAATCTATAATGCTGAATTTTGGGCAGGACATTGGATGGGTGACACTAACAAAAATAGGATAGCTATGACTGTTACATCAGGGTTATAAAGGTATGCTATCTTGTGATGGCAACAATTTACCAAGTACCCCTGAGAGCGTTTTTTAAATCAGAAGTTGGTCATATATATTGCTGAATTATGGGCTGGAAATTTGGTGGGTGGCACTAATAAAAATAGGATAGGTATGGGCATTACATCTGGGAAATAAAGGCATGCTACGTTGTGATGGCACCACTTAACCCAAGTACCGGAGAGTGATTATTTAACATCACAAGCTAGTCAAAAGTTCATCTATAATGCTGAATTTTCGGCAGGACATTGGGTGGGTGGAATGTACAAAAGATAGTATAGTTATAAGCGTTACATCTGGGTAATAAAGGCATGCAAAATTATGATGACACCAATTAAGCCAAGCATCCCTGAGAACGTATTTTACATCAGAAATTGGTCAGAATTTCATCTATAATGCTGAATTTTCGGCAGGACATTGGGTGGATGGAATGTACAAAAAATAGAATAGTTATAAGCATTATATCTGGGTAATAAAGACATGCAAAATTACAATGGCACCAATTAAGCCAAGCACCCCTGAGAGCGTATTTTACATTAGAAATTGGTCAGAATTTCATCCATAATGCTGAATTTTTGACAGGACATTGGGTGGGTGTCACTAACAAAAATAGGATAGCTATTGACGTTACATCTGGGTAACAAAGGCATGCTACCTTGTGATGGAACCACTCAGCGCAAGTCCCCCCAGAGCCTATTTGACATCATAAATCGGTCTAAAGTTAATCTATGATGCTGAATTTTGGGCAGGGCATTGGGTGGGTGTCACTAACAAAAGTAGGATAGCTATGGATGTTACGTCTGGGTAATAAAGGCATGCTACCTTGTGATGGAACCACTCAGCCCAAGTCCCCCCAGAGCATATTTGACATCATAAATCGGTCTAAAGTTAATTTATAATGCTGAATTTTGGGCAGGGCATTGGGTGGGTGTCACTAACAAAAGTAGGATAGCTATGACTGTTACATCAGGGTTATAAAGGTATGCTATCTTGTGATGGCAACAATTTACCAAGTACCCCTGAGAGCGTTTTTTAAATCAGAAGTTGGTCATATATATTGCTGAATTATGGGCTGGAAATTTGGTGGGTGGCACTAATAAAAATAGGATAGGTATGGGCATTACATCTGGGAAATAAAGGCATGCTACGTTGTGATGGCACCACTTAACCCAAGTACCGGAGAGTGATTATTTAACATCACAAGCTAGTCAAAAGTTCATCTATAATGCTGAATTTTCGGCAGGACATTGGGTGGGTGGAATGTACAAAAGATAGTATAGTTATAAGCGTTACATCTGGGTAATAAAGGCATGCAAAATTATGATGACACCAATTAAGCCAAGCATCCCTGAGAACGTATTTTACATCAGAAATTGGTCAGAATTTCATCTATAATGCTGAATTTTCGGCAGGACATTGGGTGGATGGAATGTACAAAAAATAGAATAGTTATAAGCATTATATCTGGGTAATAAAGACATGCAAAATTACAATGGCACCAATTAAGCCAAGCACCCCTGAGAGCGTATTTTACATTAGAAATTGGTCAGAATTTCATCCATAATGCTGAATTTTTGACAGGACATTGGGTGGGTGTCACTAACAAAAATAGGATAGCTATTGACGTTACATCTGGGTAACAAAGGCATGCTACCTTGTGATGGAACCACTCAGCGCAAGTCCCCCCAGAGCCTATTTGACATCATAAATCGGTCTAAAGTTAATCTATGATGCTGAATTTTGGGCAGGGCATTGGGTGGGTGTCACTAACAAAAGTAGGATAGCTATGGATGTTACGTCTGGGTAATAAAGGCATGCTACCTTGTGATGGAACCACTCAGCCCAAGTCCCCCCAGAGCATATTTGACATCATAAATCGGTCTAAAGTTAATTTATAATGCTGAATTTTGGGCAGGGCATTGGGTGGGTGTCACTAACAAAAGTAGGATAGCTATGGATGTTACGTCTGGGTAAAAAAGGCATGCTACCTTGTGATGGAACCACTCAGCCCAAGTCCCCCCAGAGCATATTGGACATCATGAATCGGTCTAAAGTTAATCTATAATGCTGAATTTTGGGCAGGACATTGGATGGGTGGCACTAACAAAAATAGGATAGCTATGACTGTTACATCAGGGTTATAAAGGTATGCTATCTTGTGATGGCAACAATTTACCAAGTACCCCTGAGAGCGTTTTTTAAATCAGAAGTTGGTCATATATATTGCTGAATTATGGGCTGGAAATTTGGTGGGTGGCACTAATAAAAATAGGATAGGTATGGGCATTACATCTGGGAAATAAAGGCATGCTACGTTGTGATGGCACCACTTAACCCAAGTACCGGAGAGTGATTATTTAACATCACAAGCTAGTCAAAAGTTCATCTATAATGCTGAATTTTCGGCAGGACATTGGGTGGGTGGAATGTACAAAAGATAGTATAGTTATAAGCGTTACATCTGGGTAATAAAGGCATGCAAAATTATGATGACACCAATTAAGCCAAGCATCCCTGAGAACGTATTTTACATCAGAAATTGGTCAGAATTTCATCTATAATGCTGAATTTTCGGCAGGACATTGGGTGGATGGAATGTACAAAAAATAGAATAGTTATAAGCATTATATCTGGGTAATAAAGACATGCAAAATTACAATGGCACCAATTAAGCCAAGCACCCCTGAGAGCGTATTTTACATTAGAAATTGGTCAGAATTTCATCCATAATGCTGAATTTTTGACAGGACATTGGGTGGGTGTCACTAACAAAAATAGGATAGCTATTGACGTTACATCTGGGTAACAAAGGCATGCTACCTTGTGATGGAACCACTCAGCGCAAGTCCCCCCAGAGCCTATTTGACATCATAAATCGGTCTAAAGTTAATCTATGATGCTGAATTTTGGGCAGGGCATTGGGTGGGTGTCACTAACAAAAGTAGGATAGCTATGGATGTTACGTCTGGGTAATAAAGGCATGCTACCTTGTGATGGAACCACTCAGCCCAAGTCCCCCCAGAGCATATTTGACATCATAAATCGGTCTAAAGTTAATTTATAATGCTGAATTTTGGGCAGGGCATTGGGTGGGTGTCACTAACAAAAGTAGGATAGCTATGGATGTTACGTCTGGGTAAAAAAGGCATGCTACCTTGTGATGGAACCACTCAGCCCAAGTCCCCCCAGAGCATATTGGACATCATGAATCGGTCTAAAGTTAATCTATAATGCTGAATTTTGGGCAGGACATTGGATGGGTGGCACTAACAAAAATAGGATAGCTATGACTGTTACATCAGCGTTATAAAGGTATGCTATCTTGTGATGGCAACAATTTACCAAGTACCCCTGAGAGCGTTTTTTAAATCAGAAGTTGGTCATATATATTGCTGAATTATGGGCTGGAAATTTGGTGGGTGGCACTAATAAAAATAGGATAGGTATGGGCATTACATCTGGGAAATAAAGGCATGCTACGTTGTGATGGCACCACTTAACCCAAGTACCGGAGAGTGATTATTTAACATCACAAGCTAGTCAAAAGTTCATCTATAATGCTGAATTTTCGGCAGGACATTGGGTGGGTGGAATGTACAAAAGATAGTATAGTTATAAGCGTTACATCTGGGTAATAAAGGCATGCAAAATTATGATGACACCAATTAAGCCAAGCATCCCTGAGAACGTATTTTACATCAGAAATTGGTCAGAATTTCATCTATAATGCTGAATTTTCGGCAGGACATTGGGTGGATGGAATGTACAAAAAATAGAATAGTTATAAGCATTATATCTGGGTAATAAAGACATGCAAAATTACAATGGCACCAATTAAGCCAAGCACCCCTGAGAGCGTATTTTACATTAGAAATTGGTCAGAATTTCATCCATAATGCTGAATTTTTGACAGGACATTGGGTGGGTGTCACTAACAAAAATAGGATAGCTATTGACGTTACATCTGGGTAACAAAGGCATGCTACCTTGTGATGGAACCACTCAGCGCAAGTCCCCCCAGAGCCTATTTGACATCATAAATCGGTCTAAAGTTAATCTATGATGCTGAATTTTGGGCAGGGCATTGGGTGGGTGTCACTAACAAAAGTAGGATAGCTATGGATGTTACGTCTGGGTAATAAAGGCATGCTACCTTGTGATGGAACCACTCAGCCCAAGTCCCCCCAGAGCATATTTGACATCATAAATCGGTCTAAAGTTAATTTATAATGCTGAATTTTGGGCAGGGCATTGGGTGGGTGTCACTAACAAAAGTAGGATAGCTATGGATGTTACGTCTGGGTAAAAAAGGCATGCTACCTTGTGATGGAACCACTCAGCCCAAGTCCCCCCAGAGCATATTGGACATCATGAATCGGTCTAAAGTTAATCTATAATGCTGAATTTTGGGCAGGACATTGGATGGGTGGCACTAACAAAAATAGGATAGCTATGACTGTTACATCAGGGTTATAAAGGTATGCTATCTTGTGATGGCAACAATTTACCAAGTACCCCTGAGAGCGTTTTTTAAATCAGAAGTTGGTCATATATATTGCTGAATTATGGGCTGGAAATTTGGTGGGTGGCACTAATAAAAATAGGATAGGTATGGGCATTACATCTGGGAAATAAAGGCATGCTACGTTGTGATGGCACCACTTAACCCAAGTACCGGAGAGTGATTATTTAACATCACAAGCTAGTCAAAAGTTCATCTATAATGCTGAATTTTCGGCAGGACATTGGGTGGGTGGAATGTACAAAAGATAGTATAGTTATAAGCGTTACATCTGGGTAATAAAGGCATGCAAAATTATGATGACACCAATTAAGCCAAGCATCCCTGAGAACGTATTTTACATCAGAAATTGGTCAGAATTTCATCTATAATGCTGAATTTTCGGCAGGACATTGGGTGGATGGAATGTACAAAAAATAGAATAGTTATAAGCATTATATCTGGGTAATAAAGACATGCAAAATTACAATGGCACCAATTAAGCCAAGCACCCCTGAGAGCGTATTTTACATTAGAAATTGGTCAGAATTTCATCCATAATGCTGAATTTTTGACAGGACATTGGGTGGGTGTCACTAACAAAAATAGGATAGCTATTGACGTTACATCTGGGTAACAAAGGCATGCTACCTTGTGATGGAACCACTCAGCGCAAGTCCCCCCAGAGCCTATTTGACATCATAAATCGGTCTAAAGTTAATCTATGATGCTGAATTTTGGGCAGGGCATTGGGTGGGTGTCACTAACAAAAGTAGGATAGCTATGGATGTTATGTCTGGGTAATAAAGGCATGCTACCTTGTGATGGAACCACTCAGCCCAAGTCCCCCCAGAGCATATTTGACATCATAAATCGGTCTATAGTTAATCTATAATGCTGAATTTTGGGCAGGGCATTGGGTGGGTGTCACTAACAAAAGTAGGATAGCTATGGATGTTACGTCTGGGTAAAAAAGGCATGCTACCTTGTGATGGAACCACTCAGCCCATGTCCCCCCAGAGCATATTGGACATCATAAATCGGTCTAAAGTTAATCTATAATGCTGAATTTTGGGCAGGACATTGGGTGGGTGGCACTAACAAAAATAGGATAGCTATGACTGTTACATCAGGGTTATAAAGGTATGCTATCTTGTGATGGCAACAATTTACCAAGTACCCCTGAGAGCGTATTTTAAATCAGAAGTTGGTCATATATATTGCTGAATTATGGGCTGGAAATTTGGTGGGTGGCACTAATAAAAATAGGATAGGTATGGGCATTACATCTGGGAAATAAAGGCATGCTACGTTGTGATGGCACCACTTAACCCAAGTACCGGAGAGAGATTATTTAACATCACAAGGTAGTCAAAAGTTCATCTATAATGCTGAATTTTTGGCAGGACATTGGGTGGGTGGAATGTACAAAAGATAGGATATTTATAAGCGTTACATCTGGGTAATAAAGGCATGCAAAATTATGATAACACCAATTAAGCCAAGCATCCCTGAGAACGTATTTTACATCAGAAATTGGTCAGAATTTCATCTATAATGCTGAATTTTCGGCAGGACATTGGGTGGATGGAATGTACAAAAGATAGGATAGTTATAAGCATTGCATCTGGGTAATAAAGACATGCAAAATTATGATGGCACCAATTAAGCCAAGCACCCCTGAGAGCGTATTTTACATTAGAAATTGGTCAGAATTTCATCCATAATGCTGAATTTTTGACAGGACATTGGGTGGGTGTCACTAACAAAAATAGGATAGCTATTGACGTTACATCTGGGTAATAAAGGCATGCTACCTTGTGATGGAACCACTCAGCCCAAGTCCCCCCAGAGCATATTTGACATCATAAATCGGTCTAAAGTTAATCTATAATGCTGAATTTTGGGCAGGACATTGGGTGGGTGTCACTAACAAAAATAGGATAGCTATGGACATTACGTCTGGGTAATAAAGGCATGCTACCTTGTGATGGAACCACTCAGCCCAAGTCCCCCCAGAGCATATTTGACATTATAAATCGGTCTAAAGTTAATCTATAATGCTGAATTTTGGGCAGGACATTGGGTGGGTGTCACTAACAAAAGTAGGATAGCTATGGACGTTACGTCTGGGTAATAAAGGCATGCTACCTTGTGATGGAACCACTCAGCCCAAGTCCCCCCAGAGCATTTTTGACATCACAAGTTGGTCTAAAGTTCATCTATAATGCTGAAGTTTGGGCAGGACATTGGGTGGGTGTCACTAACAAAGTAGGATAGGTATGGACGTTATGTCTGAGTAATAAAGGCATGCTACCTTGTGATGGAACCACTCAGCCTAAGTCCCCCCAGAGCATATTTGACATCATAAATCGGTCTAAAGTCAATCTATAATGCTGAATTTTGGGCAGGACATTGGGTGGGTGTCACTAACAAAAATATGATAGTTATGGGCGTTACATCTGGGAAATAAAGGCATGCTACCTTGTGATGTCACCCCTCAGCCCATGTCCCCCTGAAGCATTTTTGACATCACAAGTTGGTCTAAAGTTCATCTATAATGCTGAAGTTTGGGCAGGACATTGGGTGGGTGGCAGTAACAAAAATAGGATAGCTATGACTGTTAAATCAGGGTTATAAAGGTATGCTATCTTGTGATTGCAACAATTTACCAAGTACCCCTGAGAGCGTATTTTAAATCAGAAGTTGGTCATATATATTGCTGAATTATGGGCTGGAAATTTGGTGGGTGGCACTAATAAAAATAGGATAGCTATGGGCGTTACATCTGGGAAATAAAGGCATGCTACGTTGTGATGGCACTACTTAACCCAAGTACCAGAGAGAGATTATTTAACATCACAAGCTAGTCAAAAGTTCATCTATAATGCTGAATTTTCGGCAGGACATTGGGTGGGTGGAATGTACAAAAGATAGTATAGTTATAAGCGTTACATCTGGGTAATAAAGGCATGCAAAATTATGATGACACCAATTAAGCCAAGCATCACTGAGAACGTATTTTACATCAGAAATTGGTCAGAATTTCATCTATAATGCTGAATTTTCGGCAGGACATTGGGTGGATGGAATGTACACAAGATAGGATAGTTATAAGCATTACATCTGGGTAATAAAGACATGCAAAATTACGATGGCACCAATTAAGCGAAGCACCCCTGAGAGCGTATTTTACATTAGAAATTGGTCAGAATTTCATCCATAATGCTGAATTTTTGACAGGACATTGGGTGGGTGTCACTAACAAAAAAAGGATAGCTATTGACGTTACATCTGGGTAACAAAGGCATGCTACCTTGTGATGGAACCACTCAGCCCAAGTCCCCCCAGAGCATATTTGACATCATAAATCGGTCTAAAGTTAATCTATGATGCTGAATTTTGGGCAGGGCATTGGGTGGGTGTCACTAACAAAAGTAGGATAGCTATGGATGTTACGTCTGGGTAAAAAAGGCATGCTACCTTGTGATGGAACCACTCAGCCCAAGTCCCCCCAGAGCATATTTGACATCATAAATCGGTCTAAAGTTAATCTATGATGCTGAATTTTGGGCAGGGCATTGGGTGGGTGTCACTAACAAAAGTAGGATAGCTATGGATGTTACGTCTGGGTAAAAAAGGCATGCTACCTTGTGATGGAACCACTCAGCCCAAGTCCCCCCAGAGCATATTGGACATCATAAATCGGTCTAAAGTTAATCTATAATGCTGAATTTTGGGCAGGACATTGGGTGGGTGGCACTAACAAAAATAGGATAGCTATGACTGTTACATCAGGGTTATAAAGGTATGCTATCTTGTGATGGCAACAATTTACCAAGTACCCCTGAGAGCGTTTTTTAAATCAGAAGTTGGTCATATATATTGCTGAATTATGGGCTGGAAATTTGGTGGGTGGCACTAATAAAAATAGGATAGGTATGGGCATTACATCTGGGAAATAAAGGCATGCTACGTTGTGATGGCACCACTTAACCCAAGTACCGGAGAGTGATTATTTAACATCACAAGCTAGTCAAAAGTTCATCTATAATGCTGAATTTTCGGCAGGACATTGGGTGGGTGGAATGTACAAAAGATAGTATAGTTATAAGCGTTACATCTGGGTAATAAAGGCATGCAAAATTATGATGACACCAATTAAGCCAAGCATCCCTGAGAATGTATTTTACATCAGAAATTGGTCAGAATTTCATCTATAATGCTGAATTTTCGGCAGGACATTGGGTGGATGGAATGTACACAAGATAGGATAGTTATAAGGATTACATCTGGGTAATAAAGGCATGCAAAATTATGATGACACCAATTAAGCCAAGCATCCCTGAGAATGTATTTTACATCAGAAATTGGTCAGAATTTCATCTATAATGCTGAATTTTCGGCAGGACATTGGGTGGATGGAATGTACACAAGATAGGATAGTTATAAGCATTACATCTGGGTAATAAAGACATGCAAAATTAAGATGGCACCAATTAAGCGAAGCACCCCTGAGAGCGTATTTTACATTAGAAATTGGTCAGAATTTCATCCATAATGCTGAATTTTTGACAGGACATTGGGTGGGTGTCACTAACAAAAATAGGATAGCTATTGACGTTACATCTGGGTAACAAAGGCATGCTACCTTGTGATGGAACCACTCAGCCCAAGTCCCCCCAGAGCATATTTGACATCATAAATCGGTCTAAAGTTAATCTATGATGCTGAATTTTGGGCAGGGCATTGGGTGGGTGTCACTAACAAAAGTAGGATAGCTATGGATGTTACGTCTGGGTAATAAAGGCATGCTACCTTGTGATGGAACCACTCAGCCCAAGTCCCCCCAGAGTATATTTGACATCATAAATCGGTCTAAAGTTAATTTATAATGCTGAATTTTGGGCAGGGCATTGGGTGGGTGTCACTAACAAAAGTAGGATAGCTATGGATGTTACGTCTGGGTAAAAAAGGCATGCTACCTTGTGATGGAACCACTCAGCCCAAGTCCCCCCAGAGCATATTGGACATCAAGAATCGGTCTAAAGTTAATCTATAATGCTGAATTTTGGGCAGGACATTGGATGGGTGGCACTAACAAAAATAGGATAGCTATGACTGTTACATCAGGGTTATAAAGGTATGCTATCTTGTGATGGCAACAATTTACCAAGTACCCCTGAGAGCGTTTTTTAAATCAGAAGTTGGTCATATATATTGCTGAATTATGGGCTGGAAATTTGGTGGGTGGCACTAATAAAAATAGGATAGGTATGGGCATTACATCTGGGAAATAAAGGCATGCTACGTGGTGATGGCACCACTTAACACAAGTACCGGAGAGTGATTATTTAACATCACAAGCTAGTCAAAAGTTCATCTATAATGCTGAATTTTCGGCAGGACATTGGGTGGGTGGAATGTACAAAAGATAGTATAGTTATAAGCGTTACATCTGGGTAATAAAGGCATGCAAAATTATGATGACACCAATTAAGCCAAGCATCCCTGAGAACGTATTTTACATCAGAAATTGGTCAGAATTTCATCTATAATGCTGAATTTTCGGCAGGACATTGGGTGGATGGAATGTACAAAAAATAGAATAGTTATAAGCATTATATCTGGGTAATAAAGACATGCAAAATTACAATGGCACCAATTAAGCCAAGCACCCCTGAGAGCGTATTTTACATTAGAAATTGGTCAGAATTTCATCCATAATGCTGAATTTTTGACAGGACATTGGGTGGGTGTCACTAACAAAAATAGGATAGCTATTGACGTTACATCTGGGTAACAAAGGCATGCTACCTTGTGATGGAACCACTCAGCGCAAGTCCCCCCAGAGCCTATTTGACATCATAAATCGGTCTAAAGTTAATCTATGATGCTGAATTTTGGGCAGGGCATTGGGTGGGTGTCACTAACAAAAGTAGGATAGCTATGGATGTTACGTCTGGGTAATAAAGGCATGCTACCTTGTGATGGAACCACTCAGCCCAAGTCCCCCCAGAGCATATTTGACATCATAAATCGGTCTAAAGTTAATTTATAATGCTGAATTTTGGGCAGGGCATTGGGTGGGTGTCACTAACAAAAGTAGGATAGCTATGGATGTTACGTCTGGGTAAAAAAGGCATGCTACCTTGTGATGGAACCACTCAGCCCAAGTCCCCCCAGAGCATATTGGACATCATGAATCGGTCTAAAGTTAATCTATAATGCTGAATTTTGGGCAGGACATTGGATGGGTGGCACTAACAAAAATAGGATAGCTATGACTGTTACATCAGCGTTATAAAGGTATGCTATCTTGTGATGGCAACAATTTACCAAGTACCCCTGAGAGCGTTTTTTAAATCAGAAGTTGGTCATATATATTGCTGAATTATGGGCTGGAAATTTGGTGGGTGGCACTAATAAAAATAGGATAGGTATGGGCATTACATCTGGGAAATAAAGGCATGCTACGTTGTGATGGCACCACTTAACCCAAGTACCGGAGAGTGATTATTTAACATCACAAGCTAGTCAAAAGTTCATCTATAATGCTGAATTTTCGGCAGGACATTGGGTGGGTGGAATGTACAAAAGATAGTATAGTTATAAGCGTTACATCTGGGTAATAAAGGCATGCAAAATTATGATGACACCAATTAAGCCAAGCATCCCTGAGAACGTATTTTACATCAGAAATTGGTCAGAATTTCATCTATAATGCTGAATTTTCGGCAGGACATTGGGTGGATGGAATGTACAAAAAATAGAATAGTTATAAGCATTATATCTGGGTAATAAAGACATGCAAAATTACAATGGCACCAATTAAGCCAAGCACCCCTGAGAGCGTATTTTACATTAGAAATTGGTCAGAATTTCATCCATAATGCTGAATTTTTGACAGGACATTGGGTGGGTGTCACTAACAAAAATAGGATAGCTATTGACGTTACATCTGGGTAACAAAGGCATGCTACCTTGTGATGGAACCACTCAGCGCAAGTCCCCCCAGAGCCTATTTGACATCATAAATCGGTCTAAAGTTAATCTATGATGCTGAATTTTGGGCAGGGCATTGGGTGGGTGTCACTAACAAAAGTAGGATAGCTATGGATGTTACGTCTGGGTAATAAAGGCATGCTACCTTGTGATGGAACCACTCAGCCCAAGTCCCCCCAGAGCATATTTGACATCATAAATCGGTCTAAAGTTAATTTATAATGCTGAATTTTGGGCAGGGCATTGGGTGGGTGTCACTAACAAAAGTAGGATAGCTATGGATGTTACGTCTGGGTAAAAAAGGCATGCTACCTTGTGATGGAACCACTCAGCCCAAGTCCCCCCAGAGCATATTGGACATCATGAATCGGTCTAAAGTTAATCTATAATGCTGAATTTTGGGCAGGACATTGGATGGGTGGCACTAACAAAAATAGGATAGCTATGACTGTTACATCAGGGTTATAAAGGTATGCTATCTTGTGATGGCAACAATTTACCAAGTACCCCTGAGAGCGTTTTTTAAATCAGAAGTTGGTCATATATATTGCTGAATTATGGGCTGGAAATTTGGTGGGTGGCACTAATAAAAATAGGATAGGTATGGGCATTACATCTGGGAAATAAAGGCATGCTACGTTGTGATGGCACCACTTAACCCAAGTACCGGAGAGAGATTATTTAACATCACAAGCTAGTCAAAAGTTCATCTATAATGCTGAATTTTCGGCAGGACATTGGGTGGGTGGAATGTACAAAAGATAGTATAGTTATAAGCGTTACATCTGGGTAATAAAGGCATGCAAAATTATGATGACACCAATTAAGCCAAGCATCCCTGAGAACGTATTTTACATCAGAAATTGGTCAGAATTTCATCTATAATGCTGAATTTTCGGCAGGACATTGGGTGGATGGAATGTACAAAAAATAGAATAGTTATAAGCATTATATCTGGGTAATAAAGACATGCAAAATTACAATGGCACCAATTAAGCCAAGCACCCCTGAGAGCGTATTTTACATTAGAAATTGGTCAGAATTTCATCCATAATGCTGAATTTTTGACAGGACATTGGGTGGGTGTCACTAACAAAAATAGGATAGCTATTGACGTTACATCTGGGTAACAAAGGCATGCTACCTTGTGATGGAACCACTCAGCGCAAGTCCCCCCAGAGCCTATTTGACATCATAAATCGGTCTAAAGTTAATCTATGATGCTGAATTTTGGGCAGGGCATTGGGTGGGTGTCACTAACAAAAGTAGGATAGCTATGGATGTTATGTCTGGGTAATAAAGGCATGCTACCTTGTGATGGAACCACTCAGCCCAAGTCCCCCCAGAGCATATTTGACATCATAAATCGGTCTATAGTTAATCTATAATGCTGAATTTTGGGCAGGGCATTGGGTGGGTGTCACTAACAAAAGTAGGATAGCTATGGATGTTACGTCTGGGTAAAAAAGGCATGCTACCTTGTGATGGAACCACTCAGCCCATGTCCCCCCAGAGCATATTGGACATCATAAATCGGTCTAAAGTTAATCTATAATGCTGAATTTTGGGCAGGACATTGGGTGGGTGGCACTAACAAAAATAGGATAGCTATGACTGTTACATCAGGGTTATAAAGGTATGCTATCTTGTGATGGCAACAATTTACCAAGTACCCCTGAGAGCGTATTTTAAATCAGAAGTTGGTCATATATATTGCTGAATTATGGGCTGGAAATTTGGTGGGTGGCACTAATAAAAATAGGATAGGTATGGGCATTACATCTGGGAAATAAAGGCATGCTACGTTGTGATGGCACCACTTAACCCAAGTACCGGAGAGAGATTATTTAACATCACAAGGTAGTCAAAAGTTCATCTATAATGCTGAATTTTTGGCAGGACATTGGGTGGGTGGAATGTACAAAAGATAGGATATTTATAAGCGTTACATCTGGGTAATAAAGGCATGCAAAATTATGATAACACCAATTAAGCCAAGCATCCCTGAGAACGTATTTTACATCAGAAATTGGTCAGAATTTCATCTATAATGCTGAATTTTCGGCAGGACATTGGGTGGATGGAATGTACAAAAGATAGGATAGTTATAAGCATTGCATCTGGGTAATAAAGACATGCAAAATTATGATGGCACCAATTAAGCCAAGCACCCCTGAGAGCGTATTTTACATTAGAAATTGGTCAGAATTTCATCCATAATGCTGAATTTTTGACAGGACATTGGGTGGGTGTCACTAACAAAAATAGGATAGCTATTGACGTTACATCTGGGTAATAAAGGCATGCTACCTTGTGATGGAACCACTCAGCCCAAGTCCCCCCAGAGCATATTTGACATCATAAATCGGTCTAAAGTTAATCTATAATGCTGAATTTTGGGCAGGACATTGGGTGGGTGTCACTAACAAAAATAGGATAGCTATGGACATTACGTCTGGGTAATAAAGGCATGCTACCTTGTGATGGAACCACTCAGCCCAAGTCCCCCCAGAGCATATTTGACATTATAAATCGGTCTAAAGTTAATCTATAATGCTGAATTTTGGGCAGGACATTGGGTGGGTGTCACTAACAAAAGTAGGATAGCTATGGACGTTACGTCTGGGTAATAAAGGTATGCTACCTTGTGATGGAACCACTCAGCCCAAGTCCCCCCAGAGCATTTTTGACATCACAAGTTGGTCTAAAGTTCATCTATAATGCTGAAGTTTGGGCAGGACATTGGGTGGGTGTCACTAACAAAGTAGGATAGGTATGGACGTTATGTCTGAGTAATAAAGGCATGCTACCTTGTGATGGAACCACTCAGCCTAAGTCCCCCCAGAGCATATTTGACATCATAAATCGGTCTAAAGTCAATCTATAATGCTGAATTTTGGGCAGGACATTGGGTGGGTGTCACTAACAAAAATATGATAGTTATGGGCGTTACATCTGGGAAATAAAGGCATGCTACCTTGTGATGTCACCCCTCAGCCCATGTCCCCCTGAAGCATTTTTGACATCACAAGTTGGTCTAAAGTTCATCTATAATGCTGAAGTTTGGGCAGGACATTGGGTGGGTGGAATGTACAAAAGATAGGATATTTATAAGCGTTACATCTGGGTAATAAAGGCATGCAAAATTATGATAACACCAATTAAGCCAAGCATCCCTGAGAACGTATTTTACATCAGAAATTGGTCAGAATTTCATCTATAATGCTGAATTTTCGGCAGGACATTGGGTGGATGGAATGTACAAAAGATAGGATAGTTATAAGCATTGCATCTGGGTAATAAAGACATGCAAAATTATGATGGCACCAATTAAGCCAAGCACCCCTGAGAGCGTATTTTACATTAGAAATTGGTCAGAATTTCATCCATAATGCTGAATTTTTGACAGGACATTGGGTGGGTGTCACTAACAAAAATAGGATAGCTATTGACGTTACATCTGGGTAATAAAGGCATGCTACCTTGTGATGGAACCACTCAGCCCAAGTCCCCCCAGAGCATATTTGACATCATAAATCGGTCTAAAGTTAATCTATAATGCTGAATTTTGGGCAGGACATTGGGTGGGTGTCACTAACAAAAATAGGATAGCTATGGACATTACGTCTGGGTAATAAAGGCATGCTACCTTGTGATGGAACCACTCAGCCCAAGTCCCCCCAGAGCATATTTGACATTATAAATCGGTCTAAAGTTAATCTATAATGCTGAATTTTGGGCAGGACATTGGGTGGGTGTCACTAACAAAAGTAGGATAGCTATGGACGTTACGTCTGGGTAATAAAGGTATGCTACCTTGTGATGGAACCACTCAGCCCAAGTCCCCCCAGAGCATTTTTGACATCACAAGTTGGTCTAAAGTTCATCTATAATGCTGAAGTTTGGGCAGGACATTGGGTGGGTGTCACTAACAAAGTAGGATAGGTATGGACGTTATGTCTGAGTAATAAAGGCATGCTACCTTGTGATGGAACCACTCAGCCTAAGTCCCCCCAGAGCATATTTGACATCATAAATCGGTCTAAAGTCAATCTATAATGCTGAATTTTGGGCAGGACATTGGGTGGGTGTCACTAACAAAAATATGATAGTTATGGGCGTTACATCTGGGAAATAAAGGCATGCTACCTTGTGATGTCACCCCTCAGCCCATGTCCCCCTGAAGCATTTTTGACATCACAAGTTGGTCTAAAGTTCATCTATAATGCTGAAGTTTGGGCAGGACATTGGGTGGGTGGCAGTAACAAAAATAGGATAGCTATGACTGTTAAATCAGGGTTATAAAGGTATGCTATCTTGTGATTGCAACAATTTACCAAGTACCCCTGAGAGCGTATTTTAAATCAGAAGTTGGTCATATATATTGCTGAATTATGGGCTGGAAATTTGGTGGGTGGCACTAATAAAAATAGGATAGCTATGGGCGTTACATCTGGGAAATAAAGGCATGCTACGTTGTGATGGCACTACTTAACCCAAGTACCAGAGAGAGATTATTTAACATCACAAGCTAGTCAAAAGTTCATCTATAATGCTGAATTTTCGGCAGGACATTGGGTGGGTGGAATGTACAAAAGATAGTATAGTTATAAGCGTTACATCTGGGTAATAAAGGCATGCAAAATTATGATGACACCAATTAAGCCAAGCATCACTGAGAACGTATTTTACATCAGAAATTGGTCAGAATTTCATCTATAATGCTGAATTTTCGGCAGGACATTGGGTGGATGGAATGTACACAAGATAGGATAGTTATAAGCATTACATCTGGGTAATAAAGACATGCAAAATTACGATGGCACCAATTAAGCGAAGCACCCCTGAGAGCGTATTTTACATTAGAAATTGGTCAGAATTTCATCCATAATGCTGAATTTTTGACAGGACATTGGGTGGGTGTCACTAACAAAAAAAGGATAGCTATTGACGTTACATCTGGGTAACAAAGGCATGCTACCTTGTGATGGAACCACTCAGCCCAAGTCCCCCCAGAGCATATTTGACATCATAAATCGGTCTAAAGTTAATCTATGATGCTGAATTTTGGGCAGGGCATTGGGTGGGTGTCACTAACAAAAGTAGGATAGCTATGGATGTTACGTCTGGGTAAAAAAGGCATGCTACCTTGTGATGGAACCACTCAGCCCAAGTCCCCCCAGAGCATATTTGACATCATAAATCGGTCTAAAGTTAATCTATGATGCTGAATTTTGGGCAGGGCATTGGGTGGGTGTCACTAACAAAAGTAGGATAGCTATGGATGTTACGTCTGGGTAAAAAAGGCATGCTACCTTGTGATGGAACCACTCAGCCCAAGTCCCCCCAGAGCATATTGGACATCATAAATCGGTCTAAAGTTAATCTATAATGCTGAATTTTGGGCAGGACATTGGGTGGGTGGCACTAACAAAAATAGGATAGCTATGACTGTTACATCAGGGTTATAAAGGTATGCTATCTTGTGATGGCAACAATTTACCAAGTACCCCTGAGAGCGTTTTTTAAATCAGAAGTTGGTCATATATATTGCTGAATTATGGGCTGGAAATTTGGTGGGTGGCACTAATAAAAATAGGATAGGTATGGGCATTACATCTGGGAAATAAAGGCATGCTACGTTGTGATGGCACCACTTAACCCAAGTACCGGAGAGTGATTATTTAACATCACAAGCTAGTCAAAAGTTCATCTATAATGCTGAATTTTCGGCAGGACATTGGGTGGGTGGAATGTACAAAAGATAGTATAGTTATAAGCGTTACATCTGGGTAATAAAGGCATGCAAAATTATGATGACACCAATTAAGCCAAGCATCCCTGAGAATGTATTTTACATCAGAAATTGGTCAGAATTTCATCTATAATGCTGAATTTTCGGCAGGACATTGGGTGGATGGAATGTACACAAGATAGGATAGTTATAAGGATTACATCTGGGTAATAAAGGCATGCAAAATTATGATGACACCAATTAAGCCAAGCATCCCTGAGAATGTATTTTACATCAGAAATTGGTCAGAATTTCATCTATAATGCTGAATTTTCGGCAGGACATTGGGTGGATGGAATGTACACAAGATAGGATAGTTATAAGCATTACATCTGGGTAATAAAGACATGCAAAATTAAGATGGCACCAATTAAGCGAAGCACCCCTGAGAGCGTATTTTACATTAGAAATTGGTCAGAATTTCATCCATAATGCTGAATTTTTGACAGGACATTGGGTGGGTGTCACTAACAAAAATAGGATAGCTATTGACGTTACATCTGGGTAACAAAGGCATGCTACCTTGTGATGGAACCACTCAGCCCAAGTCCCCCCAGAGCATATTTGACATCATAAATCGGTCTAAAGTTAATCTATGATGCTGAATTTTGGGCAGGGCATTGGGTGGGTGTCACTAACAAAAGTAGGATAGCTATGGATGTTACGTCTGGGTAATAAAGGCATGCTACCTTGTGATGGAACCACTCAGCCCAAGTCCCCCCAGAGTATATTTGACATCATAAATCGGTCTAAAGTTAATTTATAATGCTGAATTTTGGGCAGGGCATTGGGTGGGTGTCACTAACAAAAGTAGGATAGCTATGGATGTTACGTCTGGGTAAAAAAGGCATGCTACCTTGTGATGGAACCACTCAGCCCAAGTCCCCCCAGAGCATATTGGACATCAAGAATCGGTCTAAAGTTAATCTATAATGCTGAATTTTGGGCAGGACATTGGATGGGTGGCACTAACAAAAATAGGATAGCTATGACTGTTACATCAGGGTTATAAAGGTATGCTATCTTGTGATGGCAACAATTTACCAAGTACCCCTGAGAGCGTTTTTTAAATCAGAAGTTGGTCATATATATTGCTGAATTATGGGCTGGAAATTTGGTGGGTGGCACTAATAAAAATAGGATAGGTATGGGCATTACATCTGGGAAATAAAGGCATGCTACGTGGTGATGGCACCACTTAACACAAGTACCGGAGAGTGATTATTTAACATCACAAGCTAGTCAAAAGTTCATCTATAATGCTGAATTTTCGGCAGGACATTGGGTGGGTGGAATGTACAAAAGATAGTATAGTTATAAGCGTTACATCTGGGTAATAAAGGCATGCAAAATTATGATGACACCAATTAAGCCAAGCATCCCTGAGAACGTATTTTACATCAGAAATTGGTCAGAATTTCATCTATAATGCTGAATTTTCGGCAGGACATTGGGTGGATGGAATGTACAAAAAATAGAATAGTTATAAGCATTATATCTGGGTAATAAAGACATGCAAAATTACAATGGCACCAATTAAGCCAAGCACCCCTGAGAGCGTATTTTACATTAGAAATTGGTCAGAATTTCATCCATAATGCTGAATTTTTGACAGGACATTGGGTGGGTGTCACTAACAAAAATAGGATAGCTATTGACGTTACATCTGGGTAACAAAGGCATGCTACCTTGTGATGGAACCACTCAGCGCAAGTCCCCCCAGAGCATATTTGACATCATAAATCGGTCTAAAGTTAATCTATGATGCTGAATTTTGGGCAGGGCATTGGGTGGGTGTCACTAACAAAAGTAGGATAGCTATGGATGTTATGTCTGGGTAATAAAGGCATGCTACCTTGTGATGGAACCACTCAGCCCAAGTCCCCCCAGAGCATATTTGACATCATAAATCGGTCTATAGTTAATCTATAATGCTGAATTTTGGGCAGGGCATTGGGTGGGTGTCACTAACAAAAGTAGGATAGCTATGGATGTTACGTCTGGGTAAAAAAGGCATGCTACCTTGTGATGGAACCACTCAGCCCATGTCCCCCCAGAGCATATTGGACATCATAAATCGGTCTAAAGTTAATCTATAATGCTGAATTTTGGGCAGGACATTGGGTGGGTGGCACTAACAAAAATAGGATAGCTATGACTGTTACATCAGGGTTATAAAGGTATGCTATCTTGTGATGGCAACAATTTACCAAGTACCCCTGAGAGCGTATTTTAAATCAGAAGTTGGTCATATATATTGCTGAATTATGGGCTGGAAATTTGGTGGGTGGCACTAATAAAAATAGGATAGGTATGGGCATTACATCTGGGAAATAAAGGCATGCTACGTTGTGATGGCACCACTTAACCCAAGTACCGGAGAGAGATTATTTAACATCACAAGGTAGTCAAAAGTTCATCTATAATGCTGAATTTTTGGCAGGACATTGGGTGGGTGGAATGTACAAAAGATAGGATATTTATAAGCGTTACATCTGGGTAATAAAGGCATGCAAAATTATGATAACACCAATTAAGCCAAGCATCCCTGAGAACGTATTTTACATCAGAAATTGGTCAGAATTTCATCTATAATGCTGAATTTTCGGCAGGACATTGGGTGGATGGAATGTACAAAAGATAGGATAGTTATAAGCATTGCATCTGGGTAATAAAGACATGCAAAATTATGATGGCACCAATTAAGCCAAGCACCCCTGAGAGCGTATTTTACATTAGAAATTGGTCAGAATTTCATCCATAATGCTGAATTTTTGACAGGACATTGGGTGGGTGTCACTAACAAAAATAGGATAGCTATTGACGTTACATCTGGGTAATAAAGGCATGCTACTTTGTGATGGAACCACTCAGCCCAAGTCCCCCCAGAGCATATTTGACATCATAAATCGGTCTAAAGTTAATCTATAATGCTGAATTTTGGGCAGGACATTGGGTGGGTGTCACTAACAAAAATAGGATAGCTATGGACATTACGTCTGGGTAATAAAGGCATGCTACCTTGTGATGGAACCACTCAGCCCAAGTCCCCCCAGAGCATATTGGACATCATAAATCGGTCTAAAGTTAATCTATAATGCTGAATTTTGGGCAGGACATTGGGTGGGTGGCACTAACAAAAATAGGATAGCTATGACTGTTACATCAGGGTTATAAAGGTATGCTATCTTGTGATGGCAACAATTTACCAAGTACCCCTGAGAGCGTTTTTTAAATCAGAAGTTGGTCATATATATTGCTGAATTATGGGCTGGAAATTTGGTGGGTGGCACTAATAAAAATAGGATAGGTATGGGCATTACATCTGGGAAATAAAGGCATGCTACGTTGTGATGGCACCACTTAACCCAAGTACCGGAGAGTGATTATTTAACATCACAAGCTAGTCAAAAGTTCATCTATAATGCTGAATTTTCGGCAGGACATTGGGTGGGTGGAATGTACAAAAGATAGTATAGTTATAAGCGTTACATCTGGGTAATAAAGGCATGCAAAATTATGATGACACCAATTAAGCCAAGCATCTCTGAGAATGTATTTTACATCAGAAATTGGTCAGAATTTCATCTATAATGCTGAATTTTCGGCAGGACATTGGGTGGATGGAATGTACACAAGATAGGATAGTTATAAGGATTACATCTGGGTAATAAAGGCATGCAAAATTATGATGACACCAATTAAGCCAAGCATCCCTGAGAATGTATTTTACATCAGAAATTGGTCAGAATTTCATCTATAATGCTGAATTTTCGGCAGGACATTGGGTGGATGGAATGTACACAAGATAGGATAGTTATAAGCATTACATCTGGGTAATAAAGACATGCAAAATTAAGATGGCACCAATTAAGCGAAGCACCCCTGAGAGCGTATTTTACATTAGAAATTGGTCAGAATTTCATCCATAATGCTGAATTTTTGACAGGACATTGGGTGGGTGTCACTAACAAAAATAGGATAGCTATTGACGTTACATCTGGGTAACAAAGGCATGCTACCTTGTGATGGAACCACTCAGCCCAAGTCCCCCCAGAGCATATTTGACATCATAAATCGGTCTAAAGTTAATCTATGATGCTGAATTTTGGGCAGGGCATTGGGTGGGTGTCACTAACAAAAGTAGGATAGCTATGGATGTTACGTCTGGGTAATAAAGGCATGCTACCTTGTGATGGAACCACTCAGCCCAAGTCCCCCCAGAGCATATTTGACATCATAAATCGGTCTAAAGTTAATTTATAATGCTGAATTTTGGGCAGGGCATTGGGTGGGTGTCACTAACAAAAGTAGGATAGCTATGGATGTTACGTCTGGGTAAAAAAGGCATGCTACCTTGTGATGGAACCACTCAGCCCAAGTCCCCCCAGAGCATATTGGACATCATGAATCGGTCTAAAGTTAATCTATAATGCTGAATTTTGGGCAGGACATTGGATGGGTGGCACTAACAAAAATAGGATAGCTATGACTGTTACATCAGCGTTATAAAGGTATGCTATCTTGTGATGGCAACAATTTACCAAGTACCCCTGAGAGCGTTTTTTAAATCAGAAGTTGGTCATATATATTGCTGAATTATGGGCTGGAAATTTGGTGGGTGGCACTAATAAAAATAGGATAGGTATGGGCATTACATCTGGGAAATAAAGGCATGCTACGTTGTGATGGCACCACTTAACCCAAGTACCGGAGAGTGATTATTTAACATCACAAGCTAGTCAAAAGTTCATCTATAATGCTGAATTTTCGGCAGGACATTGGGTGGGTGGAATGTACAAAAGATAGTATAGTTATAAGCGTTACATCTGGGTAATAAAGGCATGCAAAATTATGATGACACCAATTAAGCCAAGCATCCCTGAGAACGTATTTTACATCAGAAATTGGTCAGAATTTCATCTATAATGCTGAATTTTCGGCAGGACATTGGGTGGATGGAATGTACAAAAAATAGAATAGTTATAAGCATTATATCTGGGTAATAAAGACATGCAAAATTACAATGGCACCAATTAAGCCAAGCACCCCTGAGAGCGTATTTTACATTAGAAATTGGTCAGAATTTCATCCATAATGCTGAATTTTTGACAGGACATTGGGTGGGTGTCACTAACAAAAATAGGATAGCTATTGACGTTACATCTGGGTAACAAAGGCATGCTACCTTGTGATGGAACCACTCAGCGCAAGTCCCCCCAGAGCCTATTTGACATCATAAATCGGTCTAAAGTTAATCTATGATGCTGAATTTTGGGCAGGGCATTGGGTGGGTGTCACTAACAAAAGTAGGATAGCTATGGATGTTACGTCTGGGTAATAAAGGCATGCTACCTTGTGATGGAACCACTCAGCCCAAGTCCCCCCAGAGCATATTTGACATCATAAATCGGTCTAAAGTTAATTTATAATGCTGAATTTTGGGCAGGGCATTGGGTGGGTGTCACTAACAAAAGTAGGATAGCTATGGATGTTACGTCTGGGTAAAAAAGGCATGCTACCTTGTGATGGAACCACTCAGCCCAAGTCCCCCCAGAGCATATTGGACATCATGAATCGGTCTAAAGTTAATCTATAATGCTGAATTTTGGGCAGGACATTGGATGGGTGGCACTAACAAAAATAGGATAGCTATGACTGTTACATCAGGGTTATAAAGGTATGCTATCTTGTGATGGCAACAATTTACCAAGTACCCCTGAGAGCGTTTTTTAAATCAGAAGTTGGTCATATATATTGCTGAATTATGGGCTGGAAATTTGGTGGGTGGCACTAATAAAAATAGGATAGGTATGGGCATTACATCTGGGAAATAAAGGCATGCTACGTTGTGATGGCACCACTTAACCCAAGTACCGGAGAGTGATTATTTAACATCACAAGCTAGTCAAAAGTTCATCTATAATGCTGAATTTTCGGCAGGACATTGGGTGGGTGGAATGTACAAAAGATAGTATAGTTATAAGCGTTACATCTGGGTAATAAAGGCATGCAAAATTATGATGACACCAATTAAGCCAAGCATCCCTGAGAACGTATTTTACATCAGAAATTGGTCAGAATTTCATCTATAATGCTGAATTTTCGGCAGGACATTGGGTGGATGGAATGTACAAAAAATAGAATAGTTATAAGCATTATATCTGGGTAATAAAGACATGCAAAATTACAATGGCACCAATTAAGCCAAGCACCCCTGAGAGCGTATTTTACATTAGAAATTGGTCAGAATTTCATCCATAATGCTGAATTTTTGACAGGACATTGGGTGGGTGTCACTAACAAAAATAGGATAGCTATTGACGTTACATCTGGGTAACAAAGGCATGCTACCTTGTGATGGAACCACTCAGCGCAAGTCCCCCCAGAGCCTATTTGACATCATAAATCGGTCTAAAGTTAATCTATGATGCTGAATTTTGGGCAGGGCATTGGGTGGGTGTCACTAACAAAAGTAGGATAGCTATGGATGTTATGTCTGGGTAATAAAGGCATGCTACCTTGTGATGGAACCACTCAGCCCAAGTCCCCCCAGAGCATATTTGACATCATAAATCGGTCTATAGTTAATCTATAATGCTGAATTTTGGGCAGGGCATTGGGTGGGTGTCACTAACAAAAGTAGGATAGCTATGGATGTTACGTCTGGGTAAAAAAGGCATGCTACCTTGTGATGGAACCACTCAGCCCATGTCCCCCCAGAGCATATTGGACATCATAAATCGGTCTAAAGTTAATCTATAATGCTGAATTTTGGGCAGGACATTGGGTGGGTGGCACTAACAAAAATAGGATAGCTATGACTGTTACATCAGGGTTATAAAGGTATGCTATCTTGTGATGGCAACAATTTACCAAGTACCCCTGAGAGCGTATTTTAAATCAGAAGTTGGTCATATATATTGCTGAATTATGGGCTGGAAATTTGGTGGGTGGCACTAATAAAAATAGGATAGGTATGGGCATTACATCTGGGAAATAAAGGCATGCTACGTTGTGATGGCACCACTTAACCCAAGTACCGGAGAGAGATTATTTAACATCACAAGGTAGTCAAAAGTTCATCTATAATGCTGAATTTTTGGCAGGACATTGGGTGGGTGGAATGTACAAAAGATAGGATATTTATAAGCGTTACATCTGGGTAATAAAGGCATGCAAAATTATGATAACACCAATTAAGCCAAGCATCCCTGAGAACGTATTTTACATCAGAAATTGGTCAGAATTTCATCTATAATGCTGAATTTTCGGCAGGACATTGGGTGGATGGAATGTACAAAAGATAGGATAGTTATAAGCATTGCATCTGGGTAATAAAGACATGCAAAATTATGATGGCACCAATTAAGCCAAGCACCCCTGAGAGCGTATTTTACATTAGAAATTGGTCAGAATTTCATCCATAATGCTGAATTTTTGACAGGACATTGGGTGGGTGTCACTAACAAAAATAGGATAGCTATTGACGTTACATCTGGGTAATAAAGGCATGCTACCTTGTGATGGAACCACTCAGCCCAAGTCCCCCCAGAGCATATTTGACATCATAAATCGGTCTAAAGTTAATCTATAATGCTGAATTTTGGGCAGGACATTGGGTGGGTGTCACTAACAAAAATAGGATAGCTATGGACATTACGTCTGGGTAATAAAGGCATGCTACCTTGTGATGGAACCACTCAGCCCAAGTCCCCCCAGAGCATATTTGACATTATAAATCGGTCTAAAGTTAATCTATAATGCTGAATTTTGGGCAGGACATTGGGTGGGTGTCACTAACAAAAGTAGGATAGCTATGGACGTTACGTCTGGGTAATAAAGGCATGCTACCTTGTGATGGAACCACTCAGCCCAAGTCCCCCCAGAGCATTTTTGACATCACAAGTTGGTCTAAAGTTCATCTATAATGCTGAAGTTTGGGCAGGACATTGGGTGGGTGTCACTAACAAAGTAGGATAGGTATGGACGTTATGTCTGAGTAATAAAGGCATGCTACCTTGTGATGGAACCACTCAGCCTAAGTCCCCCCAGAGCATATTTGACATCATAAATCGGTCTAAAGTCAATCTATAATGCTGAATTTTGGGCAGGACATTGGGTGGGTGTCACTAACAAAAATATGATAGTTATGGGCGTTACATCTGGGAAATAAAGGCATGCTACCTTGTGATGTCACCCCTCAGCCCATGTCCCCCTGAAGCATTTTTGACATCACAAGTTGGTCTAAAGTTCATCTATAATGCTGAAGTTTGGGCAGGACATTGGGTGGGTGGCAGTAACAAAAATAGGATAGCTATGACTGTTAAATCAGGGTTATAAAGGTATGCTATCTTGTGATTGCAACAATTTACCAAGTACCCCTGAGAGCGTATTTTAAATCAGAAGTTGGTCATATATATTGCTGAATTATGGGCTGGAAATTTGGTGGGTGGCACTAATAAAAATAGGATAGCTATGGGCGTTACATCTGGGAAATAAAGGCATGCTACGTTGTGATGGCACTACTTAACCCAAGTACCAGAGAGAGATTATTTAACATCACAAGCTAGTAAAAAGTTCATCTATAATGCTGAATTTTCGGCAGGACATTGGGTGGGTGGAATGTACAAAAGATAGTATAGTTATAAGCGTTACATCTGGGTAATAAAGGCATGCAAAATTATGATGACACCAATTAAGCCAAGCATCACTGAGAACGTATTTTACATCAGAAATTGGTCAGAATTTCATCTATAATGCTGAATTTTCGGCAGGACATTGGGTGGATGGAATGTACACAAGATAGGATAGTTATAAGCATTACATCTGGGTAATAAAGACATGCAAAATTACGATGGCACCAATTAAGCGAAGCACCCCTGAGAGCGTATTTTACATTAGAAATTGGTCAGAATTTCATCCATAATGCTGAATTTTTGACAGGACATTGGGTGGGTGTCACTAACAAAAAAAGGATAGCTATTGACGTTACATCTGGGTAACAAAGGCATGCTACCTTGTGATGGAACCACTCAGCCCAAGTCCCCCCAGAGCATATTTGACATCATAAATCGGTCTAAAGTTAATCTATGATGCTGAATTTTGGGCAGGGCATTGGGTGGGTGTCACTAACAAAAGTAGGATAGCTATGGATGTTACGTCTGGGTAAAAAAGGCATGCTACCTTGTGATGGAACCACTCAGCCCAAGTCCCCCCAGAGCATATTTGACATCATAAATCGGTCTAAAGTTAATCTATGATGCTGAATTTTGGGCAGGGCATTGGGTGGGTGTCACTAACAAAAGTAGGATAGCTATGGATGTTACGTCTGGGTAAAAAAGGCATGCTACCTTGTGATGGAACCACTCAGCCCAAGTCCCCCCAGAGCATATTGGACATCATAAATCGGTCTAAAGTTAATCTATAATGCTGAATTTTGGGCAGGACATTGGGTGGGTGGCACTAACAAAAATAGGATAGCTATGACTGTTACATCAGGGTTATAAAGGTATGCTATCTTGTGATGGCAACAATTTACCAAGTACCCCTGAGAGCGTTTTTTAAATCAGAAGTTGGTCATATATATTGCTGAATTATGGGCTGGAAATTTGGTGGGTGGCACTAATAAAAATAGGATAGGTATGGGCATTACATCTGGGAAATAAAGGCATGCTACGTTGTGATGGCACCACTTAACCCAAGTACCGGAGAGTGATTATTTAACATCACAAGCTAGTCAAAAGTTCATCTATAATGCTGAATTTTCGGCAGGACATTGGGTGGGTGGAATGTACAAAAGATAGTATAGTTATAAGCGTTACATCTGGGTAATAAAGGCATGCAAAATTATGATGACACCAATTAAGCCAAGCATCCCTGAGAATGTATTTTACATCAGAAATTGGTCAGAATTTCATCTATAATGCTGAATTTTCGGCAGGACATTGGGTGGATGGAATGTACACAAGATAGGATAGTTATAAGGATTACATCTGGGTAATAAAGGCATGCAAAATTATGATGACACCAATTAAGCCAAGCATCCCTGAGAATGTATTTTACATCAGAAATTGGTCAGAATTTCATCTATAATGCTGAATTTTCGGCAGGACATTGGGTGGATGGAATGTACACAAGATAGGATAGTTATAAGCATTACATCTGGGTAATAAAGACATGCAAAATTAAGATGGCACCAATTAAGCGAAGCACCCCTGAGAGCGTATTTTACATTAGAAATTGGTCAGAATTTCATCCATAATGCTGAATTTTTGACAGGACATTGGGTGGGTGTCACTAACAAAAATAGGATAGCTATTGACGTTACATCTGGGTAACAAAGGCATGCTACCTTGTGATGGAACCACTCAGCCCAAGTCCCCCCAGAGCATATTTGACATCATAAATCGGTCTAAAGTTAATCTATGATGCTGAATTTTGGGCAGGGCATTGGGTGGGTGTCACTAACAAAAGTAGGATAGCTATGGATGTTACGTCTGGGTAATAAAGGCATGCTACCTTGTGATGGAACCACTCAGCCCAAGTCCCCCCAGAGTATATTTGACATCATAAATCGGTCTAAAGTTAATTTATAATGCTGAATTTTGGGCAGGGCATTGGGTGGGTGTCACTAACAAAAGTAGGATAGCTATGGATGTTACGTCTGGGTAAAAAAGGCATGCTACCTTGTGATGGAACCACTCAGCCCAAGTCCCCCCAGAGCATATTGGACATCAAGAATCGGTCTAAAGTTAATCTATAATGCTGAATTTTGGGCAGGACATTGGATGGGTGGCACTAACAAAAATAGGATAGCTATGACTGTTACATCAGGGTTATAAAGGTATGCTATCTTGTGATGGCAACAATTTACCAAGTACCCCTGAGAGCGTTTTTTAAATCAGAAGTTGGTCATATATATTGCTGAATTATGGGCTGGAAATTTGGTGGGTGGCACTAATAAAAATAGGATAGGTATGGACATTACATCTGGGAAATAAAGGCATGCTACGTGGTGATGGCACCACTTAACACAAGTACCGGAGAGTGATTATTTAACATCACAAGCTAGTCAAAAGTTCATCTATAATGCTGAATTTTCGGCAGGACATTGGGTGGGTGGAATGTACAAAAGATAGTATAGTTATAAGCGTTACATCTGGGTAATAAAGGCATGCAAAATTATGATGACACCAATTAAGCCAAGCATCCCTGAGAACGTATTTTACATCAGAAATTGGTCAGAATTTCATCTATAATGCTGAATTTTCGGCAGGACATTGGGTGGATGGAATGTACAAAAAATAGAATAGTTATAAGCATTATATCTGGGTAATAAAGACATGCAAAATTACAATGGCACCAATTAAGCCAAGCACCCCTGAGAGCGTATTTTACATTAGAAATTGGTCAGAATTTCATCCATAATGCTGAATTTTTGACAGGACATTGGGTGGGTGTCACTAACAAAAATAGGATAGCTATTGACGTTACATCTGGGTAACAAAGGCATGCTACCTTGTGATGGAACCACTCAGCGCAAGTCCCCCCAGAGCATATTTGACATCATAAATCGGTCTAAAGTTAATCTATGATGCTGAATTTTGGGCAGGGCATTGGGTGGGTGTCACTAACAAAAGTAGGATAGCTATGGATGTTATGTCAGGGTAATAAAGGCATGCTACCTTGTGATGGAACCACTCAGCCCAAGTCCCCCCAGAGCATATTTGACATCATAAATCGGTCTATAGTTAATCTATAATGCTGAATTTTGGGCAGGGCATTGGCTGGGTGTCACTAACAAAAGTAGGATAGCTATGGATGTTACGTCTGGGTAAAAAAGGCATGCTACCTTGTGATGGAACCACTCAGCCCATGTCCCCCCAGAGCATATTGGACATCATAAATCGGTCTAAAGTTAATCTATAATGCTGAATTTTGGGCAGGACATTGGGTGGGTGGCACTAACAAAAATAGGATAGCTATGACTGTTACATCAGGGTTATAAAGGTATGCTATCTTGTGATGGCAACAATTTACCAAGTACCCCTGAGAGCGTATTTTAAATCAGAAGTTGGTCATATATATTGCTGAATTATGGGCTGGAAATTTGGTGGGTGGCACTAATAAAAATAGGATAGGTATGGGCATTACATCTGGGAAATAAAGGCATGCTACGTTGTGATGGCACCACTTAACCCAAGTACCGGAGAGAGATTATTTAACATCACAAGGTAGTCAAAAGTTCATCTATAATGCTGAATTTTTGGCAGGACATTGGGTGGGTGGAATGTACAAAAGATAGGATATTTATAAGCGTTACATCTGGGTAATAAAGGCATGCAAAATTATGATAACACCAATTAAGCCAAGCATCCCTGAGAACGTATTTTACATCAGAAATTGGTCAGAATTTCATCTATAATGCTGAATTTTCGGCAGGACATTGGGTGGATGGAATGTACAAAAGATAGGATAGTTATAAGCATTGCATCTGGGTAATAAAGACATGCAAAATTATGATGGCACCAATTAAGCCAAGCACCCCTGAGAGCGTATTTTACATTAGAAATTGGTCAGAATTTCATCCATAATGCTGAATTTTTGACAGGACATTGGGTGGGTGTCACTAACAAAAATAGGATAGCTATTGACGTTACATCTGGGTAATAAAGGCATGCTACTTTGTGATGGAACCACTCAGCCCAAGTCCCCCCAGAGCATATTTGACATCATAAATCGGTCTAAAGTTAATCTATAATGCTGAATTTTGGGCAGGACATTGGGTGGGTGTCACTAACAAAAATAGGATAGCTATGGACATTACGTCTGGGTAATAAAGGCATGCTACCTTGTGATGGAACCACTCAGCCCAAGTCCCCCCAGAGCATATTGGACATCATAAATCGGTCTAAAGTTAATCTATAATGCTGAATTTTGGGCAGGACATTGGGTGGGTGGCACTAACAAAAATAGGATAGCTATGACTGTTACATCAGGGTTATAAAGGTATGCTATCTTGTGATGGCAACAATTTACCAAGTACCCCTGAGAGCGTTTTTTAAATCAGAAGTTGGTCATATATATTGCTGAATTATGGGCTGGAAATTTGGTGGGTGGCACTAATAAAAATAGGATAGGTATGGGCATTACATCTGGGAAATAAAGGCATGCTACGTTGTGATGGCACCACTTAACCCAAGTACCGGAGAGTGATTATTTAACATCACAAGCTAGTCAAAAGTTCATCTATAATGCTGAATTTTCGGCAGGACATTGGGTGGGTGGAATGTACAAAAGATAGTATAGTTATAAGCGTTACATCTGGGTAATAAAGGCATGCAAAATTATGATGACACCAATTAAGCCAAGCATCCCTGAGAATGTATTTTACATCAGAAATTGGTCAGAATTTCATCTATAATGCTGAATTTTCGGCAGGACATTGGGTGGATGGAATGTACACAAGATAGGATAGTTATAAGGATTACATCTGGGTAATAAAGGCATGCAAAATTATGATGACACCAATTAAGCCAAGCATCCCTGAGAATGTATTTTACATCAGAAATTGGTCAGAATTTCATCTATAATGCTGAATTTTCGGCAGGACATTGGGTGGATGGAATGTACACAAGATAGGATAGTTATAAGCATTACATCTGGGTAATAAAGACATGCAAAATTAAGATGGCACCAATTAAGCGAAGCACCCCTGAGAGCGTATTTTACATTAGAAATTGGTCAGAATTTCATCCATAATGCTGAATTTTTGACAGGACATTGGGTGGGTGTCACTAACAAAAATAGGATAGCTATTGACGTTACATCTGGGTAACAAAGGCATGCTACCTTGTGATGGAACCACTCAGCCCAAGTCCCTCCAGAGCATATTTGACATCATAAATCGGTCTAAAGTTAATCTATGATGCTGAATTTTGGGCAGGGCATTCGGTGGGTGTCACTAACAAAAGTAGGATAGCTATGGATGTTACGTCTGGGTAATAAAGGCATGCTACCTTGTGATGGAACCACTTAACCCAAGTACCGGAGAGTGATTATTTAACATCACAAGCTAGTCAAAAGTTCATCTATAATGCTGAATTTTCGGCAGGACATTGGGTGGGTGGAATGTACAAAAGATAGTATAGTTATAAGCGTTACATCTGGGTAATAAAGGCATGCAAAATTATGATGACACCAATTAAGCCAAGCATCCCTGAGAACGTATTTTACATCAGAAATTGGTCAGAATTTCATCTATAATGCTGAATTTTCGGCAGGACATTGGGTGGATGGAATGTACAAAAAATAGAATAGTTATAAGCATTATATCTGGGTAATAAAGACATGCAAAATTACAATGGCACTAATTAAGCCAAGCACCCCTGAGAGCGTATTTTACATTAGAAATTGGTCAGAATTTCATCCATAATGCTGAATTTTTGACAGGACATTGGGTGGGTGTCACTAACAAAAATAGGATAGCTATTGACGTTACATCTGGGTAACAAAGGCATGCTACCTTGTGATGGAACCACTCAGCCCAAGTCCCCCCAGAGCCTATTTGACATCATAAATCGGTCTAAAGTTAATCTATGATGCTGAATTTTGGGCAGGGCATTGGGTGGGTGTCACTAACAAAAGTAGGATAGCTATGGATGTTACGTCTGGGTAATAAAGGCATGCTACCTTGTGATGGAACCACTCAGCCCAAGTCCCCCCAGAGCATATTTGACATCATAAATTGGTCTAAAGTTAATTTATAATGCTGAATTTTGGGCAGGGCATTGGGTGGGTGTCACTAACAAAAGTAGGATAGCTATGGATGTTACGTCTGGGTAAAAAAGGCATGCTACCTTGTGATGGAACCACTCAGCCCAAGTCCCCCCAGAGCATATTGGACATCATGAATCGGTCTAAAGTTAATCTATAATGCTGAATTTTGGGCAGGACATTGGATGGGTGGCACTAACAAAAATAGGATAGCTATGACTGTTACATCAGGGTTATAAAGGTATGCTATCTTGTGATGGCAACAATTTACCAAGTACCCCTGAGAGCGTTTTTTAAATCAGAAGTTGGTCATATATATTGCTGAATTATGGGCTGGAAATTTGGTGGGTGGCACTAATAAAAATAGGATAGGTATGGGCATTACATCTGGGAAATAAAGGCATGCTACGTTGTGATGGCACCACTTAACCCAAGTACCGGAGAGTGATTATTTAACATCACAAGCTAGTCAAAAGTTCATCTATAATGCTGAATTTTCGGCAGGACATTGGGTGGGTGGAATGTACAAAAGATAGTATAGTTATAAGCGTTACATCTGGGTAATAAAGGCATGCAAAATTATGATGACACCAATTAAGCCAAGCATCCCTGAGAACGTATTTTACATCAGAAATTGGTCAGAATTTCATCTATAATGCTGAATTTTCGGCAGGACATTGGGTGGATGGAATGTACAAAAAATAGAATAGTTATAAGCATTATATCTGGGTAATAAAGACATGCAAAATTACAATGGCACCAATTAAGCCAAGCACCCCTGAGAGCGTATTTTACATTAGAAATTGGTCAGAATTTCATCCATAATGCTGAATTTTTGACAGGACATTGGGTGGGTGTCACTAACAAAAATAGGATAGCTATTGACGTTACATCTGGGTAACAAAGGCATGCTACCTTGTGATGGAACCACTCAGCGCAAGTCCCCCCAGAGCCTATTTGACATCATAAATCGGTCTAAAGTTAATCTATGATGCTGAATTTTGGGCAGGGCATTGGGTGGGTGTCACTAACAAAAGTAGGATAGCTATGGATGTTATGTCTGGGTAATAAAGGCATGCTACCTTGTGATGGAACCACTCAGCCCAAGTCCCCCCAGAGCATATTTGACATCATAAATCGGTCTATAGTTAATCTATAATGCTTAATTTTGGGCAGGGCATTGGGTGGGTGTCACTAACAAAAGTAGGATAGCTATGGATGTTACGTCTGGGTAAAAAAGGCATGCTACCTTGTGATGGAACCACTCAGCCCATGTCCCCCCAGAGCATATTGGACATCATAAATCGGTCTAAAGTTAATCTATAATGCTGAATTTTGGGCAGGACATTGGGTGGGTGGCACTAACAAAAATAGGATAGCTATGACTGTTACATCAGGGTTATAAAGGTATGCTATCTTGTGATGGCAACAATTTACCAAGTACCCCTGAGAGCGTATTTTAAATCAGAAGTTGGTCATATATATTGCTGAATTATGGGCTGGAAATTTGGTGGGTGGCACTAATAAAAATAGGATAGGTATGGGCATTACATCTGGGAAATAAAGGCATGCTATGTTGTGATGGCACCACTTAACCCAAGTACCGGAGAGAGATTATTTAACATCACAAGGTAGTCAAAAGTTCATCTATAATGCTGAATTTTTGGCAGGACATTGGGTGGGTGGAATGTACAAAAGATAGGATATTTATAAGCGTTACATCTGGGTAATAAAGGCATGCAAAATTATGATAACACCAATTAAGCCAAGCATCCCTGAGAACGTATTTTACATCAGAAATTGGTCAGAATTTCATCTATAATGCTGAATTTTCGGCAGGACATTGGGTGGATGGAATGTACAAAAGATAGGATAGTTATAAGCATTGCATCTGCGTAATAAAGACATGCAAAATTATGATGGCACCAATTAAGCCAAGCACCCCTGAGAGCGTATTTTACATTAGAAATTGGTCAGAATTTCATCCATAATGCTGAATTTTTGACAGGACATTGGGTGGGTGTCACTAACAAAAATAGGATAGCTATTGACGTTACATCTGGGTAATAAAGGCATGCTACCTTGTGATGGAACCACTCAGCCCAAGTCCCCCCAGAGCATATTTGACATCATAAATCGGTCTAAAGTTAATCTATAATGCTGAATTTTGGGCAGGACATTGGGTGGGTGTCACTAACAAAAATAGGATAGCTATGGACATTACGTCTGGGTAATAAAGGCATGCTACCTTGTGATGGAACCACTCAGCCCAAGTCCCCCCAGAGCATATTTGACATTATAAATCGGTCTAAAGTTAATCTATAATGCTGAATTTTGGGCAGGACATTGGGTGGGTGTCACTAACAAAAGTAGGATAGCTATGGACGTTACGTCTGGGTAATAAAGGCATGCTACCTTGTGATGGAACCACTCAGCCCAAGTCCCCCCAGAGCATTTTTGACATCACAAGTTGGTCTAAAGTTCATCTATAATGCTGAAGTTTGGGCAGGACATTGGGTGGGTGTCACTAACAAAGTAGGATAGGTATGGACGTTATGTCTGAGTAATAAAGGCATGCTACCTTGTGATGGAACCACTCAGCCCAAGTCCCCCCAGAGCATATTTGACATCATAAATCGGTCTAAAGTCAATCTATAATGCTGAATTTTGGGCAGGACATTGGGTGGGTGTCACTAACAAAAATATGATAGTTATGGGCGTTACATCTGGGAAATAAAGGCATGCTACCTTGTGATGTCACCACTCAGCCCATGTCCCCCTGGAGCATTTTTGACATCACAAGTTGGTCTAAAGTTCATCTATAATGCTGAAGTTTGGGCAGGACATTGGGTGGGTGGCAGTAACAAAAATAGGATAGCTATGACTGTTAAATCAGGGTTATAAAGGTATGCTATCTTGTGATGGCAACAATTTACCAAGTACCCCTGAGAGCGTTTTTTAAATCAGAAGTTGGTCATATATATTGCTGAATTATGGGCTGGAAATTTGGTGGGTGGCACTAATAAAAATAGGATAGGTATGGGCATTACATCTGGGAAATAAAGGCATGCTACGTTGTGATGGCACTACTTAACCCAAGTACCGGAGAGTGATTATTTAACATCACAAGCTAGTCAAAAGTTCATCTATAATGCTGAATTTTCGGCAGGACATTGGGTGGGTGGAATGTACAAAAGATAGTATAGTTATAAGCGTTACATCTGGGTAATAAAGGCATGCAAAATTATGATGACACCAATTAAGCCAAGCATCCCTGAGAATGTATTTTACATCAGAAATTGGTCAGAATTTCATCTATAATGCTGAATTTTCGGCAGGACATTGGGTGGATGGAATGTACACAAGATAGGATAGTTATAAGGATTACATCTGGGTAATAAAGGCATGCAAAATTATGATGACACCAATTAAGCCAAGCATCCCTGAGAATGTATTTTACATCAGAAATTGGTCAGAATTTCATCTATAATGCTGAATTTTCGGCAGGACATTGGGTGGATGGAATGTACACAAGATAGGATAGTTATAAGCATTACATCTGGGTAATAAAGACATGCAAAATTAAGATGGCACCAATTAAGCGAAGCACCCCTGAGAGCGTATTTTACATTAGAAATTGGTCAGAATTTCATCCATAATGCTGAATTTTTGACAGGACATTGGGTGGGTGTCACTAACAAAAATAGGATAGCTATTGACGTTACATCTGGGTAACAAAGGCATGCTACCTTGTGATGGAACCACTCAGCCCAAGTCCCCCCAGAGCATATTTGACATCATAAATCGGTCTAAAGTTAATCTATGATGCTGAATTTTGGGCAGGGCATTGGGTGGGTGTCACTAACAAAAGTAGGATAGCTATGGATGTTACGTCTGGGTAATAAAGGCATGCTACCTTGTGATGGAACCACTCAGCCCAAGTCCCCCCAGAGCATATTTGACATCATAAATCGGTCTAAAGTTAATTTATAATGCTGAATTTTGGGCAGGGCATTGGGTGGGTGTCACTAACAAAAGTAGGATAGCTATGGATGTTACGTCTGGGTAAAAAAGGCATGCTACCTTGTGATGGAACCACTCAGCCCAAGTCCCCCCAGAGCATATTGGACATCATGAATCGGTCTAAAGTTAATCTATAATGCTGAATTTTGGGCAGGACATTGGATGGGTGGCACTAACAAAAATAGGATAGCTATGACTGTTACATCAGGGTTATAAAGGTATGCTATCTTGTGATGGCAACAATTTACCAAGTACCCCTGAGAGCGTTTTTTAAATCAGAAGTTGGTCATATATATTGCTGAATTATGGGCTGGAAATTTGGTGGGTGGCACTAATAAAAATAGGATAGGTATGGGCATTACATCTGGGAAATAAAGGCATGCTACGTTGTGATGGCACCACTTAACCCAAGTACCGGAGAGTGATTATTTAACATCACAAGCTAGTCAAAAGTTCATCTATAATGCTGAATTTTCGGCAGGACATTGGGTGGGTGGAATGTACAAAAGATAGTATAGTTATAAGCGTTACATCTGGGTAATAAAGGCATGCAAAATTATGATGACACCAATTAAGCCAAGCATCCCTGAGAACGTATTTTACATCAGAAATTGGTCAGAATTTCATCTATAATGCTGAATTTTCGGCAGGACATTGGGTGGATGGAATGTACAAAAAATAGAATAGTTATAAGCATTATATCTGGGTAATAAAGACATGCAAAATTACAATGGCACTAATTAAGCCAAGCACCCCTGAGAGCGTATTTTACATTAGAAATTGGTCAGAATTTCATCCATAATGCTGAATTTTTGACAGGACATTGGGTGGGTGTCACTAACAAAAATAGGATAGCTATTGACGTTACATCTGGGTAACAAAGGCATGCTACCTTGTGATGGAACCACTCAGCGCAAGTCCCCCCAGAGCCTATTTGACATCATAAATCGGTCTAAAGTTAATCTATGATGCTGAATTTTGGGCAGGGCATTGGGTGGGTGTCACTAACAAAAGTAGGATAGCTATGGATGTTATGTCTGGGTAATAAAGGCATGCTACCTTGTGATGGAACCACTCAGCCCAAGTCCCCCCAGAGCATATTTGACATCATAAATCGGTCTATAGTTAATCTATAATGCTGAATTTTGGGCAGGGCATTGGGTGGGTGTCACTAACAAAAGTAGGATAGCTATGGATGTTACGTCTGGGTAAAAAAGGCATGCTACCTTGTGATGGAACCACTCAGCCCATGTCCCCCCAGAGCATATTGGACATCATAAATCGGTCTAAAGTTAATCTATAATGCTGAATTTTGGGCAGGACATTGGGTGGGTGGCACTAACAAAAATAGGATAGCTATGACTGTTACATCAGGGTTATAAAGGTATGCTATCTTGTGATGGCAACAATTTACCAAGTACCCCTGAGAGCGTATTTTAAATCAGAAGTTGGTCATATATATTGCTGAATTATGGGCTGGAAATTTGGTGGGTGGCACTAATAAAAATAGGATAGGTATGGGCATTACATCTGGGAAATAAAGGCATGCTACGTTGTGATGGCACCACTTAACCCAAGTACCGGAGAGAGATTATTTAAGATCACAAGGTAGTCAAAAGTTCATCTATAATGCTGAATTTTTGGCAGGACATTGGGTGGGTGGAATGTACAAAAGATAGGATATTTATAAGCGTTACATCTGGGTAATAAAGGCATGCAAAATTATGATAACACCAATTAAGCCAAGCATCCCTGAGAACGTATTTTACATCAGAAATTGGTCAGAATTTCATCTATAATGCTGAATTTTCGGCAGGACATTGGGTGGATGGAATGTACAAAAGATAGGATAGTTATCAGCATTGCATCTGCGTAATAAAGACATGCAAAATTATGATGGCACCAATTAAGCCAAGCACCCCTGAGAGCGTATTTTACATTAGAAATTGGTCAGAATTTCATCCATAATGCTGAATTTTTGACAGGACATTGGGTGGGTGTCACTAACAAAAATAGGATAGCTATTGACGTTACATCTGGGTAATAAAGGCATGCTACCTTGTGATGGAACCACTCAGCCCAAGTCCCCCCAGAGCATATTTGACATCATAAATCGGTCTAAAGTTAATCTATAATGCTGAATTTTGGGCAGGACATTGGGTGGGTGTCACTAACAAAAATAGGATAGCTATGGAAATTACGTCTGGGTAATAAAGGCATGCTACCTTGTGATGGAACCACTCAGCCCAAGTCCCCCCAGAGCATATTTGACATTATAAATCGGTCTAAAGTTAATCTATAATGCTGAATTTTGGGCAGGACATTGGGTGGGTGTCACTAACAAAAGTAGGATAGCTATGGACGTTACGTCTGGGTAATAAAGGCATGCTACCTTGTGATGGAACCACTCAGCCCAAGTCCCCCCAGAGCATTTTTGACATCACAAGTTGGTCTAAAGTTCATCTATAATGCTGAAGTTTGGGCAGGACATTGGGTGGGTGTCACTAACAAAGTAGGATAGGTATGGACGTTATGTCTGAGTAATAAAGGCATGCTACCTTGTGATGGAACCACTCAGCCTAAGTCCCCCCAGAGCATATTTGACATCATAAATCGGTCTAAAGTCAATCTATAATGCTGAATTTTGGGCAGGACATTGGGTGGGTGTCACTAACAAAAATATGATAGTTATGGGCGTTACATCTGGGAAATAAAGGCATGCTACCTTGTGATGTCACCACTCAGCCCATGTCCCCCTGGAGCATTTTTGACATCACAAGTTGGTCTAAAGTTCATCTATAATGCTGAAGTTTGGGCAGGACATTGGGTGGGTGGCAGTAACAAAAATAGGATAGCTATGACTGTTAAATCAGGGTTATAAAGGTATGCTATCTTGTGATGGCAACAATTTACCAAGTACCCCTGAGAGCGTTTTTTAAATCAGAAGTTGGTCATATATATTGCTGAATTATGGGCTGGAAATTTGGTGGGTGGCACTAATAAAAATAGGATAGGTATGGGCATTACATCTGGGAAATAAAGGCATGCTACGTTGTGATGGCACTACTTAACCCAAGTACCGGAGAGTGATTATTTAACATCACAAGCTAGTCAAAAGTTCATCTATAATGCTGAATTTTCGGCAGGACATTGGGTGGGTGGAATGTACAAAAGATAGTATAGTTATAAGCGTTACATCTGGGTAATAAAGGCATGCAAAATTATGATGACACCAATTAAGCCAAGCATCCCTGAGAATGTATTTTACATCAGAAATTGGTCAGAATTTCATCTATAATGCTGAATTTTCGGCAGGACATTGGGTGGATGGAATGTACACAAGATAGGATAGTTATAAGGATTACATCTGGGTAATAAAGGCATGCAAAATTATGATGACACCAATTAAGCCAAGCATCCCTGAGAATGTATTTTACATCAGAAATTGGTCAGAATTTCATCTATAATGCTGAATTTTCGGCAGGACATTGGGTGGATGGAATGTACACAAGATAGGATAGTTATAAGCATTACATCTGGGTAATAAAGACATGCAAAATTAAGATGGCACCAATTAAGCGAAGCACCCCTGAGAGCGTATTTTACATTAGAAATTGGTCAGAATTTCATCCATAATGCTGAATTTTTGACAGGACATTGGGTGGGTGTCACTAACAAAAATAGGATAGCTATTGACGTTACATCTGGGTAACAAAGGCATGCTACCTTGTGATGGAACCACTCAGCCCAAGTCCCCCCAGAGCATATTTGACATCATAAATCGGTCTAAAGTTAATCTATAATGCTGAATTTTGGGCAGGACATTGGGTGGGTGTCACTAACAAAAATAGGATAGCTATGGAAATTACGTCTGGGTAATAAAGGCATGCTACCTTGTGATGGAACCACTCAGCCCAAGTCCCCCCAGAGCATATTTGACATTATAAATCGGTCTAAAGTTAATCTATAATGCTGAATTTTGGGCAGGACATTGGGTGGGTGTCACTAACAAAAGTAGGATAGCTATGGACGTTACGTCTGGGTAATAAAGGCATGCTACCTTGTGATGGAACCACTCAGCCCAAGTCCCCCCAGAGCATTTTTGACATCACAAGTTGGTCTAAAGTTCATCTATAATGCTGAAGTTTGGGCAGGACATTGGGTGGGTGTCACTAACAAAGTAGGATAGGTATGGACGTTATGTCTGAGTAATAAAGGCATGCTACCTTGTGATGGAACCACTCAGCCTAAGTCCCCCCAGAGCATATTTGACATCATAAATCGGTCTAAAGTCAATCTATAATGCTGAATTTTGGGCAGGACATTGGGTGGGTGTCACTAACAAAAATATGATAGTTATGGGCGTTACATCTGGGAAATAAAGGCATGCTACCTTGTGATGTCACCACTCAGCCCATGTCCCCCTGGAGCATTTTTGACATCACAAGTTGGTCTAAAGTTCATCTATAATGCTGAAGTTTGGGCAGGACATTGGGTGGGTGGCAGTAACAAAAATAGGATAGCTATGACTGTTAAATCAGGGTTATAAAGGTATGCTATCTTGTGATGGCAACAATTTACCAAGTACCCCTGAGAGCGTTTTTTAAATCAGAAGTTGGTCATATATATTGCTGAATTATGGGCTGGAAATTTGGTGGGTGGCACTAATAAAAATAGGATAGGTATGGGCATTACATCTGGGAAATAAAGGCATGCTACGTTGTGATGGCACTACTTAACCCAAGTACCGGAGAGTGATTATTTAACATCACAAGCTAGTCAAAAGTTCATCTATAATGCTGAATTTTCGGCAGGACATTGGGTGGGTGGAATGTACAAAAGATAGTATAGTTATAAGCGTTACATCTGGGTAATAAAGGCATGCAAAATTATGATGACACCAATTAAGCCAAGCATCCCTGAGAATGTATTTTACATCAGAAATTGGTCAGAATTTCATCTATAATGCTGAATTTTCGGCAGGACATTGGGTGGATGGAATGTACACAAGATAGGATAGTTATAAGGATTACATCTGGGTAATAAAGGCATGCAAAATTATGATGACACCAATTAAGCCAAGCATCCCTGAGAATGTATTTTACATCAGAAATTGGTCAGAATTTCATCTATAATGCTGAATTTTCGGCAGGACATTGGGTGGATGGAATGTACACAAGATAGGATAGTTATAAGCATTACATCTGGGTAATAAAGACATGCAAAATTAAGATGGCACCAATTAAGCGAAGCACCCCTGAGAGCGTATTTTACATTAGAAATTGGTCAGAATTTCATCCATAATGCTGAATTTTTGACAGGACATTGGGTGGGTGTCACTAACAAAAATAGGATAGCTATTGACGTTACATCTGGGTAACAAAGGCATGCTACCTTGTGATGGAACCACTCAGCCCAAGTCCCCCCAGAGCATATTTGACATCATAAATCGGTCTAAAGTTAATCTATGATGCTGAATTTTGGGCAGGGCATTGGGTGGGTGTCACTAACAAAAGTAGGATAGCTATGGATGTTACGTCTGGGTAATAAAGGCATGCTACCTTGTGATGGAACCACTCAGCCCAAGTCCCCCCAGAGCATATTTGACATCATAAATCGGTCTAAAGTTAATTTATAATGCTGAATTTTGGGCAGGGCATTGGGTGGGTGTCACTAACAAAAGTAGGATAGCTATGGATGTTACGTCTGGGTAAAAAAGGCATGCTACCTTGTGATGGAACCACTCAGCCCAAGTCCCCCCAGAGCATATTGGACATCATGAATCGGTCTAAAGTTAATCTATAATGCTGAATTTTGGGCAGGACATTGGATGGGTGGCACTAACAAAAATAGGATAGCTATGACTGTTACATCAGGGTTATAAAGGTATGCTATCTTGTGATGGCAACAATTTACCAAGTACCCCTGAGAGCGTTTTTTAAATCAGAAGTTGGTCATATATATTGCTGAATTATGGGCTGGAAATTTGGTGGGTGGCACTAATAAAAATAGGATAGGTATGGGCATTACATCTGGGAAATAAAGGCATGCTACGTTGTGATGGCACCACTTAACCCAAGTACCGGAGAGTGATTATTTAACATCACAAGCTAGTCAAAAGTTCATCTATAATGCTGAATTTTCGGCAGGACATTGGGTGGGTGGAATGTACAAAAGATAGTATAGTTATAAGCGTTACATCTGGGTAATAAAGGCATGCAAAATTATGATGACACCAATTAAGCCAAGCATCCCTGAGAACGTATTTTACATCAGAAATTGGTCAGAATTTCATCTATAATGCTGAATTTTCGGCAGGACATTGGGTGGATGGAATGTACAAAAAATAGAATAGTTATAAGCATTATATCTGGGTAATAAAGACATGCAAAATTACAATGGCACTAATTAAGCCAAGCACCCCTGAGAGCGTATTTTACATTAGAAATTGGTCAGAATTTCATCCATAATGCTGAATTTTTGACAGGACATTGGGTGGGTGTCACTAACAAAAATAGGATAGCTATTGACGTTACATCTGGGTAACAAAGGCATGCTACCTTGTGATGGAACCACTCAGCGCAAGTCCCCCCAGAGCCTATTTGACATCATAAATCGGTCTAAAGTTAATCTATGATGCTGAATTTTGGGCAGGGCATTGGGTGGGTGTCACTAACAAAAGTAGGATAGCTATGGATGTTACGTCTGGGTAATAAAGGCATGCTACCTTGTGATGGAACCACTCAGCCCAAGTCCCCCCAGAGCATATTTGACATCATAAATTGGTCTAAAGTTAATTTATAATGCTGAATTTTGGGCAGGGCATTGGGTGGGTGTCACTAACAAAAGTAGGATAGCTATGGATGTTACGTCTGGGTAAAAAAGGCATGCTACCTTGTGATGGAACCACTCAGCCCAAGTCCCCCCAGAGCATATTGGACATCATGAATCGGTCTAAAGTTAATCTATAATGCTGAATTTTGGGCAGGACATTGGATGGGTGGCACTAACAAAAATAGGATAGCTATGACTGTTACATCAGGGTTATAAAGGTATGCTATCTTGTGATGGCAACAATTTACCAAGTACCCCTGAGAGCGTTTTTTAAATCAGAAGTTGGTCATATATATTGCTGAATTATGGGCTGGAAATTTGGTGGGTGGCACTAATAAAAATAGGATAGGTATGGGCATTACATCTGGGAAATAAAGGCATGCTACGTTGTGATGGCACCACTTAACCCAAGTACCGGAGAGTGATTATTTAACATCACAAGCTAGTCAAAAGTTCATCTATAATGCTGAATTTTCGGCAGGACATTGGGTGGGTGGAATGTACAAAAGATAGTATAGTTATAAGCGTTACATCTGGGTAATAAAGGCATGCAAAATTATGATGACACCAATTAAGCCAAGCATCCCTGAGAACGTATTTTACATCAGAAATTGGTCAGAATTTCATCTATAATGCTGAATTTTCGGCAGGACATTGGGTGGATGGAATGTACAAAAAATAGAATAGTTATAAGCATTATATCTGGGTAATAAAGACATGCAAAATTACAATGGCACCAATTAAGCCAAGCACCCCTGAGAGCGTATTTTACATTAGAAATTGGTCAGAATTTCATCCATAATGCTGAATTTTTGACAGGACATTGGGTGGGTGTCACTAACAAAAATAGGATAGCTATTGACGTTACATCTGGGTAACAAAGGCATGCTACCTTGTGATGGAACCACTCAGCGCAAGTCCCCCCAGAGCCTATTTGACATCATAAATCGGTCTAAAGTTAATCTATGATGCTGAATTTTGGGCAGGGCATTGGGTGGGTGTCACTAACAAAAGTAGGATAGCTATGGATGTTATGTCTGGGTAATAAAGGCATGCTACCTTGTGATGGAACCACTCAGCCCAAGTCCCCCCAGAGCATATTTGACATCATAAATCGGTCTATAGTTAATCTATAATGCTGAATTTTGGGCAGGGCATTGGGTGGGTGTCACTAACAAAAGTAGGATAGCTATGGATGTTACGTCTGGGTAAAAAAGGCATGCTACCTTGTGATGGAACCACTCAGCCCATGTCCCCCCAGAGCATATTGGACATCATAAATCGGTCTAAAGTTAATCTATAATGCTGAATTTTGGGCAGGACATTGGGTGGGTGGCACTAACAAAAATAGGATAGCTATGACTGTTACATCAGGGTTATAAAGGTATGCTATCTTGTGATGGCAACAATTTACCAAGTACCCCTGAGAGCGTATTTTAAATCAGAAGTTGGTCATATATATTGCTGAATTATGGGCTGGAAATTTGGTGGGTGGCACTAATAAAAATAGGATAGGTATGGGCATTACATCTGGGAAATAAAGGCATGCTACGTTGTGATGGCACCACTTAACCCAAGTACCGGAGAGAGATTATTTAACATCACAAGGTAGTCAAAAGTTCATCTATAATGCTGAATTTTTGGCAGGACATTGGGTGGGTGGAATGTACAAAAGATAGGATATTTATAAGCGTTACATCTGGGTAATAAAGGCATGCAAAATTATGATAACACCAATTAAGCCAAGCATCCCTGAGAACGTATTTTACATCAGAAATTGGTCAGAATTTCATCTATAATGCTGAATTTTCGGCAGGACATTGGGTGGATGGAATGTACAAAAGATAGGATAGTTATAAGCATTGCATCTGCGTAATAAAGACATGCAAAATTATGATGGCACCAATTAAGCCAAGCACCCCTGAGAGCGTATTTTACATTAGAAATTGGTCAGAATTTCATCCATAATGCTGAATTTTTGACAGGACATTGGGTGGGTGTCACTAACAAAAATAGGATAGCTATTGACGTTACATCTGGGTAATAAAGGCATGCTACCTTGTGATGGAACCACTCAGCCCAAGTCCCCCCAGAGCATATTTGACATCATAAATCGGTCTAAAGTTAATCTATAATGCTGAATTTTGGGCAGGACATTGGGTGGGTGTCACTAACAAAAATAGGATAGCTATGGACATTACGTCTGGGTAATAAAGGCATGCTACCTTGTGATGGAACCACTCAGCCCAAGTCCCCCCAGAGCATATTTGACATTATAAATCGGTCTAAAGTTAATCTATAATGCTGAATTTTGGGCAGGACATTGGGTGGGTGTCACTAACAAAAGTAGGATAGCTATGGACGTTACGTCTGGGTAATAAAGGCATGCTACCTTGTGATGGAACCACTCAGCCCAAGTCCCCCCAGAGCATTTTTGACATCACAAGTTGGTCTAAAGTTCATCTATAATGCTGAAGTTTGGGCAGGACATTGGGTGGGTGTCACTAACAAAGTAGGATAGGTATGGACGTTATGTCTGAGTAATAAAGGCATGCTACCTTGTGATGGAACCACTCAGCCCAAGTCCCCCCAGAGCATATTTGACATCATAAATCGGTCTAAAGTCAATCTATAATGCTGAATTTTGGGCAGGACATTGGGTGGGTGTCACTAACAAAAATATGATAGTTATGGGCGTTACATCTGGGAAATAAAGGCATGCTACCTTGTGATGTCACCACTCAGCCCATGTCCCCCTGGAGCATTTTTGACATCACAAGTTGGTCTAAAGTTCATCTATAATGCTGAAGTTTGGGCAGGACATTGGGTGGGTGGCAGTAACAAAAATAGGATAGCTATGACTGTTAAATCAGGGTTATAAAGGTATGCTATCTTGTGATGGCAACAATTTACCAAGTACCCCTGAGAGCGTTTTTTAAATCAGAAGTTGGTCATATATATTGCTGAATTATGGGCTGGAAATTTGGTGGGTGGCACTAATAAAAATAGGATAGGTATGGGCATTACATCTGGGAAATAAAGGCATGCTACGTTGTGATGGCACTACTTAACCCAAGTACCGGAGAGTGATTATTTAACATCACAGGCTAGTCAAAAGTTCATCTATAATGCTGAATTTTCGGCAGGACATTGGGTGGGTGGAATGTACAAAAGATAGTATAGTTATAAGCGTTACATCTGGGTAATAAAGGCATGCAAAATTATGATGACACCAATTAAGCCAAGCATCCCTGAGAATGTATTTTACATCAGAAATTGGTCAGAATTTCATCTATAATGCTGAATTTTCGGCAGGACATTGGGTGGATGGAATGTACACAAGATAGGATAGTTATAAGGATTACATCTGGGTAATAAAGGCATGCAAAATTATGATGACACCAATTAAGCCAAGCATCCCTGAGAATGTATTTTACATCAGAAATTGGTCAGAATTTCATCTATAATGCTGAATTTTCGGCAGGACATTGGGTGGATGGAATGTACACAAGATAGGATAGTTATAAGCATTACATCTGGGTAATAAAGACATGCAAAATTAAGATGGCACCAATTAAGCGAAGCACCCCTGAGAGCGTATTTTACATTAGAAATTGGTCAGAATTTCATCCATAATGCTGAATTTTTGACAGGACATTGGGTGGGTGTCACTAACAAAAATAGGATAGCTATTGACGTTACATCTGGGTAACAAAGGCATGCTACCTTGTGATGGAACCACTCAGCCCAAGTCCCCCCAGAGCATATTTGACATCATAAATCGGTCTAAAGTTAATCTATGATGCTGAATTTTGGGCAGGGCATTGGGTGGGTGTCACTAACAAAAGTAGGATAGCTATGGATGTTACGTCTGGGTAATAAAGGCATGCTACCTTGTGATGGAACCACTCAGCCCAAGTCCCCCCAGAGCATATTTGACATCATAAATCGGTCTAAAGTTAATTTATAATGCTGAATTTTGGGCAGGGCATTGGGTGGGTGTCACTAACAAAAGTAGGATAGCTATGGATGTTACGTCTGGGTAAAAAAGGCATGCTACCTTGTGATGGAACCACTCAGCCCAAGTCCCCCCAGAGCATATTGGACATCATGAATCGGTCTAAAGTTAATCTATAATGCTGAATTTTGGGCAGGACATTGGATGGGTGGCACTAACAAAAATAGGATAGCTATGACTGTTACATCAGGGTTATAAAGGTATGCTATCTTGTGATGGCAACAATTTACCAAGTACCCCTGAGAGCGTTTTTTAAATCAGAAGTTGGTCATATATATTGCTGAATTATGGGCTGGAAATTTGGTGGGTGGCACTAATAAAAATAGGATAGGTATGGGCATTACATCTGGGAAATAAAGGCATGCTACGTTGTGATGGCACCACTTAACCCAAGTACCGGAGAGTGATTATTTAACATCACAAGCTAGTCAAAAGTTCATCTATAATGCTGAATTTTCGGCAGGACATTGGGTGGGTGGAATGTACAAAAGATAGTATAGTTATAAGCGTTACATCTGGGTAATAAAGGCATGCAAAATTATGATGACACCAATTAAGCCAAGCATCCCTGAGAACGTATTTTACATCAGAAATTGGTCAGAATTTCATCTATAATGCTGAATTTTCGGCAGGACATTGGGTGGATGGAATGTACAAAAAATAGAATAGTTATAAGCATTATATCTGGGTAATAAAGACATGCAAAATTACAATGGCACTAATTAAGCCAAGCACCCCTGAGAGCGTATTTTACATTAGAAATTGGTCAGAATTTCATCCATAATGCTGAATTTTTGACAGGACATTGGGTGGGTGTCACTAACAAAAATAGGATAGCTATTGACGTTACATCTGGGTAACAAAGGCATGCTACCTTGTGATGGAACCACTCAGCGCAAGTCCCCCCAGAGCCTATTTGACATCATAAATCGGTCTAAAGTTAATCTATGATGCTGAATTTTGGGCAGGGCATTGGGTGGGTGTCACTAACAAAAGTAGGATAGCTATGGATGTTATGTCTGGGTAATAAAGGCATGCTACCTTGTGATGGAACCACTCAGCCCAAGTCCCCCCAGAGCATATTTGACATCATAAATCGGTCTATAGTTAATCTATAATGCTGAATTTTGGGCAGGGCATTGGGTGGGTGTCACTAACAAAAGTAGGATAGCTATGGATGTTACGTCTGGGTAAAAAAGGCATGCTACCTTGTGATGGAACCACTCAGCCCATGTCCCCCCAGAGCATATTGGACATCATAAATCGGTCTAAAGTTAATCTATAATGCTGAATTTTGGGCAGGACATTGGGTGGGTGGCACTAACAAAAATAGGATAGCTATGACTGTTACATCAGGGTTATAAAGGTATGCTATCTTGTGATGGCAACAATTTACCAAGTACCCCTGAGAGCGTATTTTAAATCAGAAGTTGGTCATATATATTGCTGAATTATGGGCTGGAAATTTGGTGGGTGGCACTAATAAAAATAGGATAGGTATGGGCATTACATCTGGGAAATAAAGGCATGCTACGTTGTGATGGCACCACTTAACCCAAGTACCGGAGAGAGATTATTTAACATCACAAGGTAGTCAAAAGTTCATCTATAATGCTGAATTTTTGGCAGGACATTGGGTGGGTGGAATGTACAAAAGATAGGATATTTATAAGCGTTACATCTGGGTAATAAAGGCATGCAAAATTATGATAACACCAATTAAGCCAAGCATCCCTGAGAACGTATTTTACATCAGAAATTGGTCAGAATTTCATCTATAATGCTGAATTTTCGGCAGGACATTGGGTGGATGGAATGTACAAAAGATAGGATAGTTATAAGCATTGCATCTGCGTAATAAAGACATGCAAAATTATGATGGCACCAATTAAGCCAAGCACCCCTGAGAGCGTATTTTACATTAGAAATTGGTCAGAATTTCATCCATAATGCTGAATTTTTGACAGGACATTGGGTGGGTGTCACTAACAAAAATAGGATAGCTATTGACGTTACATCTGGGTAATAAAGGCATGCTACCTTGTGATGGAACCACTCAGCCCAAGTCCCCCCAGAGCATATTTGACATCATAAATCGGTCTAAAGTTAATCTATAATGCTGAATTTTGGGCAGGACATTGGGTGGGTGTCACTAACAAAAATAGGATAGCTATGGACATTACGTCTGGGTAATAAAGGCATGCTACCTTGTGATGGAACCACTCAGCCCAAGTCCCCCCAGAGCATATTTGACATTATAAATCGGTCTAAAGTTAATCTATAATGCTGAATTTTGGGCAGGACATTGGGTGGGTGTCACTAACAAAAGTAGGATAGCTATGGACGTTACGTCTGGGTAATAAAGGCATGCTACCTTGTGATGGAACCACTCAGCCCAAGTCCCCCCAGAGCATTTTTGACATCACAAGTTGGTCTAAAGTTCATCTATAATGCTGAAGTTTGGGCAGGACATTGGGTGGGTGTCACTAACAAAGTAGGATAGGTATGGACGTTATGTCTGAGTAATAAAGGCATGCTACCTTGTGATGGAACCACTCAGCCTAAGTCCCCCCAGAGCATATTTGACATCATAAATCGGTCTAAAGTCAATCTATAATGCTGAATTTTGGGCAGGACATTGGGTGGGTGTCACTAACAAAAATATGATAGTTATGGGCGTTACATCTGGGAAATAAAGGCATGCTACCTTGTGATGTCACCACTCAGCCCATGTCCCCCTGGAGCATTTTTGACATCACAAGTTGGTCTAAAGTTCATCTATAATGCTGAAGTTTGGGCAGGACATTGGGTGGGTGGCAGTAACAAAAATAGGATAGCTATGACTGTTAAATCAGGGTTATAAAGGTATGCTATCTTGTGATGGCAACAATTTACCAAGTACCCCTGAGAGCGTTTTTTAAATCAGAAGTTGGTCATATATATTGCTGAATTATGGGCTGGAAATTTGGTGGGTGGCACTAATAAAAATAGGATAGGTATGGGCATTACATCTGGGAAATAAAGGCATGCTACGTTGTGATGGCACTACTTAACCCAAGTACCGGAGAGTGATTATTTAACATCACAAGCTAGTCAAAAGTTCATCTATAATGCTGAATTTTCGGCAGGACATTGGGTGGGTGGAATGTACAAAAGATAGTATAGTTATAAGCGTTACATCTGGGTAATAAAGGCATGCAAAATTATGATGACACCAATTAAGCCAAGCATCCCTGAGAATGTATTTTACATCAGAAATTGGTCAGAATTTCATCTATAATGCTGAATTTTCGGCAGGACATTGGGTGGATGGAATGTACACAAGATAGGATAGTTATAAGGATTACATCTGGGTAATAAAGGCATGCAAAATTATGATGACACCAATTAAGCCAAGCATCCCTGAGAATGTATTTTACATCAGAAATTGGTCAGAATTTCATCTATAATGCTGAATTTTCGGCAGGACATTGGGTGGATGGAATGTACACAAGATAGGATAGTTATAAGCATTACATCTGGGTAATAAAGACATGCAAAATTAAGATGGCACCAATTAAGCGAAGCACCCCTGAGAGCGTATTTTACATTAGAAATTGGTCAGAATTTCATCCATAATGCTGAATTTTTGACAGGACATTGGGTGGGTGTCACTAACAAAAATAGGATAGCTATTGACGTTACATCTGGGTAACAAAGGCATGCTACCTTGTGATGGAACCACTCAGCCCAAGTCCCCCCAGAGCATATTTGACATCATAAATCGGTCTAAAGTTAATCTATGATGCTGAATTTTGGGCAGGGCATTGGGTGGGTGTCACTAACAAAAGTAGGATAGCTATGGATGTTACGTCTGGGTAATAAAGGCATGCTACCTTGTGATGGAACCACTCAGCCCAAGTCCCCCCAGAGCATATTTGACATCATAAATCGGTCTAAAGTTAATTTATAATGCTGAATTTTGGGCAGGGCATTGGGTGGGTGTCACTAACAAAAGTAGGATAGCTATGGATGTTACGTCTGGGTAAAAAAGGCATGCTACCTTGTGATGGAACCACTCAGCCCAAGTCCCCCCAGAGCATATTGGACATCATGAATCGGTCTAAAGTTAATCTATAATGCTGAATTTTGGGCAGGACATTGGATGGGTGGCACTAACAAAAATAGGATAGCTATGACTGTTACATCAGGGTTATAAAGGTATGCTATCTTGTGATGGCAACAATTTACCAAGTACCCCTGAGAGCGTTTTTTAAATCAGAAGTTGGTCATATATATTGCTGAATTATGGGCTGGAAATTTGGTGGGTGGCACTAATAAAAATAGGATAGGTATGGGCATTACATCTGGGAAATAAAGGCATGCTACGTTGTGATGGCACCACTTAACCCAAGTACCGGAGAGTGATTATTTAACATCACAAGCTAGTCAAAAGTTCATCTATAATGCTGAATTTTCGGCAGGACATTGGGTGGGTGGAATGTACAAAAGATAGTATAGTTATAAGCGTTACATCTGGGTAATAAAGGCATGCAAAATTATGATGACACCAATTAAGCCAAGCATCCCTGAGAACGTATTTTACATCAGAAATTGGTCAGAATTTCATCTATAATGCTGAATTTTCGGCAGGACATTGGGTGGATGGAATGTACAAAAAATAGAATAGTTATAAGCATTATATCTGGGTAATAAAGACATGCAAAATTACAATGGCACTAATTAAGCCAAGCACCCCTGAGAGCGTATTTTACATTAGAAATTGGTCAGAATTTCATCCATAATGCTGAATTTTTGACAGGACATTGGGTGGGTGTCACTAACAAAAATAGGATAGCTATTGACGTTACATCTGGGTAACAAAGGCATGCTACCTTGTGATGGAACCACTCAGCGCAAGTCCCCCCAGAGCCTATTTGACATCATAAATCGGTCTAAAGTTAATCTATGATGCTGAATTTTGGGCAGGGCATTGGGTGGGTGTCACTAACAAAAGTAGGATAGCTATGGATGTTACGTCTGGGTAATAAAGGCATGCTACCTTGTGATGGAACCACTCAGCCCAAGTCCCCCCAGAGCATATTTGACATCATAAATTGGTCTAAAGTTAATTTATAATGCTGAATTTTGGGCAGGGCATTGGGTGGGTGTCACTAACAAAAGTAGGATAGCTATGGATGTTACGTCTGGGTAAAAAAGGCATGCTACCTTGTGATGGAACCACTCAGCCCAAGTCCCCCCAGAGCATATTGGACATCATGAATCGGTCTAAAGTTAATCTATAATGCTGAATTTTGGGCAGGACATTGGATGGGTGGCACTAACAAAAATAGGATAGCTATGACTGTTACATCAGGGTTATAAAGGTATGCTATCTTGTGATGGCAACAATTTACCAAGTACCCCTGAGAGCGTTTTTTAAATCAGAAGTTGGTCATATATATTGCTGAATTATGGGCTGGAAATTTGGTGGGTGGCACTAATAAAAATAGGATAGGTATGGGCATTACATCTGGGAAATAAAGGCATGCTACGTTGTGATGGCACCACTTAACCCAAGTACCGGAGAGTGATTATTTAACATCACAAGCTAGTCAAAAGTTCATCTATAATGCTGAATTTTCGGCAGGACATTGGGTGGGTGGAATGTACAAAAGATAGTATAGTTATAAGCGTTACATCTGGGTAATAAAGGCATGCAAAATTATGATGACACCAATTAAGCCAAGCATCCCTGAGAACGTATTTTACATCAGAAATTGGTCAGAATTTCATCTATAATGCTGAATTTTCGGCAGGACATTGGGTGGATGGAATGTACAAAAAATAGAATAGTTATAAGCATTATATCTGGGTAATAAAGACATGCAAAATTACAATGGCACCAATTAAGCCAAGCACCCCTGAGAGCGTATTTTACATTAGAAATTGGTCAGAATTTCATCCATAATGCTGAATTTTTGACAGGACATTGGGTGGGTGTCACTAACAAAAATAGGATAGCTATTGACGTTACATCTGGGTAACAAAGGCATGCTACCTTGTGATGGAACCACTCAGCGCAAGTCCCCCCAGAGCCTATTTGACATCATAAATCGGTCTAAAGTTAATCTATGATGCTGAATTTTGGGCAGGGCATTGGGTGGGTGTCACTAACAAAAGTAGGATAGCTATGGATGTTATGTCTGGGTAATAAAGGCATGCTACCTTGTGATGGAACCACTCAGCCCAAGTCCCCCCAGAGCATATTTGACATCATAAATCGGTCTATAGTTAATCTATAATGCTGAATTTTGGGCAGGGCATTGGGTGGGTGTCACTAACAAAAGTAGGATAGCTATGGATGTTACGTCTGGGTAAAAAAGGCATGCTACCTTGTGATGGAACCACTCAGCCCATGTCCCCCCAGAGCATATTGGACATCATAAATCGGTCTAAAGTTAATCTATAATGCTGAATTTTGGGCAGGACATTGGGTGGGTGGCACTAACAAAAATAGGATAGCTATGACTGTTACATCAGGGTTATAAAGGTATGCTATCTTGTGATGGCAACAATTTACCAAGTACCCCTGAGAGCGTATTTTAAATCAGAAGTTGGTCATATATATTGCTGAATTATGGGCTGGAAATTTGGTGGGTGGCACTAATAAAAATAGGATAGGTATGGGCATTACATCTGGGAAATAAAGGCATGCTACGTTGTGATGGCACCACTTAACCCAAGTACCGGAGAGAGATTATTTAACATCACAAGGTAGTCAAAAGTTCATCTATAATGCTGAATTTTTGGCAGGACATTGGGTGGGTGGAATGTACAAAAGATAGGATATTTATAAGCGTTACATCTGGGTAATAAAGGCATGCAAAATTATGATAACACCAATTAAGCCAAGCATCCCTGAGAACGTATTTTACATCAGAAATTGGTCAGAATTTCATCTATAATGCTGAATTTTCGGCAGGACATTGGGTGGATGGAATGTACAAAAGATAGGATAGTTATAAGCATTGCATCTGCGTAATAAAGACATGCAAAATTATGATGGCACCAATTAAGCCAAGCACCCCTGAGAGCGTATTTTACATTAGAAATTGGTCAGAATTTCATCCATAATGCTGAATTTTTGACAGGACATTGGGTGGGTGTCACTAACAAAAATAGGATAGCTATTGACGTTACATCTGGGTAATAAAGGCATGCTACCTTGTGATGGAACCACTCAGCCCAAGTCCCCCCAGAGCATATTTGACATCATAAATCGGTCTAAAGTTAATCTATAATGCTGAATTTTGGGCAGGACATTGGGTGGGTGTCACTAACAAAAATAGGATAGCTATGGACATTACGTCTGGGTAATAAAGGCATGCTACCTTGTGATGGAACCACTCAGCCCAAGTCCCCCCAGAGCATATTTGACATTATAAATCGGTCTAAAGTTAATCTATAATGCTGAATTTTGGGCAGGACATTGGGTGGGTGTCACTAACAAAAGTAGGATAGCTATGGACGTTACGTCTGGGTAATAAAGGCATGCTACCTTGTGATGGAACCACTCAGCCCAAGTCCCCCCAGAGCATTTTTGACATCACAAGTTGGTCTAAAGTTCATCTATAATGCTGAAGTTTGGGCAGGACATTGGGTGGGTGTCACTAACAAAGTAGGATAGGTATGGACGTTATGTCTGAGTAATAAAGGCATGCTACCTTGTGATGGAACCACTCAGCCTAAGTCCCCCCAGAGCATATTTGACATCATAAATCGGTCTAAAGTCAATCTATAATGCTGAATTTTGGGCAGGACATTGGGTGGGTGTCACTAACAAAAATATGATAGTTATGGGCGTTACATCTGGGAAATAAAGGCATGCTACCTTGTGATGTCACCACTCAGCCCATGTCCCCCTGGAGCATTTTTGACATCACAAGTTGGTCTAAAGTTCATCTATAATGCTGAAGTTTGGGCAGGACATTGGGTGGGTGGCAGTAACAAAAATAGGATAGCTATGACTGTTAAATCAGGGTTATAAAGGTATGCTATCTTGTGATGGCAACAATTTACCAAGTACCCCTGAGAGCGTTTTTTAAATCAGAAGTTGGTCATATATATTGCTGAATTATGGGCTGGAAATTTGGTGGGTGGCACTAATAAAAATAGGATAGGTATGGGCATTACATCTGGGAAATAAAGGCATGCTACGTTGTGATGGCACTACTTAACCCAAGTACCGGAGAGTGATTATTTAACATCACAAGCTAGTCAAAAGTTCATCTATAATGCTGAATTTTCGGCAGGACATTGGGTGGGTGGAATGTACAAAAGATAGTATAGTTATAAGCGTTACATCTGGGTAATAAAGGCATGCAAAATTATGATGACACCAATTAAGCCAAGCATCCCTGAGAACGTATTTTACATCAGAAATTGGTCAGAATTTCATCTATAATGCTTAATTTTCGGCAGGACATTGGGTGGATGGAATGTACAAAAAATAGAATAGTTATAAGCATTATATCTGGGTAATAAAGACATGCAAAATTACAATGGCACCAATTAAGCCAAGCACCCCTGAGAGCGTATTTTACATTAGAAATTGGTCAGAATTTCATCCATAATGCTGAATTTTTGACAGGACATTGGGTGGGTGTCACTAACAAAAATAGGATAGCTATTGACGTTACATCTGGGTAATAAAGGCATGCTACCTTGTGATGGAACCACTCAGCCCAAGTCCCCCCAGAGCATATTTGACATCATAAATCGGTCTAAAGTTAATCTATAATGCTGAATTTTGGGCAGGACATTGGGTGGGTGTCACTAACAAAAATAGGATAGCTATGGACATTACGTCTGGGTAATAAAGGCATGCTACCTTGTGATGGAACCACTCAGCCCAAGTCCCCCCAGAGCATATTTGACATTATAAATCGGTCTAAAGTTAATCTATAATGCTGAATTTTGGGCAGGACATTGGGTGGGTGTCACTAACAAAAGTAGGATAGCTATGGACGTTACGTCTGGGTAATAAAGGCATGCTACCTTGTGATGGAACCACTCAGCCCAAGTCCCCCCAGAGCATTTTTGACATCACAAGTTGGTCTAAAGTTCATCTATAATGCTGAAGTTTGGGCAGGACATTGGGTGGGTGTCACTAACAAAGTAGGATAGGTATGGACGTTATGTCTGAGTAATAAAGGCATGCTACCTTGTGATGGAACCACTCAGCCTAAGTCCCCCCAGAGCATATTTGACATCATAAATCGGTCTAAAGTCAATCTATAATGCTGAATTTTGGGCAGGACATTGGGTGGGTGTCACTAACAAAAATATGATAGTTATGGGCGTTACATCTGGGAAATAAAGGCATGCTACCTTGTGATGTCACCACTCAGCCCATGTCCCCCTGGAGCATTTTTGACATCACAAGTTGGTCTAAAGTTCATCTATAATGCTGAAGTTTGGGCAGGACATTGGGTGGGTGGCAGTAACAAAAATAGGATAGCTATGACTGTTAAATCAGGGTTATAAAGGTATGCTATCTTGTGATGGCAACAATTTACCAAGTACCCCTGAGAGCGTATTTTAAATCAGAAGTTGGTCATATATATTGCTGAATTATGGGCTGGAAATTTGGTGGGTGGCACTAATAAAAATAGGATAGCTATGGGCGTTACATCTGGGAAATAAAGGCATGCTACGTTGTGATGGCACTACTTAACCCAAGTACCAGAGAGAGATTATTTAACATCACAAGCTAGTCAAAAGTTCATCTATAATGCTGAATTTTCGGCAGGACATTGGGTGGGTGGAATGTACAAAAGATAGTATAGTTATAAGCGTTACATCTGGGTAATAAAGGCATGCAAAATTATGATGACACCAATTAAGCCAAGCATCACTGAGAACGTATTTTACATCAGAAATTGGTCAGAATTTCATCTATAATGCTGAATTTTCGGCAGGACATTGGGTGGATGGAATGTACACAAGATAGGATAGTTATAAGCATTACATCTGGGTAATAAAGACATGCAAAATTACGATGGCACCAATTAAGCGAAGCACCCCTGAGAGCGTATTTTACATTAGAAATTGGTCAGAATTTCATCCATAATGCTGAATTTTTGACAGGACATTGGGTGGGTGTCACTAACAAAAAAAGGATAGCTATTGACGTTACATCTGGGTAACAAAGGCATGCTACCTTGTGATGGAACCACTCAGCCCAAGTCCCCCCAGAGCATATTTGACATCATAAATCGGTCTAAAGTTAATCTATGATGCTGAATTTTGGGCAGGGCATTGGGTGGGTGTCACTAACAAAAGTAGGATAGCTATGGATGTTACGTCTGGGTAAAAAAGGCATGCTACCTTGTGATGGAACCACTCAGCCCAAGTCCCCCCAGAGCATATTTGACATCATAAATCGGTCTAAAGTTAATCTATGATGCTGAATTTTGGGCAGGGCATTGGGTGGGTGTCACTAACAAAAGTAGGATAGCTATGGATGTTACGTCTGGGTAAAAAAGGCATGCTACCTTGTGATGGAACCACTCAGCCCAAGTCCCCCCAGAGCATATTGGACATCATAAATCGGTCTAAAGTTAATCTATAATGCTGAATTTTGGGCAGGACATTGGGTGGGTGGCACTAACAAAAATAGGATAGCTATGACTGTTACATCAGGGTTATAAAGGTATGCTATCTTGTGATGGCAACAATTTACCAAGTACCCCTGAGAGCGTTTTTTAAATCAGAAGTTGGTCATATATATTGCTGAATTATGGGCTGGAAATTTGGTGGGTGGCACTAATAAAAATAGGATAGGTATGGGCATTACATCTGGGAAATAAAGGCATGCTACGTTGTGATGGCACCACTTAACCCAAGTACCGGAGAGAGATTATTTAACATCACAAGGTAGTCAAAAGTTCATCTATAATGCTGAATTTTTGGCAGGACATTGGGTGGGTGGAATGTACAAAAGATAGGATATTTATAAGCGTTACATCTGGGTAATAAAGGCATGCAAAATTATGATAACACCAATTAAGCCAAGCATCCCTGAGAACGTATTTTACATCAGAAATTGGTCAGAATTTCATCTATAATGCTGAATTTTCGGCAGGACATTGGGTGGATGGAATGTACAAAAGATAGGATAGTTATAAGCATTGCATCTGGGTAATAAAGACATGCAAAATTATGATGGCACCAATTAAGCCAAGCACCCCTGAGAGCGTATTTTACATTAGAAATTGGTCAGAATTTCATCCATAATGCTGAATTTTTGACAGGACATTGGGTGGGTGTCACTAACAAAAATAGGATAGCTATTGACGTTACATCTGGGTAATAAAGGCATGCTACCTTGTGATGGAACCACTCAGCCCAAGTCCCCCCAGAGCATATTTGACATCATAAATCGGTCTAAAGTTAATCTATAATGCTGAATTTTGGGCAGGACATTGGGTGGGTGTCACTAGCAAAAATAGGATAGCTATGGACATTACGTCTGGGTAATAAAGGCATGCTACCTTGTGATGGAACCACTCAGCCCAAGTCCCCCCAGAGCATATTTGACATTATAAATCGGTCTAAAGTTAATCTATAATGCTGAATTTTGGGCAGGACATTGGGTGGGTGTCACTAACAAAAGTAGGATAGCTATGGACGTTACGTCTGGGTAATAAAGGCATGCTACCTTGTGATGGAACCACTCAGCCCAAGTCCCCCCAGAGCATTTTTGACATCACAAGTTGGTCTAAAGTTCATCTATAATGCTGAAGTTTGGGCAGGACATTGGGTGGGTGTCACTAACAAAGTAGGATAGGTATGGACGTTATGTCTGAGTAATAAAGGCATGCTACCTTGTGATGGAACCACTCAGCCTAAGTCCCCCCAGAGCATATTTGACATCATAAATCGGTCTAAAGTCAATCTATAATGCTGAATTTTGGGCAGGACATTGGGTGGGTGTCACTAACAAAAATATGATAGTTATGGGCGTTACATCTGGGAAATAAAGGCATGCTACCTTGTGATGTCACCACTCAGCCCATGTCCCCCTGGAGCATTTTTGACATCACAAGTTGGTCTAAAGTTCATCTATAATGCTGAAGTTTGGGCAGGACATTGGGTGGGTGGCAGTAACAAAAATAGGATAGCTATGACTGTTAAATCAGGGTTATAAAGGTATGCTATCTTGTGATGGCAACAATTTACCAAGTACCCCTGAGAGCGTATTTTAAATCAGAAGTTGGTCATATATATTGCTGAATTATGGGCTGGAAATTTGGTGGGTGGCACTAATAAAAATAGGATAGCTATGGGCGTTACATCTGGGAAATAAAGGCATGCTACGTTGTGATGGCACTACTTAACCCAAGTACCAGAGAGAGATTATTTAACATCACAAGCTAGTCAAAAGTTCATCTATAATGCTGAATTTTCGGCAGGACATAGGGTGGGTGGAATGTACAAAAGATAGGATATTTATAAGCGTTACATCTGGGTAATAAAGGCATGCAAAATTATGATGACACCAATTAAGTCAAGCATCCCTGAGAACGTATTTTACATCAGAAATTGGTCAGAATTTCATCTATAATGCTGAATTTTCGGCAGGACATTGGGTGGATGGAATGTACACAAGATAGGATAGTTATAAGCATTACATCTGGGTAATAAAGACATGCAAAATTATGATGGCACCAATTAAGCCAAGCACCCCTGAGAGCGTATTTTACATTAGAAATTGGTCAGAATTTCATCCATAATGCTGAATTTTTGACAGGACATTGGGTGGGTGTCACTAACAAAAATAGGATAGCTATTGACGTTACGTCTGGGTAATAAAGGCATGCTACCTTGTGATGGAACCACTCAGCCCAAGTCCCCCCAGAGCATATTTGACATCATAAATCGGTCTAAAGTTAATCTATAATGCTGAATTTTGGGCAGGACATTGGGTGGGTGTCGCTAACAAAAATAGGATAGCTATGGACGTTACGTCTGGGTAATGAAGACATGCTACCTTGTGATGGAACCACTCAGCCCAAGTCCCCCCAGAGCATATTTGACATCATAAATCGGTCTAAAGTGAATCTATAATGCTGAATTTTGGGCAGGACATTCGGTGGGTGTCACTAACAAAAATAGGATAGCTATGGATGTTACGTCTGGGTAATAAAGGCATGCTACCTTGTGATGGAACCACTCAGCCCATGTCCCCTTGGAGCATTTTTGACATCACAAGTTGATCTAAAGTTCATCTATAATGCTGAAGTTTGGGCAGGTCATTGGGTGGGTGGCACTAACAAAAATAGGATAGCTATGACTGTTACATCAGGGTTATAAAGGTATGCTATCTTGTGATGGCAACAATTTACCAAGTACCCCTGAGAGCATATTTTAAATCAGAAGTTGGTCATATATATTGCTGAATTATGGGCTGGAAATTTGGTGGGTGGCACTAATAAAAATAGGATAGCTATGGGCGTTACATCTGGGAAATAAAGGCATGCTACGTTGTGATGGCACCACTTAACCCAAGTACCGGAGAGAGATTATTTAACATCACAAGCTAGTCAAAAGTTCATCTATAATGCTGAATTTTTGGCAGGATATTGGGTGGGTGGAATGTACAAAAGATAGTATAGTTATAAGCGTTACATCTGGGTAATAAAGGCATGCAAAATTATGATAACACCAATTAAGCCAAGCATCCCTGAGAGCGTATTTTACATCAGAAATTGGTCAGAATTTCATCTATAATGCTGAATTTTCGTCAGGACATTGGGTGGATGGAATGTACACAAGATAGGATAGTTATAAGCATTACATCTGGGTAATAAAGACATGCAAAATTACAATGGCACCAATTAAGCGAAGCACCCCTGAGAGCGTATTTTACATTAGAAATTGGTCAGAATTTCATCCATAATGCTGAATTTTGGGCAGGGCATTGGGTGGGTGTCACTAACAAAAATAGGATAGCTATTGACGTTACATCTGGGTAATAAAGGCATGCTACCTTGTGATGGAACCACTCAGCCCAAGTCCCCCCAGAGCATATTTGACATCATAAATCGGTCGAAAGTTAATCTATGATGCTGAATTTTGGGCAGGGCATTGGGTGGGTGTCACTAACAAAAGTAGGATAGCTATGGATGTTACGTCTGGGTAAAAAAGGCATGCTACCTTGTGATGGAAACACTCAGCCCAAGTCCCCCCAGAGCATATTGGACATCATAAATCGGTCTAAAGTTAATCTACAATGCTGAATTTTGGGCAGGACATTGGGTGGGTGGCACCAACAAAATATGATAGTTATGGGCGTTACATCTGGGAAATAAAGGCATGCTACCTTGTGATGGCACCACTCAGCCCAAGTCCCCCCAGAGCATATTTGACATCACAAGTTGGTCTAAAGTTCATCTATAATGCTGAAGTTTGGGCAGGACATTGGGTGGGTGGCACTAACAAAAATAGGATAGCTATGACTGTTAAATCAGGGTTATAAAGGTATGCTATCTTGTGATGGCAACAATTTACCAAGTACCCCTGAGAGCGTATTTTAAATCAGAAGTTGGTCATATATATTGCTGAATTATGGGCTGGAAATTTGGTGGGTGGCACTAATAAAAATAGGATAGCTATGGGCGTTACATCTGGGAAATAAAGGCATGCTACGTTGTGATGGCACCACTTAACCCAAGTACCGGAGAGAGATTATTTAACATCACAAGCTAGTCAAAAGTTCATCTATAATGCTGAATTTTCGGCAGGACATAGGGTGGGTGGAATGTACAAAAGATAGGATATTTATAAGCGTTACATCTGGGTAATAATGGCATGCAAAATTATGATGACACCAATTAAGTCAAGCATCCCTGAGAACGTATTTTACATCAGAAATTGGTCAGAATTTCATCTATAATGCTGAATTTTCGGCAGGACATTGGGTGGATGGATTGTACAAAAGATAGGAGAGTTATAAGCATTACATCTGGGTAATAAAGACATGCAAAATTTTGATGGCACCAATTAAGCCAAGCACCCCTGAGAGCGTATTTTACATTAGAAATTGGTCAGAATTTCATCCATAATGCTGAATTTTTGACAGGACATTGGGTGGGTGTCACTAACAAAAATAGGATAGTTATTGACGTTACATCTGGGTAATAAAGGCATGCTACCTTGTGATGGAACCACTCAGCCCAAGTCACCCCAGAGCATATTTGACATCATAAATCGTTCTTAAGTTAATCTATAATGCTGAATTTTGGGCAGGACATTGGGTGGGTGTCACTAACAAAAATAGGATAGCTATGGACGTTACGTCTGGGTAATGAAGACATGCTACCTTGTGATGGAACCACTCAGCCCAAGTCCCCCCAGAGCATATTTGACATCATAAATCGGTCTAAAGTTAATCTATAATGCTGAATTTTGGGCAGGGCATTGGGTGGGTGTCACTAACAAAAGTAGGATAGCTATGGACGTTACGTCTGGGTAATAAAGGCATGCTACCTTGTGATGGCACCACTCAGCCCAAGTCCCCCCGAGCATTTTTGACATCACAAGTTGGTCTAAAGTTCATCTATAATGCTGAAGTTTGGGCAGGACATTGGGTGGATGTCACCAACAAAAATATTATAGTTAAGGGCGTTACATCTGGGAAATAAAGGCATGCTACCTTGTGATGGCACCACTCTGCCCATGTCCCCCTGGAGCATTTTTGACATCACAAGTTGGTCTAAAGTTAATCTATAATGCTGAAGTTTGGGCAGGACATTGGGTGAGTATCACTAACAAAAATAGGATAGCTATGGATGTTACGTCTGGGTAATAAAGGCATGCTACCTTGTGATGGAACCACTCAGCCCATGTCCCCCCAGAGCATATTTGACATCATAAATCGTTCTAAAGTTAATCTATAATGCTGAATTTTGGCCAGGGCATTGGGTGGGTGTCACTAACAAAAGTAGGATAGCTATGGATGTTACGTCTGGGTAAAAAAGGCATGCTACCTTGTGATGGAACCACTCAGCCCAAGTCCCCCCAGAGCATATTGGACATCATAAATCGGTCTAAAGTTAATCTATAATGCTGAATTTTGGGCAGGACATTGGGTGGGTGGCACTAACAAAAATGGGATAGCTATGACTGTTACATCAGGGTTATAAAGGTATGCTATCTTGTGATGGCAACAATTTACCAAGTACCCCTGAGAGCGTATTTTAAATCAGAAGTTGGTCATATATATTGCTGAATTATGGGCTGGAAATTTGGTGGGTGGCACTAATAAAAATAGGATAGCTATGGGCGTTACATCTGGGAAATAAAGGCATGCTACGTTGTGATGGCACCACTTAACCCAAGTACCGGAGAGTGATTATTTAACATCACAAGCTAGTCAAAAGTTCATCTATAATGCTGAATTTTCGGCAGGACATTGGGTGGGTGGAATGTACAAAAGATAGTATAGTTATAAGCGTTACATCTGGGTAATAAAGGCATGCAAAATTATGATGACACCAATTAAGCCAAGCATCCCTGAGAACGTATTTTACATCAGAAATTGGTCAGAATTTCATCTATAATGCTGAATTTTCGGCAGGACATTGGGTGGATGGATTGTACAAAAGATAGGAGAGTTATAAGCATTACATCTGGGTAATAAAGACATGCAAAATTTTGATGGCACCAATTAAGCCAAGCACCCCTGAGAGCGTATTTTACATTAGAAATTGGTCAGAATTTCATCCATAATGCTGAATTTTTGACAGGACATTGGGTGGGTGTCACTAACAAAAATAGGATAGTTATTGACGTTACATCTGGGTAATAAAGGCATGCTACCTTGTGATGGAACCACTCAGCCCAAGTCACCCCAGAGCATATTTGACATCATAAATCGTTCTTAAGTTAATCTATAATGCTGAATTTTGGGCAGGACATTGGGTGGGTGTCACTAACAAAAATAGGATAGCTATGGACGTTACGTCTGGGTAATGAAGACATGCTACCTTGTGATGGAACCACTCAGCCCAAGTCCCCCCAGAGCATATTTGACATCATAAATCGGTCTAAAGTTAATCTATAATGCTGAATTTTGGGCAGGGCATTGGGTGGGTGTCACTAACAAAAGTAGGATAGCTATGGACGTTACGTCTGGGTAATAAAGGCATGCTACCTTGTGATGGCACCACTCAGCCCAAGTCCCCCCGAGCATTTTTGACATCACAAGTTGGTCTAAAGTTCATCTATAATGCTGAAGTTTGGGCAGGACATTGGGTGGATGTCACCAACAAAAATATTATAGTTAAGGGCGTTACATCTGGGAAATAAAGGCATGCTACCTTGTGATGGCACCACTCTGCCCATGTCCCCCTGGAGCATTTTTGACATCACAAGTTGGTCTAAAGTTAATCTATAATGCTGAAGTTTGGGCAGGACATTGGGTGAGTATCACTAACAAAAATAGGATAGCTATGGATGTTACGTCTGGGTAATAAAGGCATGCTACCTTGTGATGGAACCACTCAGCCCATGTCCCCCCAGAGCATATTTGACATCATAAATCGTTCTAAAGTTAATCTATAATGCTGAATTTTGGCCAGGGCATTGGGTGGGTGTCACTAACAAAAGTAGGATAGCTATGGATGTTACGTCTGGGTAAAAAAGGCATGCTACCTTGTGATGGAACCACTCAGCCCAAGTCCCCCCAGAGCATATTGGACATCATAAATCGGTCTAAAGTTAATCTATAATGCTGAATTTTGGGCAGGACATTGGGTGGGTGGCACTAACAAAAATGGGATAGCTATGACTGTTACATCAGGGTTATAAAGGTATGCTATCTTGTGATGGCAACAATTTACCAAGTACCCCTGAGAGCGTATTTTAAATCAGAAGTTGGTCATATATATTGCTGAATTATGGGCTGGAAATTTGGTGGGTGGCACTAATAAAAATAGGATAGCTATGGGCGTTACATCTGGGAAATAAAGGCATGCTACGTTGTGATGGCACCACTTAACCCAAGTACCGGAGAGTGATTATTTAACATCACAAGCTAGTCAAAAGTTCATCTATAATGCTGAATTTTCGGCAGGACATTGGGTGGGTGGAATGTACAAAAGATAGTATAGTTATAAGCGTTACATCTGGGTAATAAAGGCATGCAAAATTATGATGACACCAATTAAGCCAAGCATCCCTGAGAACGTATTTTACATCAGAAATTGGTCAGAATTTCATCTATAATGCTGAATTTTCGGCAGGACATTGGGTGGATGGAATGTACAAAAAATAGAATAGTTATAAGCATTATATCTGGGTAATAAAGACATGCAAAATTACAATGGCACCAATTAAGCCAAGCACCCCTGAGAGCGTATTTTACATTAGAAATTGGTCAGAATTTCATCCATAATGCTGAATTTTTGACAGGACATTGGGTGGGTGTCACTAACAAAAATAGGATAGCTATTGACGTTACATCTGGGTAATAAAGGCATGCTACCTTGTGATGGAACCACTCAGCCCAAGTCCCCCCAGAGCATATTTGACATTATAAATCGGTCTAAAGTTAATCTATAATGCTGAATTTTGGGCAGGACATTGGGTGGGTGTCACTAACAAAAGTAGGATAGCTATGGACGTTACATCTGGGTAATAAAGGCATGCTACCTTGTGATGGAACCACTCAGCCCAAGTCCCCCCAGAGCATTTTTGACATCACAAGTTGGTCTAAAGTTCATCTATAATGCTGAAGTTTGGGCAGGACATTGGGTGGGTGTCACTAACAAAGTAGGATAGGTATGGACGTTATGTCTGAGTAATAAAGGCATGCTACCTTGTGATGGAACCACTCAGCCTAAGTCCCCCAAGAGCATATTTGACATCATAAATCGGTCTAAAATCAATCTATAATGCTGAATTTAATGCTGAATTTTGGGCAGGACATTGGGTAGGTGTCACTAACAAAAATATGATAGTTATGGGTGTTACATCTGGGAAATAAAGGCATGCTACCTTGTGATGGCACCACTCAGCCCATGTCCCCCTGGAGCATTTTTGACATCACAAGTTGGTCTAAAGTTCATCTATAATGCTGAAGTTTGGGCAGGACATTGGGTGGGTGGCACTAACAAAAATAGGATAGCTATGACTGTTAAATCAGGGTTATGAAGGTATGCTATCTTGTGATGGCAACAATTTACCAAGTACCCCTGAGAGCGTATTTTAAATCAGAAGTTGGTCATATATATTGCTGAATTATGGGCTGGAAATTTGGTGGGTGGCACTAATAAAAATAGGATAGCTATGGGCGTTACATCTGGGAAATAAAGGCATGCTACGTTGTGATGGCACTACTTAACCCAAGTACCGAAGAGAGATTATTTAACATCACAAGCTAGTCAAAAGTTCATCTATAATGCTGAATTTTCAGCAGGACATTGGGTGGGTGGAATGTACAAAAGATAGGATATTTATAAGCGTTACATCTGGGTAATAATGGCATGCAAAATTATGATGACACCAATTAAGTCAAGCATCCCTGAGAACGTATTTTACATCAGAAATTGGTCAGAATTTCATCTATAATGCTGAATTTTCGGCAGGACATTGGGTGGATGGATTGTACAAAAGATAGGAGAGTTATAAGCATTACATCTGGGTAATAAAGACATGCAAAATTATGATGGCACCAATTAAGCCAAGCACCCCTGAGAGCGTATTTTACATTAGAAATTGGTCAGAATTTCATCCATAATGCTGAATTTTTGACAGGACATTGGGTGGGTGTCACTAACAAAAATAGGATAGTTATTGACGTTACATCTGGGTAATAAAGGCATGCTACCTTGTGATGGAACCACTCAGCCCAAGTCACCCCAGAGCATATTTGACATCATAAATCGTTCTTAAGTTAATCTATAATGCTGAATTTTGGGCAGGACATTGGGTGGGTGTCACTAACAAAAATAGGATAGCTATGGACGTTACGTCTGGGTAATGAAGACATGCTACCTTGTGATGGAACCACTCAGCCCAAGTCCCCCCAGAGCATATTTGACATCATAAATCGGTCTAAAGTTAATCTATAATGCTGAATTTTGGGCAGGGCATTGGGTGGGTGTCACTAACAAAAGTAGGATAGCTATGGACGTTACGTCTGGGTAATAAAGGCATGCTACCTTGTGATGGCACCACTCAGCCCAAGTCCCCCCAGAGCATTTTTGACATCACAAGTTGGTCTAAAGTTCATCTATAATGCTGAAGTTTGGGCAGGACATTGGGTGGATGTCACCAACAAAAATATTATAGTTAAGGGCGTTACATCTGGGAAATAAAGGCATGCTACCTTGTGATGGCACCACTCTGCCCATGTCCCCCTGGAGCATTTTTGACATCACAAGTTGGTCTAAAGTTAATCTATAATGCTGAAGTTTGGGCAGGACATTGGGTGAGTATCACTAACAAAAAAAGGATAGCTATGGATGTTACGTCTGGGTAATAAAGGCATGCTACCTTGTGATGGAACCACTCAGCCCATGTCCCCCCAGAGCATATTTGACATCATAAATCGTTCTAAAGTTAATCTATAATGCTGAATTTTGGCCAGGGCATTGGGTGGGTGTCACTAACAAAAGTAGGATAGCTATGGATGTTACGTCTGGGTAAAAAAGGCATGCTACCTTGTGATGGAACCACTCAGCCCAAGTCCCCCCAGAGCATATTGGACATCATAAATCGGTCTAAAGTTAATCTATAATGCTGAATTTTGGGCAGGACATTGGGTGGGTGGCACTAACAAAAATAGGATAGCTATGACTGTTACATCAGGGTTATAAAGGTATGCTATCTTGTGATGGCAACAATTTACCAAGTACCCCTGAGAGCGTATTTTAAATCAGAAGTTGGTCATATATATTGCTGAATTATGGGCTGGAAATTTGGTGGGTGGCACTAATAAAAATAGGATAGCTATGGGCGTTACATCTGGGAAATAAAGGCATGCTACGTTGTGATGGCACCACTTAACCTAAGTACCGAAGAGTGATTATTTAACATCACAAGCTAGTCAAAAGTTCATCTATAATGCTGAATTTTCGGCAGGACATTGGGTGGGTGGAATGTACAAAAGATAGTATAGTTATAAGCGTTACATCTGGGTAATAAAGGCATGCAAAATTATGATGACACCAATTAAGCCAAGCATCCCTGAGAACGTATTTTACATCAGAAATTGGTCAGAATTTCATCTATAATGCTGAATTTTCGGCAGGACATTGGGTGGATGGAATGTACAAAAAATAGAATAGTTATAAGCATTATATCTGGGTAATAAAGACATGCAAAATTACAATGGCACCAATTAAGCCAAGCACCCCTGAGAGCGTATTTTACATTAGAAATTGGTCAGAATTTCATCCATAATGCTGAATTTTTGACAGGACATTGGGTGGGTGTCACTAACAAAAATAGGATAGCTATTGACGTTACATCTGGGTAATAAAGGCATGCTACCTTGTGATGGAACCACTCAGCCCAAGTCCCCCCAGAGCATATTTGACATTATAAATCGGTCTAAAGTTAATCTATAATGCTGAATTTTGGGCAGGACATTGGGTGGGTGTCACTAACAAAAGTAGGATAGCTATGGACGTTACGTCTGGGTAATAAAGGCATGCTACCTTGTGATGGAACCACTCAGCCCAAGTCCCCCCAGAGCATTTTTGACATCACAAGTTGGTCTAAAGTTCATCTATAATGCTGAAGTTTGGGCAGGACATTGGGTGGGTGTCACTAACAAAATAGGATAGCTATGGACGTTATGTCTGAGTAATAAAGGCATGCTACCTTGTGATGGAACCACTCAGCCTAAGTCCCCCCAGAGCATATTTGACATCATAAATCGGTCTAAAGTCAATCTATAATGCTGAATTTTGGGCAGGACATTGGGTGGGTGTCACTAACAAAAATATGATAGTTATGGGCGTTACATCTGGGAAATAAAGGCATGCTACCTTGTGATGGCACCACTCAGCCCATGTCCCCCTGGAGCATTTTTGACATCACAAGTTGGTCTAAAGTTCATCTATAATGCTGAAGTTTGGGCAGGACATTGGGTGGGTGGCAGTAACAAAAATAGGATAGCTATGACTGTTAAATCAGGGTTATAAAGGTATGCTATCTTGTGATGGCAACAATTTACCAAGTACCCCTGAGAGCGTATTTTAAATCAGAAGTTGGTCATATATATTGCTGAATTATGGGCTGGAAATTTGGTGGGTGGCACTAATAAAAATAGGATAGCTATGGGCGTTACATCTGGGAAATAAAGGCATGCTACGTTGTGATGGCACTACTTAACCCAAGTACCGAAGAGAGATTATTTAACATCACAAGCTAGTCAAAAGTTCATCTATAATGCTGAATTTTCAGCAGGACATTGGGTGGGTGGAATGTACAAAAGATAGGATATTTATAAGCGTTACATCTGGGTAATAATGGCATGCAAAATTATGATGACACCAATTAAGTCAAGCATCCCTGAGAACGTATTTTACATCAGAAATTGGTCAGAATTTCATCTATAATGCTGAATTTTCGGCAGGACATTGGGTGGATGGATTGTACAAAAGATAGGAGAGTTATAAGCATTACATCTGGGTAATAAAGACATGCAAAATTATGATGGCACCAATTAAGCCAAGCACCCCTGAGAGCGTATTTTACATTAGAAATTGGTCAGAATTTCATCCATAATGCTGAATTTTTGACAGGACATTGGGTGGGTGTCACTAACAAAAATAGGATAGTTATTGACGTTACATCTGGGTAATAAAGGCATGCTACCTTGTGATGGAACCACTCAGCCCAAGTCACCCCAGAGCATATTTGACATCATAAATCGTTCTTAAGTTAATCTATAATGCTGAATTTTGGGCAGGACATTGGGTGGGTGTCACTAACAAAAATAGGATAGCTATGGACGTTACGTCTGGGTAATGAAGACATGCTACCTTGTGATGGAACCACTCAGCCCAAGTCCCCCCAGAGCATATTGGACATCATAAATCGGTCTAAAGTTAATCTATAATGCTGAATTTTGGGCAGGGCATTGGGTGGGTGTCACTAACAAAAGTAGGATAGCTATGGACGTTACGTCTGGGTAATAAAGGCATGCTACCTTGTGATGGCACCACTCAGCCCAAGTCCCCCCGAGCATTTTTGACATCACAAGTTGGTCTAAAGTTCATCTATAATGCTGAAGTTTGGGCAGGACATTGGGTGGATGTCACCAACAAAAATATTATAGTTAAGGGCGTTACATCTGGGAAATAAAGGCATGCTACCTTGTGATGGCACCACTCTGCCCATGTCCCCCTGGAGCATTTTTGACATCACAAGTTGGTCTAAAGTTAATCTATAATGCTGAAGTTTGGGCAGGACATTGGGTGAGTATCACTAACAAAAATAGGATAGCTATGGATGTTACGTCTGGGTAATAAAGGCATGCTACCTTGTGATGGAACCACTCAGCCCATGTCCCCCCAGAGCATATTTGACATCATAAATCGTTCTAAAGTTAATCTATAATGCTGAATTTTGGCCAGGGCATTGGGTGGGTGTCACTAACAAAAGTAGGATAGCTATGGATGTTACGTCTGGGTAAAAAAGGCATGCTACCTTGTGATGGAACCACTCAGCCCAAGTCCCCCCAGAGCATATTGGACATCATAAATCGGTCTAAAGTTAATCTATAATGCTGAATTTTGGGCAGGACATTGGGTGGGTGGCACTAACAAAAATAGGATAGCTATGACTGTTACATCAGGGTTATAAAGGTATGCTATCTTGTGATGGCAACAATTTACCAAGTACCCCTGAGAGCGTATTTTAAATCAGAAGTTGGTCATATATATTGCTGAATTATGGGCTGGAAATTTGGTGGGTGGCACTAATAAAAATAGGATAGCTATGGGCGTTACATCTGGGAAATAAAGGCATGCTACGTTGTGATGGCACCACTTAACCCAAGTACCGGAGAGTGATTATTTAACATCACAAGCTAGTCAAAAGTTCATCTATAATGCTGAATTTTCGGCAGGACATTGGGTGGGTGGAATGTACAAAAGATAGTATAGTTATAAGCGTTACATCTGGGTAATAAAGGCATGCAAAATTATGATGACACCAATTAAGCCAAGCATCCCTGAGAACGTATTTTACATCAGAAATTGGTCAGAATTTCATCTATAATGCTGAATTTTCGGCAGGACATTGGGTGGATGGAATGTACAAAAAATAGAATAGTTATAAGCATTATATCTGGGTAATAAAGACATGCAAAATTACAATGGCACCAATTAAGCCAAGCACCCCTGAGAGCGTATTTTACATTAGAAATTGGTCAGAATTTCATCCATAATGCTGAATTTTTGACAGGACATTGGGTGGGTGTCACTAACAAAAATAGGATAGCTATTGACGTTACATCTGGGTAATAAAGGCATGCTACCTTGTGATGGAACCACTCAGCCCAAGTCCCCCCAGAGCATATTTGACATTATAAATCGGTCTAAAGTTAATCTATAATGCTGAATTTTGGGCAGGACATTGGGTGGGTGTCACTAACAAAAGTAGGATAGCTATGGACGTTACGTCTGGGTAATAAAGGCATGCTACCTTGTGATGGAACCACTCAGCCCAAGTCCCCCCAGAGCATTTTTGACATCACAAGTTGGTCTAAAGTTCATCTATAATGCTGAAGTTTGGGCAGGACATTGGGTGGGTGTCACTAACAAAGTAGGATAGGTATGGACGTTATGTCTGAGTAATAAAGGCATGCTACCTTGTGATGGAACCACTCAGCCTAAGTCCCCCAAGAGCATATTTGACATCATAAATCGGTCTAAAATCAATCTATAATGCTGAATTTTGGGCAGGACATTGGGTAGGTGTCACTAACAAAAATATGATAGTTATGGGTGTTACATCTGGGAAATAAAGGCATGCTACCTTGTGATGGCACCACTCAGCCCATGTCCCCCTGGAGCATTTTTGACATCACAAGTTGGTCTAAAGTTCATCTATAATGCTGAAGTTTGGGCAGGACATTGGGTGGGTGGCACTAACAAAAATAGGATAGCTATGACTGTTAAATCAGGGTTATAAAGGTATGCTATCTTGTGATGACAACAATTTACCAAGTACCCCTGAGAGCGTATTTTAAATCAGAAGTTGGTCATATATATTGCTGAATTATGGGCTGGAAATTTGGTGGGTGGCACTAATAAAAATAGGATAGCTATGGGCGTTACATCTGGGAAATAAAGGCATGCTACGTTGTGATGGCACTACTTAACCCAAGTACCGAAGAGAGATTATTTAACATCACAAGCTAGTCAAAAGTTCATCTATAATGCTGAATTTTCAGCAGGACATTGGGTGGGTGGAATGTACAAAAGATAGGATATTTATAAGCGTTACATCTGGGTAATAATGGCATGCAAAATTATGATGACACCAATTAAGTCAAGCATCCCTGAGAACGTATTTTACATCAGAAATTGGTCAGAATTTCATCTATAATGCTGAATTTTCGGCAGGACATTGGGTGGATGGATTGTACAAAAGATAGGAGAGTTATAAGCATTACATCTGGGTAATAAAGACATGCAAAATTATGATGGCACCAATTAAGCCAAGCACCCCTGAGAGCGTATTTTACATTAGAAATTGGTCAGAATTTCATCCATAATGCTGAATTTTTGACAGGACATTGGGTGGGTGTCACTAACAAAAATAGGATAGTTATTGACGTTACATCTGGGTAATAAAGGCATGCTACCTTGTGATGGAACCACTCAGCCCAAGTCACCCCAGAGCATATTTGACATCATAAATCGTTCTTAAGTTAATCTATAATGCTGAATTTTGGGCAGGACATTGGGTGGGTGTCACTAACAAAAATAGGATAGCTATGGACGTTACGTCTGGGTAATGAAGACATGCTACCTTGTGATGGAAACACTCAGCCCAAGTCCCCCCAGAGCATATTTGACATCATAAATCGGTCTAAAGTTAATCTATAATGCTGAATTTTGGGCAGGGCATTGGGTGGGTGTCACTAACAAAAGTAGGATAGCTATGGACGTTACGTCTGGGTAATAAAGGCATGCTACCTTGTGATGGCACCACTCAGCCCAAGTCCCCCCAGAGCATTTTTGACATCACAAGTTGGTCTAAAGTTCATCTATAATGCTGAAGTTTGGGCAGGACATTGGGTGGATGTCACCAACAAAAATATTATAGTTAAGGGCGTTACATCTGGGAAATAAAGGCATGCTACCTTGTGATGGCACCACTCTGCCCATGTCCCCCTGGAGCATTTTTGACATCACAAGTTGGTCTAAAGTTAATCTATAATGCTGAAGTTTGGGCAGGACATTGGGTGAGTATCACTAACAAAAATAGGATAGCTATGGATGTTACGTCTGGGTAATAAAGGCATGCTACCTTGTGATGGAACCACTCAGCCCATGTCCCCCCAGAGCATATTTGACATCATAAATCGTTCTAAAGTTAATCTATAATGCTGAATTTTGGCCAGGGCATTGGGTGGGTGTCACTAACAAAAGTAGGATAGCTATGGATGTTACGTCTGGGTAAAAAAGGCATGCTACCTTGTGATGGAACCACTCAGCCCAAGTCCCCCCAGAGCATATTGGACATCATAAGTCGGTCTAAAGTTAATCTATAATGCTGAATTTTGGGCAGGACATTGGGTGGGTGGCACTAACAAAAATAGGATAGCTATGACTGTTACATCAGGGTTATAAAGGTATGCTATCTTGTGATGGCAACAATTTACCAAGTACCCCTGAGAGCGTATTTTAAATCAGAAGTTGGTCATATATATTGCTGAATTATGGGCTGGAAATTTGGTGGGTGGCACTAATAAAAATAGGATAGCTATGGGCGTTACATCTGGGAAATAAAGGCATGCTACGTTGTGATGGCACCACTTAACCCAAGTACCGGAGAGTGATTATTTAACATCACAAGCTAGTCAAAAGTTCATCTATAATGCTGAATTTTCGGCAGGACATTGGGTGGGTGGAATGTACAAAAGATAGTATAGTTATAAGCGTTACATCTGGGTAATAAAGGCATGCAAAATTATGATGACACCAATTAAGCCAAGCATCCCTGAGAACGTATTTTACATCAGAAATTGGTCAGAATTTCATCTATAATGCTGAATTTTCGGCAGGACATTGGGTGGATGGAATGTACAAAAAATAGAATAGTTATAAGCATTATATCTGGGTAATAAAGACATGCAAAATTACAATGGCACCAATTAAGCCAAGCACCCCTGAGAGCGTATTTTACATTAGAAATTGGTCAGAATTTCATCCATAATGCTGAATTTTTGACAGGACATTGGGTGGGTGTCACTAACAAAAATAGGATAGCTATTGACGTTATATCTGGGTAATAAAGGCATGCTACCTTGTGATGGAACCACTCAGCCCAAGTCCCCCCAGAGCATATTTGACATTATAAATCGGTCTAAAGTTAATCTATAATGCTGAATTTTGGGCAGGACATTGGGTGGGTGTCACTAACAAAAGTAGGATAGCTATGGACGTTACGTCTGGGTAATAAAGGCATGCTACCTTGTGATGGAACCACTCAGCCCAAGTCCCCCCAGAGCATTTTTGACATCACAAGTTGGTCTAAAGTTCATCTATAATGCTGAAGTTTGGGCAGGACATTGGGTGGGTGTCACTAACAAAGTAGGATAGGTATGGACGTTATGTCTGAGTAATAAAGGCATGCTACCTTGTGATGGAACCACTCAGCCTAAGTCCCCCCAGAGCATATTTGACATCATAAATCGGTCTAAAATCAATCTATAATGCTGAATTTTGGGCAGGACATTGGGTAGGTGTCACTAACAAAAATATGATAGTTATGGGTGTTACATCTGGGAAATAAAGGCATGCTACCTTGTGATGGCACCACTCAGCCCATGTCCCCCTGGAGCATTTTTGACATCACAAGTTGGTCTAAAGTTCATCTATAATGCTGAAGTTTGGGCAGGACATTGGGTGGGTGGCAGTAACAAAAATAGGATAGCTATGACTGTTAAATCAGGGTTATAAAGGTATGCTATCTTGTGATGGCAACAATTTACCAAGTACCCCTGAGAGCGTATTTTAAATCAGAAGTTGGTCATATATATTGCTGAATTATGGGCTGGAAATTTGGTGGGTGGCACTAATAAAAATAGGATAGCTATGGGCGTTACATCTGGGAAATAAAGGCATGCTACGTTGTGATGACACTACTTAACCCAAGTACCGAAGAGAGATTATTTAACATCACAAGCTAGTCAAAAGTTCATCTATAATGCTGAATTTTCAGCAGGACATTGGGTGGGTGGAATGTACAAAAGATAGGATATTTATAAGCGTTACATCTGGGTAATAATGGCATGCAAAATTATGATGACACCAATTAAGTCAAGCATCCCTGAGAATGTATTTTACATCAGAAATTGGTCAGAATTTCATCTATAATGCTGAATTTTCGGCAGGACATTGGGTGGATGGATTGTACAAAAGATAGGAGAGTTATAAGCATTACATCTGGGTAATAAAGACATGCAAAATTATGATGGCACCAATTAAGCCAAGCACCCCTGAGAGCGTATTTTACATTAGAAATTGGTCAGAATTTCATCCATAATGCTGAATTTTTGACAGGACATTGGGTGGGTGTCACTAACAAAAATAGGATAGTTATTGACGTTACATCTGGGTAATAAAGGCATGCTACCTTGTGATGGAACCACTCAGCCCAAGTCACCCCAGAGCATATTTGACATCATAAATCGTTCTTAAGTTAATCTATAATGCTGAATTTTGGGCAGGACATTGGGTGGGTGTCACTAACAAAAATAGGATAGCTATGGACGTTACGTCTGGGTAATGAAGACATGCTACCTTGTGATGGAACCACTCAGCCCAAGTCCCCCCAGAGCATATTTGACATCATAAATCGGTCTAAAGTTAATCTATAATGCTGAATTTTGGGCAGGGCATTGGGTGGGTTTCACTAACAAAAGTAGGATAGCTATGGACGTTACGTCTGGGTAATAAAGGCATGCTACCTTGTGATGGCACCACTAGGCCCAAGTCCCCCCAGAGCATTTTTGACATCACAAGTTGGTCTAAAGTTCATCTATAATGCTGAAGTTTGGGCAGGACATTGGGTAGGTGTCACTAACAAAAATATGATAGTTATGGGTGTTACATCTGGGAAATAAAGGCATGCTACCTTGTGATGGCACCACTCTGCCCATGTCCCCCTGGAGCATTTTTGACATCACAAGTTGGTCTAAAGTTAATCTATAATGCTGAATTTTGGGCAGGACATTGGGTGAGTATCACTAACAAAAATAGGATAGCTATGGATGTTACGTCTGGGTAATAAAGGCATGCTACCTTGTGATGGAACCACTCAGCCCAAGTCCCCCCAGAGCATATTTGACATCATAAATCGTTCTAAAGTAAATCTATAATGCTGAATTTTGGCCAGGGCATTGGGTGGGTGTCACTAACAAAAGTAGGATAGCTATGGATGTTATGTCTGGGTAAAAAAGGCATGCTACCTTGTGATGGAACCACTCAGCCCAAGTCCCCCCAGAGCATATTGGACATCATAAATCGGTCTAAAGTTCATCTATAATGCTGAAGTTTGGGCAGGACATTGAGTGGGTGGCACTAACAAAAATAGGATAGCTATGACTGTTACATCAGGGTTATAAAGGTATGCTATCTTGTGATGGCAACAATTTACCAAGTACCCCTGAGAGCGTATTTTAAATCAGAAGTTGGTCATATATATTGCTGAATTATGGGCTGGAAATTTGGTGGGTGGCACTAATAAAAATAGGATAGCTATGGGCGTTACATCTGGGAAATAAAGGCATGCTACGTTGTGATGGCACCACTTAACCCAAGTACCGAAGAGTGATTATTTAACATCAGAAGCTAGTCAAAAGTTCATCTATAATGCTGAATTTTCGGCAGGACATTGGGTGGGTGGAATGTACAAAAGATAGTATAGTTATAAGCGTTACATCTGGGTAATAAAGGCATGCAAAATTATGATGACACCAATTAAGCCAAGCATCCCTGAGAACGTATTTTACATCAGAAATTGGTCAGAATTTCATCTATAATGCTGAATTTTCGGCAGGACATTGGGTGGATGGAATGTACAAAAAATAGAATAGTTATAAGCATTATATCTGGGTAATAAAGACATGCAAAATTACAATGGCACCAATTAAGCCAAGCACCCCTGAGAGCGTATTTTACATTAGAAATTGGTCAGAATTTCATCCATAATGCTGAATTTTTGACAGGACATTGGGTGGGTGTCACTAACAAAAATAGGATAGCTATTGACGTTACATCTGGGTAATAAAGGCATGCTACCTTGTGATGGAACCACTCAGCCCAAGTCCCCCCAGAGCATATTTGACATTATAAATCGGTCTAAAGTTAATCTATAATGCTGAATTTTGGGCAGGACATTGGGTGGGTGTCACTAACAAAAGTAGGATAGCTATGGACGTTACGTCTCGGTAATAAAGGCATGCTACCTTGTGATGGAACCACTCAGCCCAAGTCCCCCCAGAGCATTTTTGACATCACAAGTTGGTCTAAAGTTCATCTATAATGCTGAAGTTTGGGCAGGACATTGGGTGGGTGTCACTAACAAAATAGGATAGCTATGGACGTTATGTCTGAGTAATAAAGGCATGCTACCTTGTGATGGAACCACTCAGCCTAAGTCCCCCCAGAGCATATTTGACATCATAAATCGGTCTAAAGTCAATCTATAATGCTGAATTTTGGGCAGGACATTGGGTGGGTGTCACTAACAAAAATATGATAGTTATGGGCGTTACATCTGGGAAATAAAGGCATGCTACCTTGTGATGGCACCACTCAGCCCATGTCCCCCTGGAGCATTTTTGACATCACAAGTTGGTCTAAAGTTCATCTATAATGCTGAAGTTTGGGCAGGACATTGGGTGGGTGGCAGTAACAAAAATAGGATAGCTATGACTGTTAAATCAGGGTTATAAAGGTATGCTATCTTGTGATGGCAACAATTTACCAAGTACCCCTGAGAGCGTATTTTAAATCAGAAGTTGGTCATATATATTGCTGAATTATGGGCTGGAAATTTGGTGGGTGGCACTAATAAAAATAGGATAGCTATGGGTGTTACATCTGGGAAATAAAGGCATGCTACGTTGTGATGGCACTACTTAACCCAAGTACCGAAGAGAGATTATTTAACATCACAAGCTAGTCAAAAGTTCATCTATAATGCTGAATTTTCAGCAGGACATTGGGTGGGTGGAATGTACAAAAGATAGGATATTTATAAGCGTTACATCTGGGTAATAATGGCATGCAAAATTATGATGACACCAATTAAGTCAAGCATCCCTGAGAACGTATTTTACATCAGAAATTGGTCAGAATTTCATCTATAATGCTGAATTTTCGGCAGGACATTGGGTGGATGGATTGTACAAAAGATAGGAGAGTTATAAGCATTACATCTGGGTAATAAAGACATGCAAAATTATGATGGCACCAATCAAGCCAAGCACCCCTGAGAGCGTATTTTACATTAGAAATTGGTCAGAATTTTATCCATAATGCTGAATTTTTGACAGGACATTGGGTGGGTGTCACTAACAAAAATAGGATAGTTATTGACGTTACATCTGGGTAATAAAGGTATGCTACCTTGTGATGGAACCACTCAGCCCAAGTCACCCCAGAGCATATTTGACATCATAAATCGTTCTTAAGTTAATCTATAATGCTGAATTTTGGGCAGGACATTGGGTGGGTGTCACTAACAAAAATATGATAGTTATGGGCGTTACATCTGGGAAATAAAGGCATGCTACCTTGTGATGGCACCACTCAGCCCATGTCCCCCTGGAGCATTTTTGACATCACAAGTTGGTCTAAAGTTCATCTATAATGCTGAAGTTTGGGCAGGACATTGGGTGGGTGGCACTAACAAAAATAGGATAGCTATGACTGTTAAATCAGGGTTATAAAGGTATGCTATCTTGTGATGGCAACAATTTACCAAGTACCCCTGAGAGCGTATTTTAAATTAGAAGTTGGTCATATATATTGCTGAATTATGGGCTGGAAATTTGGTGGGTGGCACTAATAAAAATAGGATAGCTATGGGCGTTACATCTGGGAAATAAAGGCATGCTACGTTGTGATGGCACCACTTAACCCAAGTACCGGAGAGAGATTATTTAACATCACAAGCTAGTCAAAAGTTCATCTATAATGCTGAATTTTCGGCAGGACATTGGGTGGGTGGAATGTACAAAAGATAGGATATTTATAAGCGTTACATCTGGGTAATAAAGGCATGCAAAATTATGATGACACCAATTAAGTTGAGCATCCCTGAGAACGTATTTTACATCAGAAATTGGTCAGAATTTCATCTATAATGCTGAATTTTCGGCAGGACATTGGGTGGATGGATTGTACAAAAGATAGGAGAGTTATAAGCATTACATCTGGGTAATAAAGACATGCAAAATTATGATGGCACCAATTAAGCCAAGCACCCCTGAGAGCGTATTTTACATTAGAAATTGGTCAGAATTTCATCCATAATGCTGAATTTTTGACAGGACATTGGGTGGGTGCACTAACAAAAATAGGATAGCTATTGACGTTACATCTGGGTAATAAAGGCATGCTACCTTGTGATGGAACCACTCAGCCCAAGTCCCCCCAGAGCATATTTGACATCATAAATCGGTCTAAAGTTAATCTATAATGCTGAATTTTGGGCAGGACATTGGGTGGGTGTCACTAACAAAAATAGGATAGCTATGGACGTTACGTCTGGGTAATAAAGACATGCTACCTTGTGATGGAACCACTCAGCCCAAGTCCCCCCAGAGCATATTTGACATCATAAATCGGTCTAAAGTGAATCTATAATGCTGAATTTTGGGCAGGACATTGGGTGGGTGTCACCAACAAAATATGATAGTTATGGGCGTTACATCTGGGAAATAAAGGCATGCTACCTTGTGATGGCACCACTCAGCCCATGTCCCCCTGGAGCATTTTTGACATCACAAGTTGGTCTAAAGTTCATCTATAATGCTAAATTTTGGGCAGGACATTGGGTGGGTGTCACTAACAAAAATAGGATAGCTATGACTGTTACATCAGGGTTATAAAGGTATGCTATCTTGTGATGGCAACAATTTACCAAGTATCCCTGAGAGCGTATTTTAAATCAGAAGTTGGTCATATATATTGCTGAATTATGGGCTGGAAATTTGGTGGGTGGCACTAATAAAAATAGGATAGCTATGGGCGTTACATCTGGGAAATAAAGGCATGCTACGTTGTGATGGCACCACTTAACCCAAGTACCGGAGAGAGATTATTTAACATCACAAGCTAGTCAAAAGTTCATCTATAATGCTGAATTTTTGGCAGGACATTGGGTGGGTGGAATGTACAAAAGATAGGATATTTATAAGCGTTACATCTGGGTAATAAAGGCATGCAAAATTATGATAACACCAATTAAGCCAAGTATCCCTGAGAACGTATTTTACATCAGAAATTGGTCAGAATTTCATCTATAATGCTGAATTTTCGGCATGACATTGGGTGGATGGAATGTACAAAAGATAGGATATTTATAAGCGTTACATCTGGGTAATAAAGGCATGCAAAATTATGATGACACCAATTAAGCCAAGCATCCCTGAGAACGTATTTTACATCAGAAATTGGTCAGAATTTCATCTATAATGCTTAATTTTCGGCAGGACATTGGGTGGATGGAATGTACACAAGATAGGATAGTTATTAGCATTACATCTGGGTAATAAAGACATGCAAAATTACGATGGCACCAATTAAGCGAAGCACCCCTGAGAGCGTATTTTACATTAGAAATTGGTCAGAATTTCATCCATAATGCTGAATTTTTGACAGGACATTGGGTGGGTGCACTAACAAAAATAGGATAGCTATTGACGTTACATCTGGGTAATAAAGGCATGCTACCTTGTGATGGAACCACTCAGCCCAAGTACCCCCAGAGCATATTTAACATCATAAATCGGACTAAAGTTAATCTATAATGCTGAATTTTGGGCAGGACATTGGGTGGGTGTCACTAACAAAAATAGGATAGCTATTGACGTTACATCTGGGTAATAAAGGCATGCTACCTTGTGATGGAACCACTCAGCCCAAGTCCCCCCAGAGCATATTTGACATTATAAATCGGTCTAAAGTTAATCTATAATGCTGAATTTTGGGCAGGACATTGGGTGGGTGTCACTAACAAAAATAGGATAGCTATGGACGTTACGTCTGGGTAATAAAGGCATGCTACCTTGTGATGGAACCACTCAGCCCAAGTCCCCCCAGAGCATATTTGACATTATAAATCGGTCTAAAGTTAATCTATAATGCTGAATTTTGGGCAGGACATTGGGTGGGTGTCACTAACAAAAATAGGATAGCTATGGACGTTACGTCTGGGTAATAAAGGCATGCTACCTTGTGATGGAACCACTCAGCCCAAGTCCCCCCAGAGCATATTTGACATCATAAATCGGTCTAAAGTGAATCTATAATGCTGAATTTTGGGCAGGACATTGGGTGGGTGTCACTAACAAAAATATGATAGTTATGGGCGTTACATCTGGGAAATAAAGGCATGCTACCTTGTGATGGCACCACTCAGCCCATGTCCCCCTGGAGCATTTTTGACATCACAAGTTGGTCTAAAGTTCATCTATAATGCTGAAGTTTGGGCAGGACATTGGGTGGGTGGCACTAACAAAAATAGGATAGCTATGACTGTTAAATCAGGGTTATAAAGGTATGCTATCTTGTGATGGCAACAATTTACCAAGTACCCCTGAGAGCGTATTTTAAATTAGAAGTTGGTCATATATATTGCTGAATTATGGGCTGGAAATTTGGTGGGTGGCACTAATAAAAATAGGATAGCTATGGGCGTTACATCTGGGAAATAAAGGCATGCTACGTTGTGATGGCACCACTTAACCCAAGTACCGGAGAGAGATTATTTAACATCACAAGCTAGTCAAAAGTTCATCTATAATGCTGAATTTTCGGCAGGACATTGGGTGGGTGGAATGTACAAAAGATAGGATATTTATAAGCGTTACATCTGGGTAATAAAGGCATGCAAAATTATGATGACACCAATTAAATCGAGCATCCCTGAGAACGTATTTTACATCAGAAATTGGTCAGAATTTCATCTATAATGCTGAATTTTCGGCAGGACATTGGGTGGATGGATTGTACAAAAGATAGGAGAGTTATAAGCATTACATCTGGGTAATAAAGACATGCAAAATTATGATGGCACCAATTAAGCCAAGCACCCCTGAGAGCGTATTTTACATTAGAAATTGGTCAGAATTTCATCCATAATGCTGAATTTTTGACAGGACATTGGGTGGGTGCACTAACAAAAATAGGATAGCTATTGACGTTACATCTGGGTAATAAAGGCATGCTACCTTGTGATGGAACCACTCAGCCCAAGTCCCCCCAGAGCATATTTGACATCATAAATCGGTCTAAAGTTAATCTATAATGCTGAATTTTGGGCAGGACATTGGGTGGGTGTCACTAACAAAAATAGGATAGCTATGGACGTTACGTCTGGGTAATAAAGACATGCTACCTTGTGATGGAACCACTCAGCCCAAGTCCCCCCAGAGCATATTTGACATCATAAATCGGTCTAAAGTGAATCTATAATGCTGAATTTTGGGCAGGACATTGGGTGGGTGTCACCAACAAAATATGATAGTTATGGGCGTTACATCTGGGAAATAAAGGCATGCTACCTTGTGATGGCACCACTCAGCCCATGTCCCCCTGGATCATTTTTGACATCACAAGTTGGTCTAAAGTTCATCTATAATGCTAAATTTTGGGCAGGACATTGGGTGGGTGTCACTAACAAAAATAGGATAGCTATGACTGTTACATCAGGGTTATAAAGGTATGCTATCTTGTGATGGCAACAATTTACCAAGTATCCCTGAGAGCGTATTTTAAATCAGAAGTTGGTCATATATATTGCTGAATTATGGGCTGGAAATTTGGTGGGTGGCACTAATAAAAATAGGATAGCTATGGGCGTTACATCTGGGAAATAAAGGCATGCTACGTTGTGATGGCACCACTTAACCCAAGTACCGGAGAGAGATTATTTAACATCACAAGCTAGTCAAAAGTTCATCTATAATGCTGAATTTTTGGCAGGACATTGGGTGGGTGGAATGTACAAAAGATAAGATATTTATAAGCGTTACATCTGGGTAATAAAGGCATGCAAAATTATGATAACACCAATTAAGCCAAGTATCCCTGAGAACGTATTTTACATCAGAAATTGGTCAGAATTTCATCTATAATGCTGAATTTTCGGCATGACATTGGGTGGATGGAATGTACAAAAGATAGGATATTTATAAGCGTTACATCTGGGTAATAAAGGCATGCAAAATTATGATGACACCAATTAAGCCAAGCATCCCTGAGAACGTATTTTACATCAGAAATTGGTCAGAATTTCATCTATAATGCTTAATTTTCGGCAGGACATTGGGTGGATGGAATGTACACAAGATAGGATAGTTATAAGCATTACATCTGGGTAATAAAGGCATGCAAAATTACGATGGCACCAATTAAGCGAAGCACCCCTGAGAGCGTATTTTACATTAGAAATTGGTCAGAATTTCATCCATAATGCTGAATTTTTGACAGGACATTGGGTGGGTGTCACTAACAAAAATAGGATAGCTATTGACGTTACATCTGGGTAATAAAGGCATGCTACCTTGTGATGGAACCACTCAGCCCAAGTCCCCCCAGAGCATATTTGACATTATAAATCGGTCTAAAGTTAATCTATAATGCTGAATTTTGGGCAGGACATTGGGTGGGTGTCACTAACAAAAATAGGATAGCTATGGACGTTACGTCTGGGTAATAAAGGCATGCTACCTTGTGATGGAACCACTCAGCCCAAGTCCCCCCAGAGCATATTTGACATTATAAATCGGACTAAAGTTAATCTATAATGCTGAATTTTGGGCAGGACATTGGGTGGGTGTCACTAACAAAAATAGGATAGCTATGGACGTTACGTCTGGGTAATAAAGGCATGCTACCTTGTGATGGAACCACTCAGCCCAAGTCCCCCCAGAGCATATTTGACATCATAAATCGGTCTAAAGTGAATCTATAATGCTGAATTTTGGGCAGGACATTGGGTGGGTGTCACTAACAAAAATATGATAGTTATGGGCGTTACATCTGGGAAATAAAGGCATGCTACCTTGTGATGGCACCACTCAGCCCATGTCCCCCTGGAGCATTTTTGACATCACAAGTTGGTCTAAAGTTCATCTATAATGCTAAATTTTGGGCAGGACATTGGGTGGGTGTCACTAACAAAAATAGGATAGCTATGACTGTTACATCAGGGTTATAAAGGTATGCTATCTTGTGATGGCAACAATTTACCAAGTACCCCTGAGAGCGTATTTTAAATCAGAAGTTGGTCATATATATTGCTGAATTATGGGCTGGAAATTTGGTGGGTGGCACTAATAAAAATAGGATAGCTATGGGCGTTACATCTGGGAAATAAAGGCATGCTACGTTGTGATGGCACCACTTAACCCAAGTACCGGAGAGAGATTATTTAACATCACAAGCTAGTCAAAAGTTCATCTATAATGCTGAATTTTCGGCAGGACATTGGGTGGGTGGAATGTACAAAAGATAGGATATTTATAAGCGTTACATCTGGGTAATAAAGGCATGCAAAATTATGATGACACCAATTAAGTCGAGCATCCCTGAGAACGTATTTTACATCAGAAATTGGTCAGAATTTCATCTATAATGCTGAATTTTCGGCAGGACATTGGGTGGATGGATTGTACAAAAGATAGGAGAGTTATAAGCATTACATCTGGGTAATAAAGACATGCAAAATTATGATGGCACCAATTAAGCCAAGCACCCCTGAGAGCGTATTTTACATTAGAAATTGGTCAGAATTTCATCCATAATGCTGAATTTTTGACAGGACATTGGGTGGGTGCACTAACAAAAATAGGATAGCTATTGACGTTACATCTGGGTAATAAAGGCATGCTACCTTGTGATGGAACCACTCAGCCCAAGTCCCCCCAGAGCATATTTGACATCATAAATCGGTCTCAAGTTAATCTATAATGCTGAATTTTTGGCAGGACATTGGGTGGGTGGAATGTACAAAAGATAGGATATTTATAAGCGTTACATCTGGGTAATAAAGGCATGCAAAATTATGATAACACCAATTAAGCCAAGTATCCCTGAGAACGTATTTTACATCAGAAATTGGTCAGAATTTCATCTATAATGCTGAATTTTCGGCATGACATTGGGTGGATGGAATGTACAAAAGATAGGATATTTATAAGCGTTACATCTGGGTAATAAAGGCATGCAAAATTATGATGACACCAATTAAGCCAAGCATCCCTGAGAACGTATTTTACATCAGAAATTGGTCAGAATTTCATCTATAATGCTTAATTTTCGGCAGGACATTGGGTGGATGGAATGTACACAAGATAGGATAGTTATAAGCATTACATCTGGGTAATAAAGGCATGCAAAATTACGATGGCACCAATTAAGCGAAGCACCCCTGAGAGCGTATTTTACATTAGAAATTGGTCAGAATTTCATCCATAATGCTGAATTTTTGACAGGACATTGGGTGGGTGTCACTAACAAAAATAGGATAGCTATTGACGTTACATCTGGGTAATAAAGGCATGCTACCTTGTGATGGAACCACTCAGCCCAAGTCCCCCCAGAGCATATTTGACATTATAAATCGGTCTAAAGTTAATCTATAATGCTGAATTTTAGGCAGGACATTGGGTGGGTGTCACTAACAAAAATAGGATAGCTATGGACGTTACGTCTGGGTAATAAAGGCATGCTACCTTGTGATGGAACCACTCAGCCCAAGTCCCCCCAGAGCATATTTGACATTATAAATCGGTCTAAAGTTAATCTATAATGCTGAATTTTGGGCAGGACATTGGGTGGGTGTCACTAACAAAAATAGGATACCTATGGACGTTACGTCTGGGTAATAAAGGCATGCTACCTTGTGATGGAACCACTCAGCCCAAGTCCCCCAGAGCATATTTGACATCATAAATCGGTCTAAAGTGAATCTATAATGCTGAATTTTGGGCAGGACATTGGGTGGGTGTCACTAACAAAAATATGATAGTTATGGGCGTTACATCTGGGAAATAAAGGCATGCTACCTTGTGATGGCACCACTCAGCCCATGTCCCCCTGGAGCATTTTTGACATCACAAGTTGGTCTAAAGTTCATCTATAATGCTGAAGTTTGGGCAGGACATTGGGTGGGTGGCACTAACAAAAATAGGATAGCTATGACTGTTAAATCAGGGTTATAAAGGTATGCTATCTTGTGATGGCAACAATTTACCAAGTACCCCTGAGAGCGTATTTTAAATTAGAAGTTGGTCATATATATTGCTGAATTATGGGCTGGAAATTTGGTGGGTGGCACTAATAAAAATAGGATAGCTATGGGCGTTACATCTGGGAAATAAAGGCATGCTACGTTGTGATGGCACCACTTAACCCAAGTACCGGAGAGAGATTATTTAACATCACAAGCTAGTCAAAAGTTCATCTATAATGCTGAATTTTCGGCAGGACATTGGGTGGGTGGAATGTACAAAAGATAGGATATTTATAAGCGTTACATCTGGGTAATAAAGGCATGCAAAATTATGATGACACCAATTAAGTTGAGCATCCCTGAGAACGTATTTTACATCAGAAATTGGTCAGAATTTCATCTATAATGCTGAATTTTCGGCAGGACATTGGGTGGATGGATTGTACAAAAGATAGGAGAGTTATAAGCATTACATCTGGGTAATAAAGACATGCAAAATTATGATGGCACCAATTAAGCCAAGCACCCCTGAGAGCGTATTTTACATTAGAAATTGGTCAGAATTTCATCCATAATGCTGAATTTTTGACAGGACATTGGGTGGGTGCACTAACAAAAATAGGATAGCTATTGACGTTACATCTGGGTAATAAAGGCATGCTACCTTGTGATGGAACCACTCAGCCCAAGTCCCCCCAGAGCATATTTGACATCATAAATCGGTCTAAAGTTAATCTATAATGCTGAATTTTGGGCAGGACATTGGGTGGGTGTCACTAACAAAAATAGGATAGCTATGGACGTTACGTCTGGGTAATAAAGACATGCTACCTTGTGATGGAACCACTCAGCCCAAGTCCCCCCAGAGCATATTTGACATCATAAATCGGTCTAAAGTGAATCTATAATGCTGAATTTTGGGCAGGACATTGGGTGGGTGTCACCAACAAAATATGATAGTTATGGGCGTTACATCTGGGAAATAAAGGCATGCTACCTTGTGATGGCACCACTCAGCCCATGTCCCCCTGGAGCATTTTTGACATCACAAGTTGGTCTAAAGTTCATCTATAATGCTAAATTTTGGGCAGGACATTGGGTGGGTGTCACTAACAAAAATAGGATAGCTATGACTGTTACATCAGGGTTATAAAGGTATGCTATCTTGTGATGGCAACAATTTACCAAGTATCCCTGAGAGCGTATTTTAAATCAGAAGTTGGTCATATATATTGCTGAATTATGGGATGGAAATTTGGTGGGTGGCACTAATAAAAATAGGATAGCTATGGGCGTTACATCTGGGAAATAAAGGCATGCTACGTTGTGATGGCACCACTTAACCCAAGTACCGGAGAGAGATTATTTAACATCACAAGCTAGTCAAAAGTTCATCTATAATGCTGAATTTTTGGCAGGACATTGGGTGGGTGGAATGTACAAAAGATAGGATATTTATAAGCGTTACATCTGGGTAATAAAGGCATGCAAAATTATGATAACACCAATTAAGCCAAGTATCCCTGAGAACGTATTTTACATCAGAAATTGGTCAGAATTTCATCTATAATGCTGAATTTTCGGCATGACATTGGGTGGATGGAATGTACAAAAGATAGGATATTTATAAGCGTTACATCTGGGTAATAAAGGCATGCAAAATTATGATGACACCAATTAAGCCAAGCATCCCTGAGAACGTATTTTACATCAGAAATTGGTCAGAATTTCATCTATAATGCTTAATTTTCGGCAGGACATTGGGTGGATGGAATGTACACAAGATAGGATAGTTATTAGCATTACATCTGGGTAATAAAGACATGCAAAATTACGATGGCACCAATTAAGCGAAGCACCCCTGAGAGCGTATTTTACATTAGAAATTGGTCAGAATTTCATCCATAATGCTGAATTTTTGACAGGACATTGGGTGGGTGCACTAACAAAAATAGGATAGCTATTGACGTTACATCTGGGTAATAAAGGCATGCTACCTTGTGATGGAACCACTCAGCCCAAGTACCCCCAGAGCATATTTAACATCATAAATCGGACTAAAGTTAATCTATAATGCTGAATTTTGGGCAGGACATTGGGTGGGTGTCACTAACAAAAATAGGATAGCTATTGACGTTACATCTGGGTAATAAAGGCATGCTACCTTGTGATGGAACCACTCAGCCCAAGTCCCCCCAGAGCATATTTGACATTATAAATCGGTCTAAAGTTAATCTATAATGCTGAATTTTGGGCAGGACATTGGGTGGGTGTCACTAACAAAAATAGGATAGCTATGGACGTTACGTCTGGGTAATAAAGGCATGCTACCTTGTGATGGAACCACTCAGCCCAAGTCCCCCCAGAGCATATTTGACATTATAAATCGGTCTAAAGTTAATCTATAATGCTGAATTTTGGGCAGGACATTGGGTGGGTGTCACTAACAAAAATAGGATAGCTATGGACGTTACGTCTGGGTAATAAAGGCATGCTACCTTGTGATGGAACCACTCAGCCCAAGTCCCCCCAGAGCATATTTGACATCATAAATCGGTCTAAAGTGAATCTATAATGCTGAATTTTGGGCAGGACATTGGGTGGGTGTCACTAACAAAAATATGATAGTTATGGGCGTTACATCTGGGAAATAAAGGCATGCTACCTTGTGATGGCACCACTCAGCCCATGTCCCCCTGGAGCATTTTTGACATCACAAGTTGGTCTAAAGTTCATCTATAATGCTGAAGTTTGGGCAGGACATTGGGTGGGTGGCACTAACAAAAATAGGATAGCTATGACTGTTAAATCAGGGTTATAAAGGTATGCTATCTTGTGATGGCAACAATTTACCAAGTACCCCTGAGAGCGTATTTTAAATTAGAAGTTGGTCATATATATTGCTGAATTATGGGCTGGAAATTTGGTGGGTGGCACTAATAAAAATAGGATAGCTATGGGCGTTACATCTGGGAAATAAAGGCATGCTACGTTGTGATGGCACCACTTAACCCAAGTACCGGAGAGAGATTATTTAACATCACAAGCTAGTCAAAAGTTCATCTATAATGCTGAATTTTCGGCAGGACATTGGGTGGGTGGAATGTACAAAAGATAGGATATTTATAAGCGTTACATCTGGGTAATAAAGGCATGCAAAATTATGATGACACCAATTAAATCGAGCATCCCTGAGAACGTATTTTACATCAGAAATTGGTCAGAATTTCATCTATAATGCTGAATTTTCGGCAGGACATTGGGTGGATGGATTGTACAAAAGATAGGAGAGTTATAAGCATTACATCTGGGTAATAAAGACATGCAAAATTATGATGGCACCAATTAAGCCAAGCACCCCTGAGAGCGTATTTTACATTAGAAATTGGTCAGAATTTCATCCATAATGCTGAATTTTTGACAGGACATTGGGTGGGTGCACTAACAAAAATAGGATAGCTATTGACGTTACATCTGGGTAATAAAGGCATGCTACCTTGTGATGGAACCACTCAGCCCAAGTCCCCCCAGAGCATATTTGACATCATAAATCGGTCTAAAGTTAATCTATAATGCTGAATTTTGGGCAGGACATTGGGTGGGTGTCACTAACAAAAATAGGATAGCTATGGACGTTACGTCTGGGTAATAAAGACATGCTACCTTGTGATGGAACCACTCAGCCCAAGTCCCCCCAGAGCATATTTGACATCATAAATCGGTCTAAAGTGAATCTATAATGCTGAATTTTGGGCAGGACATTGGGTGGGTGTCACCAACAAAATATGATAGTTATGGGCGTTACATCTGGGAAATAAAGGCATGCTACCTTGTGATGGCACCACTCAGCCCATGTCCCCCTGGATCATTTTTGACATCACAAGTTGGTCTAAAGTTCATCTATAATGCTAAATTTTGGGCAGGACATTGGGTGGGTGTCACTAACAAAAATAGGATAGCTATGACTGTTACATCAGGGTTATAAAGGTATGCTATCTTGTGATGGCAACAATTTACCAAGTATCCCTGAGAGCGTATTTTAAATCAGAAGTTGGTCATATATATTGCTGAATTATGGGCTGGAAATTTGGTGGGTGGCACTAATAAAAATAGGATAGCTATGGGCGTTACATCTGGGAAATAAAGGCATGCTACGTTGTGATGGCACCACTTAACCCAAGTACCGGAGAGAGATTATTTAACATCACAAGCTAGTCAAAAGTTCATCTATAATGCTGAATTTTTGGCAGGACATTGGGTGGGTGGAATGTACAAAAGATAAGATATTTATAAGCGTTACATCTGGGTAATAAAGGCATGCAAAATTATGATAACACCAATTAAGCCAAGTATCCCTGAGAACGTATTTTACATCAGAAATTGGTCAGAATTTCATCTATAATGCTGAATTTTCGGCATGACATTGGGTGGATGGAATGTACAAAAGATAGGATATTTATAAGCGTTACATCTGGGTAATAAAGGCATGCAAAATTATGATAACACCAATTAAGCCAAGTATCCCTGAGAACGTATTTTACATCAGAAATTGGTCAGAATTTCATCTATAATGCTGAATTTTCGGCATGACATTGGGTGGATGGAATGTACAAAAGATAGGATATTTATAAGCGTTACATCTGGGTAATAAAGGCATGCAAAATTATGATGACACCAATTAAGCGAAGCACCCCTGAGAGCGTATTTTACATTAGAAATTGGTCAGAATTTCATCCATAATGCTGAATTTTTGACAGGACATTGGGTGGGTGTCACTAACAAAAATAGGATAGCTATTGACGTTACATCTGGGTAATAAAGGCATGCTACCTTGTGATGGAACCACTCAGCCCAAGTCCCCCCAGAGCATATTTGACATTATAAATCGGTCTAAAGTTAATCTATAATGCTGAATTTTAGGCAGGACATTGGGTGGGTGGAATGTACAAAAGATAGGATATTTATAAGCGTTACATCTGGGTAATAAAGGCATGCAAAATTATGATAACACCAATTAAGCCAAGTATCCCTGAGAACGTATTTTACATCAGAAATTGGTCAGAATTTCATCTATAATGCTTAATTTTCGGCAGGACATTGGGTGGATGGAATGTACACAAGATAGGATAGTTATAAGCATTACATCTGGGTAATAAAGGCATGCAAAATTACGATGGCACCAATTAAGCGAAGCACCCCTGAGAGCGTATTTTACATTAGAAATTGGTCAGAATTTCATCCATAATGCTGAATTTTTGACAGGACATTGGGTGGGTGTCACTAACAAAAATAGGATAGCTATTGACGTTACATCTGGGTAATAAAGGCATGCTACCTTGTGATGGAACCACTCAGCCCAAGTCCCCCCAGAGCATATTTGACATTATAAATCGGTCTAAAGTTAATCTATAATGCTGAATTTTAGGCAGGACATTGGGTGGGTGTCACTAACAAAAATAGGATAGCTATGGACGTTACGTCTGGGTAATAAAGGCATGCTACCTTGTGATGGAACCACTCAGCCCAAGTCCCCCCAGAGCATATTTGACATTATAAATCGGACTAAAGTTAATCTATAATGCTGAATTTTGGGCAGGACATTGGGTGGGTGTCACTAACAAAAATAGGATAGCTATGGACGTTACGTCTGGGTAATAAAGGCATGCTACCTTGTGATGGAACCACTCAGCCCAAGTCCCCCCAGAGCATATTTGACATCATAAATCGGTCTAAAGTGAATCTATAATGCTGAATTTTGGGCAGGACATTGGGTGGGTGTCACTAACAAAAATATGATAGTTATGGGCGTTACATCTGGGAAATAAAGGCATGCTACCTTGTGATGGCACCACTCAGCCCATGTCCCCCTGGAGCATTTTTGACATCACAAGTTGGTCTAAAGTTCATCTATAATGCTAAATTTTGGGCAGGACATTGGGTGGGTGTCACTAACAAAAATAGGATAGCTATGACTGTTACATCAGGGTTATAAAGGTATGCTATCTTGTGATGGCAACAATTTACCAAGTACCCCTGAGAGCGTATTTTAAATCAGAAGTTGGTCATATATATTGCTGAATTATGGGCTGGAAATTTGGTGGGTGGCACTAATAAAAATAGGATAGCTATGGGCGTTACATCTGGGAAATAAAGGCATGCTACGTTGTGATGGCACCACTTAACCCAAGTACCGGAGAGAGATTATTTAACATCACAAGCTAGTCAAAAGTTCATCTATAATGCTGAATTTTCGGCAGGACATTGGGTGGGTGGAATGTACAAAAGATAGGATATTTATAAGCGTTACATCTGGGTAATAAAGGCATGCAAAATTATGATGACACCAATTAAGTCGAGCATCCCTGAGAACGTATTTTACATCAGAAATTGGTCAGAATTTCATCTATAATGCTGAATTTTCGGCAGGACATTGGGTGGATGGATTGTACAAAAGATAGGAGAGTTATAAGCATTACATCTGGGTAATAAAGACATGCAAAATTATGATGGCACCAATTAAGCCAAGCACCCCTGAGAGCGTATTTTACATTAGAAATTGGTCAGAATTTCATCCATAATGCTGAATTTTTGACAGGACATTGGGTGGGTGCACTAACAAAAATAGGATAGCTATTGACGTTACATCTGGGTAATAAAGGCATGCTACCTTGTGATGGAACCACTCAGCCCAAGTCCCCCCAGAGCATATTTGACATCATAAATCGGTCTAAAGTTAATCTATAATGCTGAATTTTGGGCAGGACATTGGGTGGGTGTCACTAACAAAAATAGGATAGCTATGGACGTTACGTCTGGGTAATAAAGACATGCTACCTTGTGATGGAACCACTCAGCCCAAGTCCCCCCAGAGCATATTTGACATCATAAATCGGTCTAAAGTGAATCTATAATGCTGAATTTTGGGCAGGACATTGGGTGGGTGTCACCAACAAAATATGATAGTTATGGGCGTTACATCTGGGAAATAAAGGCATGCTACCTTGTGATGGCACCACTCAGCCCATGTCCCCCTGGAGCATTTTTGACATCACAAGTTGGTCTAAAGTTCATCTATAATGCTAAATTTTGGGCAGGACATTGGGTGGGTGTCACTAACAAAAATAGGATAGCTATGACTGTTACATCAGGGTTATAAAGGTATGCTATCTTGTGATGGCAACAATTTACCAAGTATCCCTGAGAGCGTATTTTAAATCAGAAGTTGGTCATATATATTGCTGAATTATGGGCTGGAAATTTGGTGGGTGGCACTAATAAAAATAGGATAGCTATGGGCGTTACATCTGGGAAATAAAGGCATGCTACGTTGTGATGGCACCACTTAACCCAAGTACCGGAGAGAGATTATTTAACATCACAAGCTAGTCAAAAGTTCATCTATAATGCTGAATTTTTGGCAGGACATTGGGTGGGTGGAATGTACAAAAGATAGGATATTTATAAGCGTTACATCTGGGTAATAAAGGCATGCAAAATTATGATAACACCAATTAAGCCAAGTATCCCTGAGAACGTATTTTACATCAGAAATTGGTCAGAATTTCATCTATAATGCTGAATTTTCGGCATGACATTGGGTGGATGGAATGTACAAAAGATAGGATATTTATAAGCGTTACATCTGGGTAATAAAGGCATGCAAAATTATGATGACACCAATTAAGCCAAGCATCCCTGAGAACGTATTTTACATCAGAAATTGGTCAGAATTTCATCTATAATGCTTAATTTTCGGCAGGACATTGGGTGGATGGAATGTACAAAAGATAGGATAGTTATAAGCATTACATCTGGGTAATAAAGGCATGCAAAATTACGATGGCACCAATTAAGCGAAGCACCCCTGAGAGCGTATTTTACATTAGAAATTGGTCAGAATTTCATCCATAATGCTGAATTTTTGACAGGACATTGGGTGGGTGTCACTAACAAAAATAGGATAGCTATTGACGTTACATCTGGGTAATAAAGGCATGCTACCTTGTGATGGAACCACTCAGCCCAAGTCCCCCCAGAGCATATTTGACATTATAAATCGGTCTAAAGTTAATCTATAATGCTGAATTTTGGGCAGGACATTGGGTGGGTGTCACTAACAAAAATAGGATAGCTATGGACGTTACGTCTGGGTAATAAAGGCATGCTACCTTGTGATGGAACCACTCAGCCCAAGTCCCCCCAGAGCATATTTGACATTATAAATCGGACTAAAGTTAATCTATAATGCTGAATTTTGGGCAGGACATTGGGTGGGTGTCACTAACAAAAATAGGATAGCTATGGACGTTACGTCTGGGTAATAAAGGCATGCTACCTTGTGATGGAACCACTCAGCCCAAGTCCCCCCAGAGCATATTTGACATCATAAATCGGTCTAAAGTGAATCTATAATGCTGAATTTTGGGCAGGACATTGGGTGGGTGTCACTAACAAAAATATGATAGTTATGGGCGTTACATCTGGGAAATAAAGGCATGCTACCTTGTGATGGCACCACTCAGCCCATGTCCCCCTGGAGCATTTTTGACATCACAAGTTGGTCTAAAGTTCATCTATAATGCTAAATTTTGGGCAGGACATTGGGTGGGTGTCACTAACAAAAATAGGATAGCTATGACTGTTACATCAGGGTTATAAAGGTATGCTATCTTGTGATGGCAACAATTTACCAAGTACCCCTGAGAGCGTATTTTAAATCAGAAGTTGGTCATATATATTGCTGAATTATGGGCTGGAAATTTGGTGGGTGGCACTAATAAAAATAGGATAGCTATGGGCGTTACATCTGGGAAATAAAGGCATGCTACGTTGTGATGGCACCACTAAACCCAAGTACCGGAGAGAGATTATTTAACATCACAAGCTAGTCAAAAGTTCATCTATAATGCTGAATTTTCGGCAGGACATTGGGTGGGTGGAATGTACAAAAGATAGGATATTTATAAGCGTTACATCTGGGTAATAAAGGCATGCAAAATTATGATGACACCAATTAAGTCGAGCATCCCTGAGAACGTATTTTACATCAGAAATTGGTCAGAATTTCATCTATAATGCTGAATTTTCGGCAGGACATTGGGTGGATGGAATGTACACAAGATAGGAGAGTTATAAGCATTACATCTGGGTAATAAAGACATGCAAAATTATGATGACACCAATTAAGTCGAGCATCCCTGAGAACGTATTTTACATCAGAAATTGGTCAGAATTTCATCTATAATGCTGAATTTTCGGCAGGACATTGGGTGGATGGATTGTACAAAAGATAGGAGAGTTATAAGCATTACATCTGGGTAATAAAGACATGCAAAATTATGATGGCACCAATTAAGCCAAGCACCCCTGAGAGCGTATTTTACATTAGAAATTGGTCAGAATTTCATCCATAATGCTGAATTTTTGACAGGACATTGGGTGGGTGCACTAACAAAAATAGGATAGCTATTGACGTTACATCTGGGTAATAAAGGCATGCTACCTTGTGATGGAACCACTCAGCCCAAGTCCCCCCAGAGCATATTTGACATCATAAATCGGTCTCAAGTTAATCTATAATGCTGAATTTTTGGCAGGACATTGGGTGGGTGGAATGTACAAAAGATAGAATATTTATAAGCGTTACATCAGGGTAATAAAGGCATGCAAAATTATGATAACACCAATTAAGCCAAGTATCCCTGAGAACGTATTTTACATCAGAAATTGGTCAGAATTTCATCTATAATGCTGAATTTTCGGCATGACATTGGGTGGATGGAATGTACAAAAGATAGGATATTTATAAGCGTTACATCTGGGTAATAAAGGCATGCAAAATTATGATGACACCAATTAAGCCAAGCATCCCTGAGAACGTATTTTACATCAGAAATTGGTCAGAATTTCATCTATAATGCTTAATTTTCGGCAGGACATTGGGTGGATGGAATGTACACAAGATAGGATAGTTATAAGCATTACATCTGGGTAATAAAGGCATGCAAAATTACGATGGCACCAATTAAGCGAAGCACCCCTGAGAGCGTATTTTACATTAGAAATTGGTCAGAATTTCATCCATAATGCTGAATTTTTGACAGGACATTGGGTGGGTGTCACTAACAAAAATAGGATAGCTATTGACGTTACATCTGGGTAATAAAGGCATGCTACCTTGTGATGGAACCACTCAGCCCAAGTCCCCCCAGAGCATATTTGACATTATAAATCGGTCTAAAGTTAATCTATAATGCTGAATTTTAGGCAGGACATTGGGTGGGTGTCACTAACAAAAATAGGATAGCTATGGACGTTACGTCTGGGTAATAAAGGCATGCTACCTTGTGATGGAACCACTCAGCCCAAGTCCCCCCAGAGCATATTTGACATTATAAATCGGTCTAAAGTTAATCTATAATGCTGAATTTTGGGCAGGACATTGGGTGGGTGTCACTAACAAAAATAGGATACCTATGGACGTTACGTCTGGGTAATAAAGGCATGCTACCTTGTGATGGAACCACTCAGCCCAAGTCCCCCAGAGCATATTTGACATCATAAATCGGTCTAAAGTGAATCTATAATGCTGAATTTTGGGCAGGACATTGGGTGGGTGTCACTAACAAAAATATGATAGTTATGGGCGTTACATCTGGGAAATAAAGGCATGCTACCTTGTGATGGCACCACTCAGCCCATGTCCCCCTGGAGCATTTTTGACATCACAAGTTGGTCTAAAGTTCATCTATAATGCTGAAGTTTGGGCAGGACATTGGGTGGGTGGCACTAACAAAAATAGGATAGCTATGACTGTTAAATCAGGGTTATAAAGGTATGCTATCTTGTGATGGCAACAATTTACCAAGTACCCCTGAGAGCGTATTTTAAATTAGAAGTTGGTCATATATATTGCTGAATTATGGGCTGGAAATTTGGTGGGTGGCACTAATAAAAATAGGATAGCTATGGGCGTTACATCTGGGAAATAAAGGCATGCTACGTTGTGATGGCACCACTTAACCCAAGTACCGGAGAGAGATTATTTAACATCACAAGCTAGTCAAAAGTTCATCTATAATGCTGAATTTTCGGCAGGACATTGGGTGGGTGGAATGTACAAAAGATAGGATATTTATAAGCGTTACATCTGGGTAATAAAGGCATGCAAAATTATGATGACACCAATTAAGTCGAGCATCCCTGAGAACGTATTTTACATCAGAAATTGGTCAGAATTTCATCTATAATGCTGAATTTTCGGCAGGACATTGGGTGGATGGATTGTACAAAAGATAGGAGAGTTATAAGCATTACATCTGGGTAATAAAGACATGCAAAATTATGATGGCACCAATTAAGCCAAGCACCCCTGAGAGCGTATTTTACATTAGAAATTGGTCAGAATTTCATCCATAATGCTGAATTTTTGACAGGACATTGGGTGGGTGCACTAACAAAAATAGGATAGCTATTGACGTTACATCTGGGTAATAAAGGCATGCTACCTTGTGATGGAACCACTCAGCCCAAGTCCCCCCAGAGCATATTTGACATCATAAATCGGTCTAAAGTTAATCTATAATGCTGAATTTTGGGCAGGACATTGGGTGGGTGTCACTAACAAAAATAGGATAGCTATGGACGTTACGTCTGGGTAATAAAGACATGCTACCTTGTGATGGAACCACTCAGCCCAAGTCCCCCCAGAGCATATTTGACATCATAAATCGGTCTAAAGTGAATCTATAATGCTGAATTTTGGGCAGGACATTGGGTGGGTGTCACCAACAAAATATGATAGTTATGGGCGTTACATCTGGGAAATAAAGGCATGCTACCTTGTGATGGCACCACTCAGCCCATGTCCCCCTGGAGCATTTTTGACATCACAAGTTGGTCTAAAGTTCATCTATAATGCTAAATTTTGGGCAGGACATTGGGTGGGTGTCACTAACAAAAATAGGATAGCTATGACTGTTACATCAGGGTTATAAAGGTATGCTATCTTGTGATGGCAACAATTTACCAAGTATCCCTGAGAGCGTATTTTAAATCAGAAGTTGGTCATATATATTGCTGAATTATGGGCTGGAAATTTGGTGGGTGGCACTAATAAAAATAGGATAGCTATGGGCGTTACATCTGGGAAATAAAGGCATGCTACGTTGTGATGGCACCACTTAACCCAAGTACCGGAGAGAGATTATTTAACATCACAAGCTAGTCAAAAGTTCATCTATAATGCTGAATTTTTGGCAGGACATTGGGTGGGTGGAATGTACAAAAGATAGGATATTTATAAGCGTTACATCTGGGTAATAAAGGCATGCAAAATTATGATAACACCAATTAAGCCAAGTATCCCTGAGAACGTATTTTACATCAGAAATTGGTCAGAATTTCATCTATAATGCTGAATTTTCGGCATGACATTGGGTGGATGGAATGTACAAAAGATAGGATATTTATAAGCGTTACATCTGGGTAATAAAGGCATGCAAAATTATGATGACACCAATTAAGCCAAGCATCCCTGAGAACGTATTTTACATCAGAAATTGGTCAGAATTTCATCTATAATGCTTAATTTTCGGCAGGACATTGGGTGGATGGAATGTACAAAAGATAGGATAGTTATAAGCATTACATCTGGGTAATAAAGGCATGCAAAATTACGATGGCACCAATTAAGCGAAGCACCCCTGAGAGCGTATTTTACATTAGAAATTGGTCAGAATTTCATCCATAATGCTGAATTTTTGACAGGACATTGGGTGGGTGTCACTAACAAAAATAGGATAGCTATTGACGTTACATCTGGGTAATAAAGGCATGCTACCTTGTGATGGAACCACTCAGCCCAAGTCCCCCCAGAGCATATTTGACATTATAAATCGGTCTAAAGTTAATCTATAATGCTGAATTTTGGGCAGGACATTGGGTGGGTGTCACTAACAAAAATAGGATAGCTATGGACGTTACGTCTGGGTAATAAAGGCATGCTACCTTGTGATGGAACCACTCAGCCCAAGTCCCCCCAGAGCATATTTGACATTATAAATCGGACTAAAGTTAATCTATAATGCTGAATTTTGGGCAGGACATTGGGTGGGTGTCACTAACAAAAATAGGATAGCTATGGACGTTACGTCTGGGTAATAAAGGCATGCTACCTTGTGATGGAACCACTCAGCCCAAGTCCCCCCAGAGCATATTTGACATCATAAATCGGTCTAAAGTGAATCTATAATGCTGAATTTTGGGCAGGACATTGGGTGGGTGTCACTAACAAAAATATGATAGTTATGGGCGTTACATCTGGGAAATAAAGGCATGCTACCTTGTGATGGCACCACTCAGCCCATGTCCCCCTGGAGCATTTTTGACATCACAAGTTGGTCTAAAGTTCATCTATAATGCTAAATTTTGGGCAGGACATTGGGTGGGTGTCACTAACAAAAATAGGATAGCTATGACTGTTACATCAGGGTTATAAAGGTATGCTATCTTGTGATGGCAACAATTTACCAAGTACCCCTGAGAGCGTATTTTAAATCAGAAGTTGGTCATATATATTGCTGAATTATGGGCTGGAAATTTGGTGGGTGGCACTAATAAAAATAGGATAGCTATGGGCGTTACATCTGGGAAATAAAGGCATGCTACGTTGTGATGGCACCACTAAACCCAAGTACCGGAGAGAGATTATTTAACATCACAAGCTAGTCAAAAGTTCATCTATAATGCTGAATTTTCGGCAGGACATTGGGTGGGTGGAATGTACAAAAGATAGGATATTTATAAGCGTTACATCTGGGTAATAAAGGCATGCAAAATTATGATGACACCAATTAAGTCGAGCATCCCTGAGAACGTATTTTACATCAGAAATTGGTCAGAATTTCATCTATAATGCTGAATTTTCGGCAGGACATTGGGTGGATGGAATGTACACAAGATAGGAGAGTTATAAGCATTACATCTGGGTAATAAAGACATGCAAAATTATGATGACACCAATTAAGTCGAGCATCCCTGAGAACGTATTTTACATCAGAAATTGGTCAGAATTTCATCTATAATGCTGAATTTTCGGCAGGACATTGGGTGGATGGATTGTACAAAAGATAGGAGAGTTATAAGCATTACATCTGGGTAATAAAGACATGCAAAATTATGATGGCACCAATTAAGCCAAGCACCCCTGAGAGCGTATTTTACATTAGAAATTGGTCAGAATTTCATCCATAATGCTGAATTTTTGACAGGACATTGGGTGGGTGCACTAACAAAAATAGGATAGCTATTGACGTTACATCTGGGTAATAAAGGCATGCTACCTTGTGATGGAACCACTCAGCCCAAGTCCCCCCAGAGCATATTTGACATCATAAATCGGTCTCAAGTTAATCTATAATGCTGAATTTTTGGCAGGACATTGGGTGGGTGGAATGTACAAAAGATAGAATATTTATAAGCGTTACATCAGGGTAATAAAGGCATGCAAAATTATGATAACACCAATTAAGCCAAGTATCCCTGAGAACGTATTTTACATCAGAAATTGGTCAGAATTTCATCTATAATGCTGAATTTTCGGCATGACATTGGGTGGATGGAATGTACAAAGGATAGGATATTTATAAGCGTTACATCTGGGTAATAAAGGCATGCAAAATTATGATGACACCAATTAAGCCAAGCATCCCTGAGAACGTATTTTACATCAGAAATTGGTCAGAATTTCATCTATAATGCTTAATTTTCGGCAGGACATTGGGTGGATGGAATGTACACAAGATAGGATAGTTATAAGCATTACATCTGGGTAATAAAGGCATGCAAAATTACGATGGCACCAATTAAGCGAAGCACCCCTGAGAGCGTATTTTACATTAGAAATTGGTCAGAATTTCATCCATAATGCTGAATTTTTGACAGGACATTGGGTGGGTGTCACTAACAAAAATAGGATAGCTATTGACGTTACATCTGGGTAATAAAGGAATGCTACCTTGTGATGGAACCACTCAGCCCAAGTCCCCCCAGAGCATATTTGACATTATAAATCGGTCTAAAGTTAATCTATAATGCTGAATTTTGGGCAGGACATTGGGTGGGTGTCACTAACAAAAATAGGATAGCTATGGACGTTACGTCTGGGTAATAAAGGCATGCTACCTTGTGATGGAACCACTCAGCCCAAGTCCCCCCAGAGCATATTTGACATTATAAATCGGTCTAAAGTTAATCTATAATGCTGAATTTTGGGCAGGACATTGGGTGGGTGTCACTAACAAAAATAGGATAGCTATGGACGTTACGTCTGGGTAATAAAGGCATGCTACCTTGTGATGGAACCACTCAGCCCAAGTCCCCCAGAGCATATTTGACATCATAAATCGGTCTAAAGTGAATCTATAATGCTGAATTTTGGGCAGGACATTGGGTGGGTGTCACTAACAAAAATATGATAGTTATGGGCGTTACATCTGGGAAATAAAGTCATGCTGCCTTGTGATGGCACCACTCAGCCCATGTCCCCCTGGAGCATTTTTGACATCACAAGTTGGTCTAAAGTTCATCTATAATGCTGAAGTTTGGGCAGGACATTGGGTGGGTGGCACTAACAAAAATAGGATAGCTATGACTGTTAAATCAGGGTTATAAAGGTATGCTATCTTGTGATGGCAACAATTTACCAAGTACCCCTGAGAGCGTATTTTAAATTAGAAGTTGGTCATATATATTGCTGAATTATGGGCTGGAAATTTGGTGGGTGGCACTAATAAAAATAGGATAGCTATGGGCGTTACATCTGGGAAATAAAGGCATGCTACGTTGTGATGGCACCACTTAACCCAAGTACCGGAGAGAGATTATTTAACATCACAAGCTAGTCAAAAGTTCATCTATAATGCTGAATTTTCGGCAGGACATTGGGTGGGTGGAATGTACAAAAGATAGGATATTTATAAGCGTTACATCTGGGTAATAAAGGCATGCAAAATTATGATGACACCAATTAAGTCGAGCATCCCTGAGAACGTATTTTACATCAGAAATTGGTCAGAATTTCATCTATAATGCTGAATTTTCGGCAGGACATTGGGTGGATGGATTGTACAAAAGATAGGAGAGTTATAAGCATTACATCTGGGTAATAAAGACATGCAAAATTATGATGGCACCAATTAAGCCAAGCACCCCTGAGAGCGTATTTTACATTAGAAATTGGTCAGAATTTCATCCATAATGCTGAATTTTTGACAGGACATTGGGTGGGTGCACTAACAAAAATAGGATAGCTATTGACGTTACATCTGGGTAATAAAGGCATGCTACCTTGTGATGGAACCACTCAGCCCAAGTCCCCCCAGAGCATATTTGACATCATAAATCGGTCTAAAGTTAATCTATAATGCTGAATTTTGGGCAGGACATTGGGTGGGTGTCACTAACAAAAATAGGATAGCTATGGACGTTACGTCTGGGTAATAAAGACATGCTACCTTGTGATGGAACCACTCAGCCCAAGTCCCCCCAGAGCATATTTGACATCATAAATCGGTCTAAAGTGAATCTATAATGCTGAATTTTGGGCAGGACATTGGGTGGGTGTCACCAACAAAATATGATAGTTATGGGCGTTACATCTGGGAAATAAAGGCATGCTACCTTGTGATGGCACCACTCAGCCCATGTCCCCCTGGAGCATTTTTGACATCACAAGTTGGTCTAAAGTTCATCTATAATGCTAAATTTTGGGCAGGACATTGGGTGGGTGTCACTAACAAAAATAGGATAGCTATGACTGTTACATCAGGGTTATAAAGGTATGCTATCTTGTGATGGCAACAATTTACCAAGTATCCCTGAGAGCGTATTTTAAATCAGAAGTTGGTCATATATATTGCTGAATTATGGGCTGGAAATTTGGTGGGTGGCACTAATAAAAATAGGATAGCTATGGGCGTTACATCTGGGAAATAAAGGCATGCTACGTTGTGATGGCACCACTTAACCCAAGTACCGGAGAGAGATTATTTAACATCACAAGCTAGTCAAAAGTTCATCTATAATGCTGAATTTTCGGCAGGACATTGGGTGGGTGGAATGTACAAAAGATAGGATATTTATAAGCGTTACATCTGGGTAATAAAGGCATGCAAAATTATGATGACACCAATTAAGTCGAGCATCCCTGAGAACGTATTTTACATCAGAAATTGGTCAGAATTTCATCTATAATGCTGAATTTTCGGCAGGACATTGGGTGGATGGATTGTACAAAAGATAGGAGAGTTATAAGCATTACATCTGGGTAATAAAGACATGCAAAATTATGATGGCACCAATTAAGCCAAGCACCCCTGAGAGCGTATTTTACATTAGAAATTGGTCAGAATTTCATCCATAATGCTGAATTTTTGACAGGACATTGGGTGGGTGCACTAACAAAAATAGGATAGCTATTGACGTTACATCTGGGTAATAAAGGCATGCTACCTTGTGATGGAACCACTCAGGCCAAGTCCCCCCAGAGCATATTTGACATCATAAATCGGTCTCAAGTTAATCTATAATGCTGAATTTTTGGCAGGACATTGGGTGGGTGGAATGTACAAAAGATAGGATATTTATAAGCGTTACATCTGGGTAATAAAGGCATGCAAAATTATGATAACACCAATTAAGCCAAGTATCGCTGAGAACGTATTTTACATCAGAAATTGGTCAGAATTTCATCTATAATGCTGAATTTTCGGCATGACATTGGGTGGATGGAATGTACAAAAGATAGGATATTTATAAGCGTTACATCTGGGTAATAAAGGCATGCAAAATTATGATGACACCAATTAAGCCAAGCATCCCTGAGAACGTATTTTACATCAGAAATTGGTCAGAATTTCATCTATAATGCTTAATTTTCGGCAGGACATTGGGTGGATGGAATGTACACAAGATAGGATAGTTATAAGCATTACATCTGGGTAATAAAGGCATGCAAAATTACGATGGCACCAATTAAGTGAAGCACCCCTGAGAGCATATTTTACATTAGAAATTGGTCAGAATTTCATCCATAATGCTGAATTTTTGACAGGACATTGGGTGGGTGTCACTAACAAAAATAGGATAGCTATTGACGTTACATCTGGGTAATAAAGGCATGCTACCTTGTGATGGAACACTCAGCCCAAGTCCCCCCAGAGCATATTTGACATTATAAATCGGTCTAAAGTTAATCTATAATGCTGAATTTTGGGCAGGACATTGGGTGGGTGTCACTAACAAAAATAGGATAGCTATGGACGTTACGTCTGGGTAATAAAGGCATGCTACCTTGTGATGGAACCACTCAGCCCAAGTCCCCCAGAGCATATTTGACATCATAAATCGGTCTAAAGTGAATCTATAATGCTGAATTTTGGGCAGGACATTGGGTGGGTGTCACTAACAAAAATATGATAGTTATGGGCGTTACATCTGGGAAATAAAGGCATGCTACCTTGTGATGGCACCACTCAGCCCATGTCCCCCTGGAGCATTTTTGACATCACAAGTTGGTCTAAAGTGAATCTATAATGCTGAAGTTTGGGCAGGACATTGGGTGGGTGGCACTAACAAAAATAGGATAGCTATGACTGTTAAATCAGGGTTATAAAGGTATGCTATCTTGTGATGGCAACAATTTACCAAGTACCCCTGAGAGCGTATTTTAAATTAGAAGTTGGTCATATATATTGCTGAATTATGGGCTGGAAATTTGGTGGGTGGCACTAATAAAAATAGGATAGCTATGGGCGTTACATCTGGGAAATAAAGGCATGCTACATTGTGATGGCACCACTTAACCCAAATACCGGAGAGAGATTATTTAACATCACAAGCTAGTCAAAAGTTCATCTATAATGCTGAATTTTCGGCAGTACATTGGGTGGGTGGAATGTACAAAAGATAGGATATTTATAAGCGTTACATCTGGGTAATAAAGGCATGCAAAATTATGATGACACCAATTAAGTCGAGCATCCCTGAGAACGTATTTTACATCAGAAATTGGTCAGAATTTCATCTATAATGCTGAATTTTCGGCAGGACATTGGGTGGATGGATTGTACAAAAGATAGGAGAGTTATAAGCATTACATCTGGGTAATAAAGACATGCAAAATTATGATGGCACCAATTAAGCCAAGCACCCCTGAGAGCGTATTTTACATTAGAAATTGGTCAGAATTTCATCCATAATGCTGAATTTTTGACAGGACATTGGGTGGGTGCACTAACAAAAATAGGATAGCTATTGACGTTACATCTGGGTAATAAAGGCATGCTACCTTGTGATGGAACCACTCAGCCCAAGTCCCCCCAGAGCATATTTGACATCATAAATCGGTCTAAAGTTAATCTATAATGCTGAATTTTGGGCAGGACATTGGGTGGGTGTCACTAACAAAAATAGGATAGCTATGGACGTTACGTCTGGGTAATAAAGACATGCTACCTTGTGATGGAACCACTCAGCCCAAGTCCCCCCAGAGCATATTTGACATCATAAATCGGTCTAAAGTTAATCTATAATGCTGAATTTTGGGCAGGACATTGGGTGGGGGTCACCAACAAAATATGATAGTTATGGGCGTTACATCTGGGAAATAAAGGCATGCTACCTTGTGATGGCACCACTCAGCCCATGTCCCCCTGGAGCATTTTTGACATCACAAGTTGGTCTAAAGTTCATCTATAATGCTAAATTTTGGGCAGGACATTGGGTGGGTGTCACTAACAAAAATAGGATAGCTATGACTGTTACATCAGGGTTATAAAGGTATGCTATCTTGTGATGGCAACAATTTACCAAGTATCCCTGAGAGCGTATTTTAAATCAGAAGTTGGTCATATATATTGCTGAATTATGGGCTGGAAATTTGGTGGGTGGCACTAATAAAAATAGGATAGCTATGGGCGTTACATCTGGGAAATAAAGGCATGCTACATTGTGATGGCACCACTTAACCCAAATACCGGAGAGAGATTATTTAACATCACAAGCTAGTCAAAAGTTCATCTATAATGCTGAATTTTCGGCAGTACATTGGGTGGGTGGAATGTACAAAAGATAGGATATTTATAAGCGTTACATCTGGGTAATAAAGGCATGCAAAATTATGATGACACCAATTAAGTCGAGCATCCCTGAGAACGTATTTTACATCAGAAATTGGTCAGAATTTCATCTATAATGCTGAATTTTCGGCAGGACATTGGGTGGATGGATTGTACAAAAGATAGGAGAGTTATAAGCATTACATCTGGGTAATAAAGACATGCAAAATTATGATGGCACCAATTAAGCCAAGCACCCCTGAGAGCGTATTTTACATTAGAAATTGGTCAGAATTTCATCCATAATGCTGAATTTTTGACAGGACATTGGGTGGGTGCACTAACAAAAATAGGATAGCTATTGACGTTACATCTGGGTAATAAAGGCATGCTACCTTGTGATGGAACCACTCAGCCCAAGTCCCCCCAGAGCATATTTGACATCATAAATCGGTCTAAAGTTAATCTATAATGCTGAATTTTGGGCAGGACATTGGGTGGGTGTCACTAACAAAAATAGGATAGCTATGGACGTTACGTCTGGGTAATAAAGACATGCTACCTTGTGATGGAACCACTCAGCCCAAGTCCCCCCAGAGCATATTTGACATCATAAATCGGTCTAAAGTTAATCTATAATGCTGAATTTTGGGCAGGACATTGGGTGGGGGTCACCAACAAAATATGATAGTTATGGGCGTTACATCTGGGAAATAAAGGCATGCTACCTTGTGATGGCACCACTCAGCCCATGTCCCCCTGGAGCATATTTGACATCACAAGTTGGTCTAAAGTTCATCTATAATGCTAAATTTTGGGCAGGACATTGGGTGGGTGTCACTAACAAAAATAGGATAGCTATGACTGTTACATCAGGGTTATAAAGGTATGCTATCTTGTGATGGCAACAATTTACCAAGTATCCCTGAGAGCGTATTTTAAATCAGAAGTTGGTCATATATATTGCTGAATTATGGGCTGGAAATTTGGTGGGTGGCACTAATAAAAATAGGATAGCTATGGGCGTTACATCTGGGAAATAAAGGCATGCTACGTTGTGATGGCACCACTTAACCCAAGTACCGGAGAGAGATTATTTAACATCACAAGCTAGTCAAAAGTTCATCTATAATGCTGAATTTTTGGCAGGACATTGGGTGGGTGGAATGTACAAAAGATAGGATATTTATAAGCGTTACATCTGGGTAATAAAGGCATGCAAAATTATGATAACACCAATTAAGCCAAGTATCCCTGAGAACGTATTTTACATCAGAAATTGGTCAGAATTTCATCTATAATGCTGAATTTTCGGCATGACATTGGGTGGATGGAATGTACAAAAGATAGGATATTTATAAGCGTTACATCTGGGTAATAAAGGCATGCAAAATTATGATGACACCAATTAAGCCAAGCATCCCTGAGAACGTATTTTACATCAGAAATTGGTCAGAATTTCATCTATAATGCTTAATTTTCGGCAGGACATTGGGTGGATGGAATGTACACAAGATAGGATAGTTATAAGCATTACATCTGGGTAATAAAGGCATGCAAAATTACGATGGCACCAATTAAGCGAAGCACCCCTGAGAGCGTATTTTACATTAGAAATTGGTCAGAATTTCATCCATAATGCTGAATTTTTGACAGGACATTGGGTGGGTGTCACTAACAAAAATAGGATAGCTATTGACGTTACATCTGGGTAATAAAGGCATGCTACCTTGTGATGGAACCACTCAGCCCAAGTCCCCCCAGAGCATATTTGACATTATAAATCGGTCTAAAGTTAATCTATAATGCTGAATTTTGGGCAGGACATTGGGTGGGTGTCACTAACAAAAATAGGATAGCTATGGACGTTACGTCTGGGTAATAAAGGCATGCTACCTTGTGATGGAACCACTCAGCCCAAGTCCCCCAGAGCATATTTGACATCATAAATCGGTCTAAAGTGAATCTATAATGCTGAATTTTGGGCAGGACATTGGGTGGGTGTCACTAACAAAAATATGATAGTTATGGGCGTTACATCTGGGAAATAAAGGCATGCTACCTTGTGATGGCACCACTCAGCCCATGTCCCCCTGGAGCATTTTTGACATCACAAGTTGGTCTAAAGTTCATCTATAATGCTGAAGTTTGGGCAGGACATTGGGTGGGTGGCACTAACAAAAATAGGATAGCTATGACTGTTAAATCAGGGTTATAAAGGTATGCTATCTTGTGATGGCAACAATTTACCAAGTACCCCTGAGAGCGTATTTTAAATTAGAAGTTGGTCATATATATTGCTGAATTATGGGCTGGAAATTTGGTGGGTGGCACTAATAAAAATAGGATAGCTATGGGCGTTACATCTGGGAAATAAAGGCATGCTACATTGTGATTGCACCACTTAACCCAAATACCGGAGAGAGATTATTTAACATCACAAGCTAGTCAAAAGTTCATCTATAATGCTGAATTTTCGGCAGTACATTGGGTGGGTGGAATGTACAAAAGATAGGATATTTATAAGCGTTACATCTGGGTAATAAAGGCATGCAAAATTATGATGACACCAATTAAGTCGAGCATCCCTGAGAACGTATTTTACATCAGAAATTGGTCAGAATTTCATCTATAATGCTGAATTTTCGGCAGGACATTGGGTGGATGGATTGTACAAAAGATAGGAGAGTTATAAGCATTACATCTGGGTAATAAAGACATGCAAAATTATGATGGCACCAATTAAGCCAAGCACCCCTGAGAGCGTATTTTACATTAGAAATTGGTCAGAATTTCATCCATAATGCTGAATTTTTGACAGGACATTGGGTGGGTGCACTAACAAAAATAGGATAGCTATTGACGTTACATCTGGGTAATAAAGGCATGCTACCTTGTGATGGAACCACTCAGCCCAAGTCCCCCCAGAGCATATTTGACATCATAAATCGGTCTAAAGTTAATCTATAATGCTGAATTTTGGGCAGGACATTGGGTGGGTGTCACTAACAAAAATAGGATAGCTATGGACGTTACGTCTGGGTAATAAAGACATGCTACCTTGTGATGGAACCACTCAGCCCAAGTCCCCCCAGAGCATATTTGACATCATAAATCGGTCTAAAGTTAATCTATAATGCTGAATTTTGGGCAGGACATTGGGTGGGGGTCACCAACAAAATATGATAGTTATGGGCGTTACATCTGGGAAATAAAGGCATGCTACCTTGTGATGGCACCACTCAGCCCATGTCCCCCTGGAGCATATTTGACATCACAAGTTGGTCTAAAGTTCATCTATAATGCTAAATTTTGGGCAGGACATTGGGTGGGTGTCACTAACAAAAATAGGATAGCTATGACTGTTACATCAGGGTTATAAAGGTATGCTATCTTGTGATGGCAACAATTTACCAAGTATCCCTGAGAGCGTATTTTAAATCAGAAGTTGGTCATATATATTGCTGAATTATGGGCTGGAAATTTGGTGGGTGGCACTAATAAAAATAGGATAGCTATGGGCGTTACATCTGGGAAATAAAGGCATGCTACGTTGTGATGGCACCACTTAACCCAAGTACCGGAGAGAGATTATTTAACATCACAAGCTAGTCAAAAGTTCATCTATAATGCTGAATTTTTGGCAGGACATTGGGTGGGTGGAATGTACAAAAGATAGGATATTTATAAGCGTTACATCTGGGTAATAAAGGCATGCAAAATTATGATAACACCAATTAAGCCAAGTATCCCTGAGAACGTATTTTACATCAGAAATTGGTCAGAATTTCATCTATAATGCTGAATTTTCGGCATGACATTGGGTGGATGGAATGTACAAAAGATAGGATATTTATAAGCGTTACATCTGGGTAATAAAGGCATGCAAAATTATGATGACACCAATTAAGCCAAGCATCCCTGAGAACGTATTTTACATCAGAAATTGGTCAGAATTTCATCTATAATGCTTAATTTTCGGCAGGACATTGGGTGGATGGAATGTACACAAGATAGGATAGTTATAAGCATTACATCTGGGTAATAAAGGCATGCAAAATTACGATGGCACCAATTAAGCGAAGCACCCCTGAGAGCGTATTTTACATTAGAAATTGGTCAGAATTTCATCCATAATGCTGAATTTTTGACAGGACATTGGGTGGGTGTCACTAACAAAAATAGGATAGCTATTGACGTTACATCTGGGTAATAAAGGCATGCTACCTTGTGATGGAACCACTCAGCCCAAGTCCCCCCAGAGCATATTTGACATTATAAATCGGTCTAAAGTTAATCTATAATGCTGAATTTTGGGCAGGACATTGGGTGGGTGTCACTAACAAAAATAGGATAGCTATGGACGTTACGTCTGGGTAATAAAGGCATGCTACCTTGTGATGGAACCACTCAGCCCAAGTCCCCCAGAGCATATTTGACATCATAAATCGGTCTAAAGTGAATCTATAATGCTGAATTTTGGGCAGGACATTGGGTGGGTGTCACTAACAAAAATATGATAGTTATGGGCGTTACATCTGGGAAATAAAGGCATGCTACCTTGTGATGGCACCACTCAGCCCATGTCCCCCTGGAGCATTTTTGACATCACAAGTTGGTCTAAAGTTCATCTATAATGCTGAAGTTTGGGCAGGACATTGGGTGGGTGGCACTAACAAAAATAGGATAGCTATGACTGTTAAATCAGGGTTATAAAGGTATGCTATCTTGTGATGGCAACAATTTACCAAGTACCCCTGAGAGCGTATTTTAAATTAGAAGTTGGTCATATATATTGCTGAATTATGGGCTGGAAATTTGGTGGGTGGCACTAATAAAAATAGGATAGCTATGGGCGTTACATCTGGGAAATAAAGGCATGCTACATTGTGATTGCACCACTTAACCCAAATACCGGAGAGAGATTATTTAACATCACAAGCTAGTCAAAAGTTCATCTATAATGCTGAATTTTCGGCAGTACATTGGGTGGGTGGAATGTACAAAAGATAGGATATTTATAAGCGTTACATCTGGGTAATAAAGGCATGCAAAATTATGATGACACCAATTAAGTCGAGCATCCCTGAGAACGTATTTTACATCAGAAATTGGTCAGAATTTCATCTATAATGCTGAATTTTCGGCAGGACATTGGGTGGATGGATTGTACAAAAGATAGGAGAGTTATAAGCATTACATCTGGGTAATAAAGACATGCAAAATTATGATGGCACCAATTAAGCCAAGCACCCCTGAGAGCGTATTTTACATTAGAAATTGGTCAGAATTTCATCCATAATGCTGAATTTTTGACAGGACATTGGGTGGGTGCACTAACAAAAATAGGATAGCTATTGACGTTACATCTGGGTAATAAAGGCATGCTACCTTGTGATGGAACCACTCAGCCCAAGTCCCCCCAGAGCATATTTGACATCATAAATCGGTCTAAAGTTAATCTATAATGCTGAATTTTGGGCAGGACATTGGGTGGGTGTCACTAACAAAAATAGGATAGCTATGGACGTTACGTCTGGGTAATAAAGACATGCTACCTTGTGATGGAACCACTCAGCCCAAGTCCCCCCAGAGCATATTTGACATCATAAATCGGTCTAAAGTTAATCTATAATGCTGAATTTTGGGCAGGACATTGGGTGGGGGTCACCAACAAAATATGATAGTTATGGGCGTTACATCTGGGAAATAAAGGCATGCTACCTTGTGATGGCACCACTCAGCCCATGTCCCCCTGGAGCATTTTTGACATCACAAGTTGGTCTAAAGTTCATCTATAATGCTAAATTTTGGGCAGGACATTGGGTGGGTGTCACTAACAAAAATAGGATAGCTATGACTGTTACATCAGGGTTATAAAGGTATGCTATCTTGTGATGGCAACAATTTACCAAGTATCCCTGAGAGCGTATTTTAAATCAGAAGTTGGTCATATATATTGCTGAATTATGGGCTGGAAATTTGGTGGGTGGCACTAATAAAAATAGGATAGCTATGGGCGTTACATCTGGGAAATAAAGGCATGCTACGTTGTGATGGCACCACTTAACCCAAGTACCGGAGAGAGATTATTTAACATCACAAGCTAGTCAAAAGTTCATCTATAATGCTGAATTTTTGGCAGGACATTGGGTGGGTGGAATGTACAAAAGATAGGATATTTATAAGCGTTACATCTGGGTAATAAAGGCATGCAAAATTATGATAACACCAATTAAGCCAAGTATCCCTGAGAACGTATTTTACATCAGAAATTGGTCAGAATTTCATCTATAATGCTGAATTTTCGGCATGACATTGGGTGGATGGAATGTACAAAAGATAGGATATTTATAAGCGTTACATCTGGGTAATAAAGGCATGCAAAATTATGATGACACCAATTAAGCCAAGCATCCCTGAGAACGTATTTTACATCAGAAATTGGTCAGAATTTCATCTATAATGCTTAATTTTCGGCAGGACATTGGGTGGATGGAATGTACAAAAGATAGGAGAGTTATAAGCATTACATCTGGGTAATAAAGACATGCAAAATTACGATGGCACCAATTAAGCGAAGCACCCCTGAGAGCATATTTTACATTAGAAATTGGTCAGAATTTCATCGATAATGCTGAATTTTTGACAGGACATTGGGTGGGTGTCACTAACAAAAATATGATAGTTATGGGGGTTATATCTGGGAAATAAAGGCATGCTACCTTGTGATGGCACCACTCAGCCCATGTCCCCCTGGAGCATTTTTGACATCACAAGTTGGTCTAAAGTTCATCTATAATGCTGAAGTTTGGGCAGGACATTGGGTGGATGGCACTAATAAAAATAGGATAGCTATGACTGTTACATCAGGGTTATAAAGGTATGCTATCTTGTGCTGGCAACAATTTACCAAGTACCCCTGAGAGCGTATTTTAAATCAGAAGTTGGTCATATATATTGCTGAATTATGAGCTGGAAATTTGGTGGGTGGCACTAATAAAAATAGGATAGCTATTGACGTTACATCTGGGTAACAAAGGCATGCTACCTTGTGATGGAACCACTCAGCCCAAGTCCCCCCAGAGCATATTTGACATCATAAATCGGTCTAAAGTTAATCTATAATGCTGAATTTTGGGCAGGGCATTGGGTGGGTGTCACTAACAAAAGTAGGATAGCTATGGATGTTACGTCTTGGTAATAAAGGCATGCTACCTTGTGATGGAACCACTCAGTCCAAGTCCCCCCAGAGCATATTTGACATCATAAATCGGTCTAAAGTTAATCTATAATGCTGAATTTTGGGCAGGGCATTGGGTGGGTGTCACTAACAAAAGTAGGATAGCTATGGATGTTACGTCTGGGTAATAAAGGCATGCTACCTTGTGATGGAACCACTCAGCCCAAGTCCCCCCAGAGCATATTTGACATCATAAATCGGTCTAAAGTTAATCTATAATGCTGAATTTTGGGCAGGGCATTGGGTGGGTGTCACTAACAAAAGTAGGATAGCTATGGATGTTACGTCTGGGTAATAAAGGCATGCTACCTTGTGATGGCACCACTCAGCCCAAGTCCCCCCAGAGCATATTTGACATCATAAATCGGTCTAAAGTTAATCTATAATGCTGAAGTTTGGGCAGGACATTGGGTGGGTGGCACTAACAAAAATAGGATAGCTATGACTGTTAAATCAGGGTTATAAAGGTATGCTATCTTGTGATGGCAACAATTTACCAAGTACCCCTGAGAGCGTATTTTAAATCAGAAGTTGGTCATATATATTGCTGAATTATGGGCTGGAAATTTGGTGGGTGGCACTAATAAAAATAGGATAGCTATGGGCGTTACATCTGGGAAATAAAGGCATGCTACGTTGTGATGGCACCACTTAACCCAAGTACCGGCGAGAGATTATTTAACATCACAAGCTAGTCAAAAGTTCATCTATAATGCTGAATTTTCGGCAGGACATTGGGTGGGTGGAATGTACAAAAGATAGGATATTTATAAGCGTTACATCTGGGTAATAAAGGCATGCAAAATTATGATGACACCAATTAAGTCAAGCATCCTTGAGAATGTATTTTACATCAGAAATTGGTCAGAATTTCATCTATAATGCTGAATTTTCGGCAGGACATTGGGTGGATGGAATGTACACAAGATAGGATAGTTATAAGCATTATATCTGGGTAATAAAGACATGCAAAATTACGATGGCACCAATTAAGCGAAGCACCCCTGAGAGCGTATTTTACATTAGAAATTGGTCAGAATTTCATCCATAATGCTGAATTTTTGACAGGACATTGGGTGGGTGCACTAACAAAAATAGGATAGCTATTGACGTTACATCTGGGTAATAAAGGCATGCTACCTTGTGATGGAACCACTCAGCCCAAGTACCCCCAGAGCATATTTGACATCATAAATCGGACTAAAGTTAATCTATAATGCTGAATTTTGGGCAGGACATTGGGTGGGTGTCACTAACAAAAATAGTGTAGCTATGGACGTTATGTCTGGGTAATAAAGGCATTCTACCTTGTGATGGAACCACTCAGCCCAAGTCCCCCCAGAGCATATTTGACATCATAAATCGGTCTAACGTTAATCTATAATGCTGAATTTTGGGCAGGGCATTGGGTGGGTGTCACTAGCAAAAGTAGGATAGCTATGGATGTTACGTCTGGGTAATAAAGGCATGCTACCTTGTGATGGAACCACTCAGCCCAAGTCCCCCCAGAGCATATTTGACATCATAAATCGGTCTAAAGTTAATCTATAATGCTGAAGTTTGGGCAGGACATTGGGTGGATGTCACCAACAAAAATATTGTAGTTAAGGGCGTTACATCTGGGAAATAAAGGCATGCTACCTTGTGATGGCACCACTCTGCCCATGTCCCCCTGGAGCATTTTTGACATCACAAGTTGGTCTAAAGTTAATCTATAATGCTGAATTTTGGGCAGGACATTGGGTGGGTGTCACTAACAAAAATAGGATAGCTATGACTGTTACATCAGGGTTATAAAGGTATGCTATCTTGCAACAATTTACCAAGTACCCCTGAGAGCGTATTTTAAATCAGAAGTTGGTCATATATATTGCTGAATTATGGGCTGGAAATTTGGTGGGTGGCACTAATAAAAACAGGATAGCTATGGGCGTTACATCTGGGAAATAAAGGTATGCTACGTTGTGATGGCACCACTTAACCCAAGTACCGGAAAGAGATTATTTAACATCACAAGCTAGTCAAAAGTTCATCTATAATGCTGAATTTTCGGCAGGACATTGGGTGGGTGGAATGTACAAAAGATAGTATAGTTATAAGCGTTACATCTGGGTAATAAAGGCATGCAAAATTATGATGACACCAATTAAGCCAAGTATCCCTGAGAACGTATTTTACATCAGAAATTGGTCAGAATTTCATCTATAATGCTGAATTTTCGGCAGGACATTGGGTGAATGGAATGTACAAAAAATAGAATAGTTATAAGCATTATATCTGGGTAATAAAGACATGCAAAATTACAATGGCACCAATTAAGCGAAGCACCCCTGAGAGCGTATTTTACATTAGAAATTGGTCAGAATTTCATCCATAATGCTGAATTTTTGACAGGACATTGGGTGGGTGCACTAACAAAAATAGGATAGCTATTGACGTTACATCTGGGTAATAAAGGCATGCTACCTTGTGATGGAACCACTCAGCCCAAGTACCCCCAGAGCATATTTGACATCATAAATCGGACTAAAGTTAATCTATAATGCTGAATTTTGGGCAGGACATTGGGTGGGTGTCACTAACAAAAATAGGATAGCTATGGACGTTACGTCTGGGTAATAAAGGCATTCTACCTTGTGATGGAACCACTCAGCCCAAGTCCCCCCAGAGCATATTTGACATCATAAATCGGTCTAACGTTAATCTATAATGCTGAATTTTGGGCAGGGCATTGGGTGGGTGTCACTAGCAAAAGTAGGATAGCTATGGATGTTACGTCTGGGTAATAAAGGCATGCTACCTTGTGATGGAACCACTCAGCCCAAGTCCCCCCAGAGCATATTTGACATCATAAATCGGTCTAAAGTTAATCTATAATGCTGAAGTTTGGGCAGGACATTGGGTGGATGTCACCAACAAAAATATTGTAGTTAAGGGCGTTACATCTGGGAAATAAAGGCATGCTACCTTGTGATGGCACCACTCTGCCCATGTCCCCCTGGAGCATTTTTGACATCACAAGTTGGTCTAAAGTTAATCTATAATGCTGAATTTTGGGCAGGACATTGGGTGGGTGTCACTAACAAAAATAGGATAGCTATGACTGTTACATCAGGGTTATAAAGGTATGCTATCTTGCAACAATTTACCAAGTACCCCTGAGAGCGTATTTTAAATCAGAAGTTGGTCATATATATTGCTGAATTATGGGCTGGAAATTTGGTGGGTGGCACTAATAAAAACAGGATAGCTATGGGCGTTACATCTGGGAAATAAAGGTATGCTACGTTGTGATGGCACCACTTAACCCAAGTACCGGAAAGAGATTATTTAACATCACAAGCTAGTCAAAAGTTCATCTATAATGCTGAATTTTCGGCAGGACATTGGGTGGGTGGAATGTACAAAAGATAGTATAGTTATAAGCGTTACATCTGGGTAATAAAGGCATGCAAAATTATGATGACACCAATTAAGCCAAGTATCCCTGAGAACGTATTTTACATCAGAAATTGGTCAGAATTTCATCTATAATGCTGAATTTTCGGCAGGACATTGGGTGAATGGAATGTACAAAAAATAGAATAGTTATAAGCATTATATCTGGGTAATAAAGACATGCAAAATTACAATGGCACCAATTAAGCGAAGCACCCCTGAGAGCGTATTTTACATTAGAAATTGGTCAGAATTTCATCCATAATGCTGAAATTTTGACAGGACATTGGGTGGGTGTCACTAACAAAAATAGGATAGCTATTGACGTTACATCTGGGTAATAAAGGCATGCTACCTTGTGATGGAACCACTCAGCCCAAGTCCCCCCACAGCATATTTGACATCATAAATCGGTCTAAATTTAATCTATAATGCTGAATTTTGGGCAGGACATTGGGTGGGTGTCACTAACAAAAGTAGGATAGCTATGGACGTTACGTCTGGGTAATAAAGGCATGCTACCTTGTGATGGAACCACTCAGCCCAAGTCCCCCCAGAGCATATTTGACATCATAAATCGGTCTAAAGTTAATCTATAATGCTGAAGTTTGGGCAGGACATTGGGTGGGTGGCACTAACAAAAATAGGATAGCTATGACTGTTAAATCAGGGTTATAAAGGTATGCTATCTTGTGATGGCAACAATTTACCAAGTACCCCTGAGAGCGTATTTTAAATCAGAAGTTGGTCATATATATTGCTGAATTATGGGCTGGAAATTTGGTGGGTGGCACTAATAAAAATAGGATAGCTATGGGCGTTACATCTGGGAAATAAAGGCATGCTACGTTGTGATGGCACCACTTAACCCAAGTACCGGAGAGAGATTATTTAACATCACAAGCTAGTCAAAAGTTCATCTATAATGCTGAATTTTCGGCAGGACATTGGGTGGGTGGAATGTACAAAAGATAGGATATTTATAAGCGTTACATCTGGGTAATAAAGGCATGCAAAATTATGATGACACCAATTAAGTCAAGCATCCCTGAGAACGTATTTTACATCAGAAATTGGTCAGAATTTCATCTATAATGCTGAATTTTCGGCAGGACATTGGGTGGATGGAATGTACACAAGATAGGATAGTTATAAGCATTATATCTGGGTAATAAAGACATGCAAAATTACGATGGCACCAATTAAGCGAAGCACCCCTGAGAGCGTATTTTACATTAGAAATTGGTCAGAATTTCATCCATAATGCTGAATTTTTGACAGGACATTGGGTGGGTGCACTAACAAAAATAGGATAGCTATTGACGTTACATCTGGGTAATAAAGGCATGCTACCTTGTGATGGAACCACTCAGCCCAAGTACCCCCAGAGCATATTTGACATCATAAATCGGACTAAAGTTAATCTATAATGCTGAATTTTGGGCAGGACATTGGGTGGGTGTCACTAACAAAAATAGGATAGCTATGGACGTTACGTCTGGGTAATAAAGGCATGCTACCTTGTGATGGAACCACTCAGCCCATGTCCCCCTGGAGCATTTTTGACATCACAAGTTGGTCTAAAGTTCATCTATAATGCTGAAGTTTGGGCAGGACATTGGGTGGATGGCACTAATAAAAATAGGATAGCTATGACTGTTACATCAGGGTTATAAAGGTATGCTATCTTGTGCTGGCAACAATTTACCAAGTACCCCTGAGAGCGTATTTTAAATCAGAAGTTGGTCATATATATTGCTGAATTATGGGCTGGAAATTTGGTGGGTGGCACTAATAAAAATAGGATAGCTATGGGCGTTACATCTGGGAAATAAAGGCATGCTACGTTGTGATGGCACCACTTAACCCAAGTACCGGAGAGAGATTATTTAACATCACAAGCTAGTCAAAAGTTCATCTATAATGCTGAATTTTCGGCAGGACATTGGGTGGGTGGAATGTACAAAAGATAGGATATTTATAAGCGTTACATCTGGGTAATAAAGGCATGCAAAATTATGATGACACCAATTAAGTCAAGCATCCCTGAGAACGTATTTTACATCAGAAAATGGTCAGAATTTCATCTATAATGCTGAATTTTCGGCAGGACATTGGGTGGATGGATTGTACAAAAGATAGGAGAGTTATAAGCATTACATCTGGGTAATAAAGACATGCAAAATTACGATGGCACCAATTAAGCGAAGCACCCCTGAGAGCATATTTTACATTAGAAATTGGTCAGAATTTCATCCATAATGCTGAATTTTTGACAGGACATTGGGTGGGTGTCACTAACAAAAATATGATAGTTATGGGGGTTATATCTGGGAAATAAAGGCATGCTACCTTGTGATGGCACCACTCAGCCCATGTCCCCCTGGAGCATTTTTGACATCACAAGTTGGTCTAAAGTTCATCTATAATGCTGAAGTTTGGGCAGGACATTGGGTGGGTGGCACTAACAAAAATAGGATAGCTATGACTGTTACATCAGGGTTATAAAGGTATGCTATCTTGTGCTGGCAACAATTTACCAAGTACCCCTGAGAGCGTATTTTAAATCAGAAGTTGGTCATATATATTGCTGAATTATGAGCTGGAAATTTGGTGGGTGGCACTAATAAAAATAGGATAGCTATTGACGTTACATCTGGGTAATAAAGGCATGCTACCTTGTGATGGAACCACTCAGCCCAAGTCCCCCCAGAGCATATTTGACATCATAAATCGGTCTAAAGTTAATCTATAATGCTGAATTTTGGGCAGGGCATTGGGTGGGTGTCACTAACAAAAGTAGGATAGCTATGGATGTTACGTCTGGGTAATAAAGGCATGCTACCTTGTGATGGAACCACTCAGTCCAAGTCCCCCCAGAGCATATTTGACATCATAAATCGGTCTAAAGTTAATCTATAATGCTGAATTTTGGGCAGGGCATTGGGTGGGTGTCACTAACAAAAGTAGGATAGCTATGGATGTTACGTCTGGGTAATAAAGGCATGCTACCTTGTGATGGAACCACTCAGCCCAAGTCCCCCCAGAGCATATTTGACATCATAAATCGGGCTAAAGTTAATCTATAATGCTGAAGTTTGGGCAGGACATTGGGTGGATGTCACCAACAAAAATATTGTAGTTAAGGGCGTTACATCTGGGAAATAAAGGCATGCTACCTTGTGATGGCACCACTCTGCCCATGTCCCCCTGGAGCATTTTTGACATCACAAGTTGGTCTAAAGTTAATCTATAATGCTGAATTTTGGGCAGGACATTGGGTGGGTGTCACTAACAAAAATAGGATAGCTATGACTGTTACATCAGGGTTATAAAGGTATGCTATCTTGCAACAATTTCCCAAGTACCCCTGAGAGCGTATTTTAAATCAGAAGTTGGTCATATATATTGCTGAATTATGGGCTGGAAATTTGGTGGGTGGCACTAATAAAAACAGGATAGCTATGGGCGTTACATCTGGGAAATAAAGGTATGCTACGTTGTGATGGCACCACTTAACCCAAGTACCGGAAAGAGATTATTTAACATCACAAGCTAGTCAAAAGTTCATCTATAATGCTGAATTTTCGGCAGGACATTGGGTGGGTGGAATGTACAAAAGATAGTATAGTTATAAGCGTTACATCTGGGTAATAAAGGCATGCAAAATTATGATGACACCAATTAAGCCAAGTATCCCTGAGAACGTATTTTACATCAGAAATTGGTCAGAATTTCATCTATAATGCTGAATTTTCGGCAGGACATTGGGTGAATGGAATGTACAAAAAATAGAATAGTTATAAGCATTATATCTGGGTAATAAAGACATGCAAAATTACAATGGCACCAATTAAGCGAAGCACCCCTGAGAGCGTATTTTACATTAGAAATTGGTCAGAATTTCATCCATAATGCTGAATTTTTGACAGGACATTGGGTGGGTGTCACTAACAAAAATAGGATAGCTATTGACGTTACATCTGGGTAATAAAGGCATGCTACCTTGTGATGGAACCACTCAGCCCAAGTCCCCCCACAGCATATTTGACATCATAAATCGGTCTAAAGTTAATCTATAATGCTGAATTTTGGGCAGGACATTGGGTGGGTGTCACTAACAAAAGTAGGATAGCTATGGACGTTACGTCTGGGTAATAAAGGCATGCTACCTTGTGATGGAACCACTCAGCCCAAGTCCCCCCAGAGCATATTTGACATCATAAATCGGTCTAAAGTTAATCTATAATGCTGAAGTTTGGGCAGGACATTGGGTGGGTGGCACTAACAAAAATAGGATAGCTATGACTGTTAAATCAGGGTTATAAAGGTATGCTATCTTGTGATGGCAACAATTTACCAAGTACCCCTGAGAGCGTATTTTAAATCAGAAGTTGGTCATATATATTGCTGAATTATGGGCTGGAAATTTGGTGGGTGGCACTAATAAAAATAGGATAGCTATGGGCGTTACATCTGGGAAATAAAGGCATGCTACGTTGTGATGGCACCACTTAACCCAAGTACCGGAGAGAGATTATTTAACATCACAAGCTAGTCAAAAGTTCATCTATAATGCTGAATTTTCGGCAGGACATTGGGTGGGTGGAATGTACAAAAGATAGGATATTTATAAGCGTTACATCTGGGTAATAAAGGCATGCAAAATTATGATGACACCAATTAAGTCAAGCATCCCTGAGAACGTATTTTACATCAGAAATTGGTCAGAATTTCATCTATAATGCTGAATTTTCGGCAGGACATTGGGTGGATGGAATGTACACAAGATAGGATAGTTATAAGCATTATATCTGGGTAATAAAGACATGCAAAATTACGATGGCACCAATTAAGCGAAGCACCCCTGAGAGCGTATTTTACATTAGAAATTGGTCAGAATTTCATCCATAATGCTGAATTTTTGACAGGACATTGGGTGGGTGCACTAACAAAAATAGGATAGCTATTGACGTTACATCTGGGTAATAAAGGCATGCTACCTTGTGATGGAACCACTCAGCCCAAGTACCCCCAGAGCATATTTGACATCATAAATCGGACTAAAGTTAATCTATAATGCTGAATTTTGGGCAGGACATTGGGTGGGTGTCACTAACAAAAATAGGATAGCTATTGACGTTACATCTGGGTAATAAAGGCATGCTACCTTGTGATGGAACCACTCAGCCCAAGTCCCCCCACAGCATATTTGACATCATAAATCGGTCTAAAGTTAATCTATAATGCTGAATTTTGGGCAGGACATTGGGTGGGTGTCACTAACAAAAGTAGGATAGCTATGGACGTTACGTCTGGGTAATAAAGGCATGCTACCTTGTGATGGGACCACTCAGCCCAAGTCCCCCCAGAGCATATTTGACATCATAAATCGGTCTAAAGTTAATCTATAATGCTGAAGTTTGGGCAGGACATTGGGTGGGTGTCACTAACAAAAATAGGATAGTTATGGACGTTACGTCTGGGAAATAAAGGCATGCTACGTTGTGATGGCACCACTTAACCCAAGTACCGGAGAGAGATTATTTAACATCACAAGCTAGTCAAAAGTTCATCTATAATGCTGAATTTTCGGCAGGACATTGGGTGGGTGGAATGTACAAAAGATAGGATATTTATAAGCGTTACATCTGGGTAATAAAGGCATGCAAAATTATGATGACACCAATTAAGTCAAGCATCCCTGAGAGCGTATTTTACATCAGAAATTGGTCAGAATTTCATCTATAATGCTGAATTTTCGGCAGGACATTGGGTGGATGGAATGTACACAAGATAGGATAGTTATAAGCATTATATCTGGGTAATAAAGACATGCAAAATTACGATGGCACCAATTAAGCGAAGCACCCCTGAGAGCGTATTTTACATTAGAAATTGGTCAGAATTTCATCCATAATGCTGAATTTTTGACAGGACATTGGGTGGGTGCACTAACAAAAATAGGATAGCTATTGACGTTACATCTGGGTAATAAAGGCATGCTACCTTGTGATGGAACCACTCAGCCCAAGTACCCCCAGAGCATATTTGACATCATAAATCGGACTAAAGTTAATCTATAATGCTGAATTTTGGGCAGGACATTGGGTGGGTGTCACTAACAAAAATAGGATAGCTATGGACGTTACGTCTGGGTAATAAAGGCATGCTACCTTGTGATGGAACCACTCAGCCCATGTCCCCCTGGAGCATTTTTGACATCACAAGTTGGTCTAAAGTTCATCTATAATGCTGAAGTTTGGGCAGGACATTGGGTGGATGGCACTAATAAAAATAGGATAGCTATGACTGTTACATCAGGGTTATAAAGGTATGCTATCTTGTGCTGGCAACAATTTACCAAGTACCCCTGAGAGCGTATTTTAAATCAGAAGTTGGTCATATATATTGCTGAATTATGGGCTGGAAATTTGGTGGGTGGCACTAATAAAAATAGGATAGCTATGGGCGTTACATCTGGGAAATAAAGGCATGCTACGTTGTGATGGCACCACTTAACCCAAGTACCGGAGAGAGATTATTTAACATCACAAGCTAGTCAAAAGTTCATCTATAATGCTGAATTTTCGGCAGGACATTGGGTGGGTGGAATGTACAAAAGATAGGATATTTATAAGCGTTACATCTGGGTAATAAAGGCATGCAAAATTATGATGACACCAATTAAGTCAAGCATCCCTGAGAACGTATTTTACATCAGAAAATGGTCAGAATTTCATCTATAATGCTGAATTTTCGGCAGGACATTGGGTGGATGGATTGTACAAAAGATAGGAGAGTTATAAGCATTACATCTGGGTAATAAAGACATGCAAAATTACGATGGCACCAATTAAGCAAAGCACCCCTGAGAGCATATTTTACATTAGAAATTGGTCAGAATTTCATCCATAATGCTGAATTTTTGACAGGACATTGGGTGGGTGTCACTAACAAAAATATGATAGTTATGGGGGTTATATCTCGGAAATAAAGGCATGCTACCTTGTGATGGCACCACTCAGCCCATGTCCCCCTGGAGCATTTTTGACATCACAAGTTGGTCTAAAGTTCATCTATAATGCTGAAGTTTGGGCAGGACATTGGGTGGGTGGCACTAACAAAAATAGGATAGCTATGACTGTTACATCAGGGTTATAAAGGTATGCTATCTTGTGCTGGCAACAATTTACCAAGTACCCCTGAGAGCGTATTTTAAATCAGAAGTTGGTCATATATATTGCTGAATTATGAGCTGGAAATTTGGTGGGTGGCACTAATAAAAATAGGATAGCTATTGACGTTACATCTGGGTAACAAAGGCATGCTACCTTGTGATGGAACCACTCAGCCCAAGTCCCCCCAGAGCATATTTGACATCATAAATCGGTCTAAAGTTAATCTATAATGCTGAATTTTGGGCAGGGCATTGGGTGGGTGTCACTAACAAAAGTAGGATAGCTATGGATGTTACGTCTGGGTAATAAAGGCATGCTACCTTGTGATGGAACCACTCAGTCCAAGTCCCCCCAGAGCATATTTGACATCATAAATCGGTCTAAAGTTAATCTATAATGCTGAATTTTGGGCAGGGCATTGGGTGGGTGTCACTAACAAAAGTAGGATAGCTATGGATGTTACGTCTGGGTAATAAAGGCATGCTACCTTGTGATGGAACCACTCAGCCCAAGTCCCCCCAGAGCATATTTGACATCATAAATCGGTCTAAAGTTAATCTATAATGCTGAATTTTGGGCAGGGCATTCGGTGCGTGTCACCAACAAAAGTAGGATAGCTATGACTGTTACATCAGGGTTATAAAGGCATGCTATCTTGTGATGGCACCACTCTGCCCATGTCCCCCTGGAGCATTTTTGACATCACAAGTTGGTCTAAAGTTAATCTATAATGCTGAATTTTGGGCAGGACATTGGGTGGGTGTCACTAACAAAAATAGGATAGCTATGACTGTTACATCAGGGTTATAAAGGTATGCTATCTTGCAACAATTTACCAAGTACCCCTGAGAGCGTATTTTAAATCAGAAGTTGGTCATATATATTGCTGAATTATGGGCTGGAAATTTGGTGGGTGGCACTAATAAAAACAGGATAGCTATGGGCGTTACATCTGGGAAATAAAGGTATGCTACGTTGTGATGGCACCACTTAACCCAAGTACCGGAAAGAGATTATTTAACATCACAAGCTAGTCAAAAGTTCATCTATAATGCTGAATTTTCGGCAGGACATTGGGTGGGTGGAATGTACAAAAGATAGTATAGTTATAAGCGTTACATCTGGGTAATAAAGGCATGCAAAATTATGATGACACCAATTAAGCCAAGTATCCCTGAGAACGTATTTTACATCAGAAATTGGTCAGAATTTCATCTATAATGCTGAATTTTCGGCAGGACATTGGGTGAATGGAATGTACAAAAAATAGAATAGTTATAAGCATTATATCTGGGTAATAAAGACATGCAAAATTACAATGGCACCAATTAAGCGAAGCACCCCTGAGAGCGTATTTTACATTAGAAATTGGTCAGAATTTCATCCATAATGCTGAATTTTTGACAGGACATTGGGTGGGTGTCACTAACAAAAATAGGATAGCTATTGACGTTACATCTGGGTAATAAAGGCATGCTACCTTGTGATGGAACCACTCAGCCCAAGTCCCCCCACAGCATATTTGACATCATAAATCGGTCTAAAGTTAATCTATAATGCTGAATTTTGGGCAGGACATTGGGTGGGTGTCACTAACAAAAGTAGGATAGCTATGGACGTTACGTCTGGGTAATAAAGGCATGCTACCTTGTGATGGAACCACTCAGCCCAAGTCCCCCCAGAGCATATTTGACATCATAAATCGGTCTAAAGTTAACCTATAATGCTGAAGTTTGGGCAGGACATTGGGTGGGTGGCACTAACAAAAATAGGATAGCTATGACTGTTAAATCAGGGTTATAAAGGTATGCTATCTTGTGATGGCAACAATTTACCAAGTACCCCTGAGAGCGTATTTTAAATCAGAAGTTGGTCATATATATTGCTGAATTATGGGCTGGAAATTTGGTGGGTGGCACTAATAAAAATAGGATAGCTATGGGCGTTACATCTGGGAAATAAAGGCATGCTACGTTGTGATGGCACCACTTAACCCAAGTACCGGAGAGAGATTATTTAACATCACAAGCTAGTCAAAAGTTCATCTATAATGCTGAATTTTCGGCAGGACATTGGGTGGGTGGAATGTACAAAAGATAGGATATTTATAAGCGTTACATCTGGGTAATAAAGGCATGCAAAATTATGATGACACCAATTAAGTCAAGCATCCCTGAGAACGTATTTTACATCAGAAATTGGTCAGAATTTCATCTATAATGCTGAATTTTCGGCAGGACATTGGGTGGATGGAATGTACACAAGATAGGATAGTTATAAGCATTATATCTGGGTAATAAAGACATGCAAAATTACGATGGCACCAATTAAGCGAAGCACCCCTGAGAGCGTATTTTACATTAGAAATTGGTCAGAATTTCATCGATAATGCTGAATTTTTGACAGGACATTGGGTGGGTGCACTAACAAAAATAGGATAGCTATTGACGTTAGATCTGGGTAATAAAGGCATGCTACCTTGTGATGGAACCACTCAGCCCAAGTACCCCCAGAGCATATTTGACATCATAAATCGGACTAAAGTTAATCTATAATGCTGAATTTTGGGCAGGACATTGGGTGGGTGTCACTAACAAAAATAGGATAGCTATGGACGTTACGTCTGGGTAATAAAGGCATGCTACCTTGTGATGGAACCACTCAGCCCATGTCCCCCTGGAGTATTTTTGACATCACAAGTTGGTCTAAAGTTCATCTATAATGCTGAAGTTTGGGCAGGACATTGGGTGGATGGCACTAATAAAAATAGGATAGCTATGACTGTTACATCAGGGTTATAAAGGTATGCTATCTTGTGCTGGCAACAATTTACCAAGTACCCCTGAGAGCGTATTTTAAATCAGAAGTTGGTCATATATATTGCTGAATTATGGGCTGGAAATTTGGTGGGTGGCACTAATAAAAATAGGATAGCTATGGGCGTTACATCTGGGAAATAAAGGCATGCTACGTTGTGATGGCACCACTTAACCCAAGTACCGGAGAGAGATTATTTAACATCACAAGCTAGTCAAAAGTTCATCTATAATGCTGAATTTTCGGCAGGACATTGGGTGGGTGGAATGTACAAAAGATAGGATATTTATAAGCGTTACATCTGGGTAATAAAGGCATGCAAAATTATGATGACACCAATTAAGTCAAGCATCCCTGAGAACGTATTTTACATCAGAAAATGGTCAGAATTTCATCTATAATGCTGAATTTTCGGCAGGACATTGGGTGGATGGATTGTACAAAAGATAGGAGAGTTATAAGCATTACATCTGGGTAATAAAGACATGCAAAATTACGATGGCACCAATTAAGCGAAGCACCCCTGAGAGCATATTTTACATTAGAAATTGGTCAGAATTTCATCCATAATGCTGAATTTTTGACAGGACATTGGGTGGGTGTCACTAACAAAAATATGATAGTTATGGGGGTTATATCTGGGAAATAAAGGCATGCTACCTTGTGATGGCACCACTCAGCCCATGTCCCCCTGGAGCATTTTTGACATCACAAGTTGGTCTAAAGTTCATCTATAATGCTGAAGTTTGGGCAGGACATTGGGTGGGTGGCACTAACAAAAATAGGATAGCTATGACTGTTACATCAGGGTTATAAAGGTATGCTATCTTGTGCTGGCAACAATTTACCAAGTACCCCTGAGAGCGTATTTTAAATCAGAAGTTGGTCATATATATTGCTGAATTATGAGCTGGAAATTTGGTGGGTGGCACTAATAAAAATAGGATAGCTATTGACGTTACATCTGGGTAACAAAGGCATGCTACCTTGTGATGGAACCACTCAGCCCAAGTCCCCCCAGAGCATATTTGACATCATAAATCGGTCTAAAGTTAATCTATAATGCTGAATTTTGGGCAGGGCATTGGGTGGGTGTCACTAACAAAAGTAGGATAGCTATGGATGTTACGTCTGGGTAATAAAGGCATGCTACCTTGTGATGGAACCACTCAGTCCAAGTCCCCCCAGAGCATATTTGACATCATAAATCGGTCTAAAGTTAATCTATAATGCTGAATTTTGGGCAGGGCATTGGGTGGGTGTCACTAACAAAAGTAGGATAGCTATGGATGTTACGTCTGGGTAATAAAGGCATGCTACCTTGTGATGGAACCACTCAGCCCAAGTCCCCCCAGAGCATATTTGACATCATAAATCGGTCTAAAGTTAATCTATAATGCTGAATTTTGGGCAGGGCATTGGGTGGGTGTCACTAACAAAAGTAGGATAGCTATGGATGTTACGTCTGGGTAATAAAGGCATGCTACCTTGTGATGGAACCACTCAGCCCAAGTCCCCCCAGAGCATATTTGACATCATAAATCGGTCTAAAGTTAATCTATAATGCTGAATTTTGGGCAGGGCATTGGGTGGGTGTCACTAGCAAAAGTAGGATAGCTATGGATGTTACGTCTGGGTAATAAAGGCATGCTACCTTGTGATGGAACCACTCAGCCCAAGTCCCCCCAGAGCATATTTGACATCATAAATCGGTCTAAAGTTAATCTATAATGCTGAAGTTTGGGCAGGACATTGGGTGGATGTCACCAACAAAAATATTATAGTTAAGGGCGTTACATCTGGGAAATAAAGGCATGCTACCTTGTGATGGAACCACTCTGCCCATGTCCCCCTGGAGCATTTTTGACATCACAAGTTGGTCTAAAGTTAATCTATAATGCTGAATTTTGGGCAGGACATTGGGTGGGTGTCACTAACAAAAATAGGATAGCTATGACTGTTACATCAGGGTTATAAAGGTATGCTATCTTGCAACAATTTACCAAGTACCCCTGAGAGCGTATTTTAAATCAGAAGTTGGTCATATATATTGCTGAATTATGGGCTGGAAATTTGGTGGGTGGCACTAATAAAAACAGGATAGCTATGGGCGTTACATCTGGGAAATAAAGGTATGCTACGTTGTGATGGCACCACTTAACCCAAGTACCGGAAAGAGATTATTTAACATCACAAGCTAGTCAAAAGTTCATCTATAATGCTGAATTTTCGGCAGGACATTGGGTGGGTGGAATGTACAAAAGATAGTATAGTTATAAGCGTTACATCTGGGTAATAAAGGCATGCAAAATTATGATGACACCAATTAAGCCAAGTATCCCTGAGAACGTATTTTACATCAGAAATTGGTCAGAATTTCATCTATAATGCTGAATTTTCGGCAGGACATTGGGTGGATGGATTGTACAAAAGATAGGAGAGTTATAAGCATTACATCTGGGTAATAAAGACATGCAAAATTACGATGGCACCAATTAAGCGAAGCACCCCTGAGAGCATATTTTACATTAGAAATTGGTCAGAATTTCATCCATAATGCTGAATTTTTGACAGGACATTGGGTGGGTGTCACTAACAAAAATATGATAGTTATGGGGGTTATATCTGGGAAATAAAGGCATGCTACCTTGTGATGGCACCACTCAGCCCATGTCCCCCTGGAGCATTTTTGACATCACAAGTTGGTCTAAAGTTCATCTATAATGCTGAAGTTTGGGCAGGACATTGGGTGGGTGGCACTAACAAAAATAGGATAGCTATGACTGTTACATCAGGGTTATAAAGGTATGCTATCTTGTGCTGGCAACAATTTACCAAGTACCCCTGAGAGCGTATTTTAAATCAGAAGTTGGTCATATATATTGCTGAATTATGAGCTGGAAATTTGGTGGGTGGCACTAATAAAAATAGGATAGCTATTGACGTTACATCTGGGTAACAAAGGCATGCTACCTTGTGATGGAACCACTCAGCCCAAGTCCCCCCAGAGCATATTTGACATCATAAATCGGTCTAAAGTTAATCTATAATGCTGAATTTTGGGCAGGGCATTGGGTGGGTGTCACTAACAAAAGTAGGATAGCTATGGATGTTACGTCTGGGTAATAAAGGCATGCTACCTTGTGATGGAACCACTCAGTCCAAGTCCCCCCAGAGCATATTTGACATCATAAATCGGTCTAAAGTTAATCTATAATGCTGAATTTTGGGCAGGGCATTGGGTGGGTGTCACTAACAAAAGTAGGATAGCTATGGATGTTACGTCTGGGTAATAAAGGCATGCTACCTTGTGATGGAACCACTCAGCCCAAGTCCCCCCAGAGCATATTTGACATCATAAATCGGTCTAAAGTTAATCTATAATGCTGAAGTTTGGGCAGGACATTGGGTGGATGTCACCAACAAAAATATTGTAGTTAAGGGCGTTACATCTGGGAAATAAAGGCATGCTACCTTGTGATGGCACCACTCTGCCCATGTCCCCCTGGAGCATTTTTGACATCACAAGTTGGTCTAAAGTTAATCTATAATGCTGAATTTTGGGCAGGACATTGGGTGGGTGTCACTAACAAAAATAGGATAGCTATGACTGTTACATCAGGGTTATAAAGGTATGCTATCTTGCAACAATTTACCAAGTACCCCTGAGAGCGTATTTTAAATCAGAAGTTGGTCATATATATTGCTGAATTATGGGCTGGAAATTTGGTGGGTCGCACTAATAAAAACAGGATAGCTATGGGCGTTACATCTGGGAAATAAAGGTATGCTACGTTGTGATGGCACCACTTAACCCAAGTACCGGAAAGAGATTATTTAACATCACAAGCTAGTCAAAAGTTCATCTATAATGCTGAATTTTCGGCAGGACATTGGGTGGGTGGAATGTACAAAAGATAGTATAGTTATAAGCGTTACATCTGGGTAATAAAGGCATGCAAAATTATGATGACACCAATTAAGCCAAGTATCCCTGAGAACGTATTTTACATCAGAAATTGGTCAGAATTTCATCTATAATGCTGAATTTTCGGCAGGACATTGGGTGAATGGAATGTACAAAAAATAGAATAGTTATAAGCATTATATCTGGGTAATAAAGACATGCAAAATTACAATGGCACCAATTAAGCGAAGCACCCCTGAGAGCGTATTTTACATTAGAAATTGGTCAGAATTTCATCCATAATGCTGAATTTTTGACAGGACATTGGGTGGGTGTCACTAACAAAAATAGGATAGCTATTGACGTTACATCTGGGTAATAAAGGCATGCTACCTTGTGATGGAACCACTCAGCCCAAGTCCCCCCACAGCATATTTGACATCATAAATCGGTCTAAAGTTAATCTATAATGCTGAATTTTGGGCAGGACATTGGGTGGGTGTCACTAACAAAAGTAGGATAGCTATGGACGTTACGTCTGGGTAATAAAGGCATGCTACCTTGTGATGGAACCACTCAGCCCAAGTCCCCCCAGAGCATATTTGACATCATAAATCGGTCTAAAGTTAATCTATAATGCTGAAGTTTGGGCAGGACATTGGGTGGGTGGCACTAACAAAAATAGGATAGCTATGACTGTTAAATCAGGGTTATAAAGGTATGCTATCTTGTGATGGCAACAATTTACCAAGTACCCCTGAGAGCGTATTTTAAATCAGAAGTTGGTCATATATATTGCTGAATTATGGGCTGGAAATTTGGTGGGTGGCACTAATAAAAATAGGATAGCTATGGGCGTTACATCTGGGAAATAAAGGCATGCTACGTTGTGATGGCACCACTTAACCCAAGTACCGGAGAGAGATTATTTAACATCACAAGCTAGTCAAAAGTTCATCTATAATGCTGAATTTTCGGCAGGACATTGGGTGGGTGGAATGTACAAAAGATAGGATATTTATAAGCGTTACATCTGGGTAATAAAGGCATGCAAAATTATGATGACACCAATTAAGTCAAGCATCCCTGAGAACGTATTTTACATCAGAAATTGGTCAGAATTTCATCTATAATGCTGAATTTTCGGCAGGACATTGGGTGGATGGAATGTACACAAGATAGGATAGTTATAAGCATTATATCTGGGTAATAAAGACATGCAAAATTACGATGGCACCAATTAAGCGAAGCACCCCTGAGAGCGTATTTTACATTAGAAATTGGTCAGAATTTCATCCATAATGCTGAATTTTTGACAGGACATTGGGTGGGTGCACTAACAAAAATAGGATAGCTATTGACGTTACATCTGGGTAATAAAGGCATGCTACCTTGTGATGGAACCACTCAGCCCAAGTACCCCCAGAGCATATTTGACATCATAAATCGGACTAAAGTTAATCTATAATGCTGAATTTTGGGCAGGACATTGGGTGGGTGTCACTAACAAAAATAGGATAGCTATGGACGTTACGTCTGGGTAATAAAGGCATGCTACCTTGTGATGGAACCACTCAGCCCATGTCCCCCTGGAGCATTTTTGACATCACAAGTTGGTCTAAAGTTCATCTATAATGCTGAAGTTTGGGCAGGACATTGGGTGGATGGCACTAATAAAAATAGGATAGCTATGACTGTTACATCAGGGTTATAAAGGTATGCTATCTTGTGCTGGCAACAATTTACCAAGTACCCCTGAGAGCGTATTTTAAATCAGAAGTTGGTCATATATATTGCTGAATTATGGGCTGGAAATTTGGTGGGTGGCACTAATAAAAATAGGATAGCTATGGGCGTTACATCTGGGAAATAAAGGCATGCTACGTTGTGATGGCACCACTTAACCCAAGTACCGGAGAGAGATTATTTAACATCACAAGCTAGTCAAAAGTTCATCTATAATGCTGAATTTTCGGCAGGACATTGGGTGGGTGGAATGTACAAAAGATAGGATATTTATAAGCGTTACATCTGGGTAATAAAGGCATGCAAAATTATGATGACACCAATTAAGTCAAGCATCCCTGAGAACGTATTTTACATCAGAAAATGGTCAGAATTTCATCTATAATGCTGAATTTTCGGCAGGACATTGGGTGGATGGATTGTACAAAAGATAGGAGAGTTATAAGCATTACATCTGGGTAATAAAGACATGCAAAATTACGATGGCACCAATTAAGCAAAGCACCCCTGAGAGCATATTTTACATTAGAAATTGGTCAGAATTTCATCCATAATGCTGAATTTTTGACAGGACATTGGGTGGGTGTCACTAACAAAAATATGATAGTTATGGGGGTTATATCTCGGAAATAAAGGCATGCTACCTTGTGATGGCACCACTCAGCCCATGTCCCCCTGGAGCATTTTTGACATCACAAGTTGGTCTAAAGTTCATCTATAATGCTGAAGTTTGGGCAGGACATTGGGTGGGTGGCACTAACAAAAATAGGATAGCTATGACTGTTACATCAGGGTTATAAAGGTATGCTATCTTGTGCTGGCAACAATTTACCAAGTACCCCTGAGAGCGTATTTTAAATCAGAAGTTGGTCATATATATTGCTGAATTATGAGCTGGAAATTTGGTGGGTGGCACTAATAAAAATAGGATAGCTATTGACGTTACATCTGGGTAACAAAGGCATGCTACCTTGTGATGGAACCACTCAGCCCAAGTCCCCCCAGAGCATATTTGACATCATAAATCGGTCTAAAGTTAATCTATAATGCTGAATTTTGGGCAGGGCATTGGGTGGGTGTCACTAACAAAAGTAGGATAGCTATGGATGTTACGTCTGGGTAATAAAGGCATGCTACCTTGTGATGGAACCACTCAGTCCAAGTCCCCCCAGAGCATATTTGACATCATAAATCGGTCTAAAGTTAATCTATAATGCTGAATTTTGGGCAGGGCATTGGGTGGGTGTCACTAACAAAAGTAGGATAGCTATGGATGTTACGTCTGGGTAATAAAGGCATGCTACCTTGTGATGGAACCACTCAGCCCAAGTCCCCCCAGAGCATATTTGACATCATAAATCGGTCTAAAGTTAATCTATAATGCTGAATTTTGGGCAGGGCATTGGGTGGGTGTCACTAACAAAAGTAGGATAGCTATGGATGTTACGTCTGGGTAATAAAGGCATGCTACCTTGTGATGGAACCACTCAGCCCAAGTCCCCCCAGAGCATATTTGACATCATAAATCGGTCTAAAGTTAATCTATAATGCTGAATTTTGGGCAGGGCATTGGGTGGGTGTCACTAGCAAAAGTAGGATAGCTATGGATGTTACGTCTGGGTAATAAAGGCATGCTACCTTGTGATGGAACCACTCAGCCCAAGTCCCCCCAGAGCATATTTGACATCATAAATCGGTCTAAAGTTAATCTATAATGCTGAAGTTTGGGCAGGACATTGGGTGGATGTCACCAACAAAAATATTATAGTTAAGGGCGTTACATCTGGGAAATAAAGGCATGCTACCTTGTGATGGAACCACTCTGCCCATGTCCCCCTGGAGCATTTTTGACATCACAAGTTGGTCTAAAGTTAATCTATAATGCTGAATTTTGGGCAGGACATTGGGTGGGTGTCACTAACAAAAATAGGATAGCTATGACTGTTACATCAGGGTTATAAAGGTATGCTATCTTGCAACAATTTACCAAGTACCCCTGAGAGCGTATTTTAAATCAGAAGTTGGTCATATATATTGCTGAATTATGGGCTGGAAATTTGGTGGGTGGCACTAATAAAAACAGGATAGCTATGGGCGTTACATCTGGGAAATAAAGGTATGCTACGTTGTGATGGCACCACTTAACCCAAGTACCGGAAAGAGATTATTTAACATCACAAGCTAGTCAAAAGTTCATCTATAATGCTGAATTTTCGGCAGGACATTGGGTGGGTGGAATGTACAAAAGATAGTATAGTTATAAGCGTTACATCTGGGTAATAAAGGCATGCAAAATTATGATGACACCAATTAAGCCAAGTATCCCTGAGAACGTATTTTACATCAGAAATTGGTCAGAATTTCATCTATAATGCTGAATTTTCGGCAGGACATTGGGTGAATGGAATGTACAAAAAATAGAATAGTTATAAGCATTATATCTGGGTAATAAAGACATGCAAAATTACAATGGCACCAATTAAGCGAAGCACCCCTGAGAGCGTATTTTACATTAGAAATTGGTCAGAATTTCATCCATAATGCTGAATTTTTGACAGGACATTGGGTGGGTGTCACTAACAAAAATAGGATAGCTATTGACGTTACATCTGGGTAATAAAGGCATGCTACCTTGTGATGGAACCACTCAGCCCAAGTCCCCCCACAGCATATTTGACATCATAAATCGGTCTAAAGTTAATCTATAATGCTGAATTTTGGGCAGGACATTGGGTGGGTGTCACTAACAAAAATAGGATAGCTATGGACGTTACGTCTGGGTAATAAAGGCATGCTACCTTGTGATGGAACCACTCAGCCCAAGTCCCCCCAGAGCATATTTGACATCATAAATCGGTCTAAAGTTAATCTATAATGCTGAAGTTTGGGCAGGACATTGGGTGGGTGGCACTAACAAAAATAGGATAGCTATGACTGTTAAATCAGGGTTATAAAGGTATGCTATCTTGTGATGGCAACAATTTACCAAGTACCCCTGAGAGCGTATTTTAAATCAGAAGTTGGTCATATATATTGCTGAATTATGGGCTGGAAATTTGGTGGGTGGCACTAATAAAAACAGGATAGCTATGGGCGTTACATCTGGGAAATAAAGGTATGCTACGTTGTGATGGCACCACTTAACCCAAGTACCGGAAAGAGATTATTTAACATCACAAGCTAGTCAAAAGTTCATCTATAATGCTGAATTTTCGGCAGGACATTGGGTGGGTGGAATGTACAAAAGATAGTATAGTTATAAGCGTTACATCTGGGTAATAAAGGCATGCAAAATTATGATGACACCAATTAAGCCAAGTATCCCTGAGAACGTATTTTACATCAGAAATTGGTCAGAATTTCATCTATAATGCTGAATTTTCGGCAGGACATTGGGTGAATGGAATGTACAAAAAATAGAATAGTTATAAGCATTATATCTGGGTAATAAAGACATGCAAAATTACAATGGCACCAATTAAGCGAAGCACCCCTGAGAGCGTATTTTACATTAGAAATTGGTCAGAATTTCATCCATAATGCTGAATTTTTGACAGGACATTGGGTGGGTGTCACTAACAAAAATAGGATAGCTATTGACGTTACATCTGGGTAATAAAGGCATGCTACCTTGTGATGGAACCACTCAGCCCAAGTCCCCCCACAGCATATTTGACATCATAAATCGGTCTAAAGTTAATCTATAATGCTGAATTTTGGGCAGGACATTGGGTGGGTGTCACTAACAAAAATAGGATAGCTATGGACGTTACGTCTGGGTAATAAAGGCATGCTACCTTGTGATGGAACCACTCAGCCCAAGTCCCCCCAGAGCATATTTGACATCATAAATCGGTCTAAAGTTAATCTATAATGCTGAAGTTTGGGCAGGACATTGGGTGGGTGGCACTAACAAAAATAGGATAGCTATGACTGTTAAATCAGGGTTATAAAGGTATGCTATCTTGTGATGGCAACAATTTACCAAGTACCCCTGAGAGCGTATTTTAAATCAGAAGTTGGTCATATATATTGCTGAATTATGGGCTGGAAATTTGGTGGGTGGCACTAATAAAAATAGGATAGCTATGGGCGTTACATCTGGGAAATAAAGGTATGCTACGTTGTGATGGCACCACTTAACCCAAGTACCGGAAAGAGATTATTTAACATCACAAGCTAGTCAAAAGTTCATCTATAATGCTGAATTTTCGGCAGGACATTGGGTGGGTGGAATGTACAAAAGATAGTATAGTTATAAGCGTTACATCTGGGTAATAAAGGCATGCAAAATTATGATGACACCAATTAAGCCAAGTATCCCTGAGAACGTATTTTACATCAGAAATTGGTCAGAATTTCATCTATAATGCTGAATTTTCGGCAGGACATTGGGTGAATGGAATGTACAAAAAATAGAATAGTTATAAGCATTATATCTGGGTAATAAAGACATGCAAAATTACAATGGCACCAATTAAGCCAAGCACCCCTGAGAGCGTATTTTACATTAGAAATTGGTCAGAATTTCATCCATAATGCTGAATTTTTGACAGGACATTGGGTGGGTGTCACTAACAAAAATAGGATAGCTATTGACGTTACATCTGGGTAATAAAGGCATGCTACCTTGTGATGGAACCACTCAGCCCAAGTCCCCCCACAGCATATTTGACATTATAAATCGGTCTAAAGTTAATCTATAATGCTGAATTTTGGGCAGGACATTGGGTGGGTGTCACTAACAAAAATAGGATAGCTATGGACGTTACGTCTGGGTAATAAAGGCATTCTACCTTGTGATGGAACCACTCAGCCCAAGTCCCCCCAGAGCATATTTGACATCATAAATCGGACTAAAGTTAATCTATAATGCTGAATTTTGGGCAGGACATTGGGTGGGTGTCACTAACAAAAATAGGATAGCTATGGACGTTACGTCTGGGTAATAAAGGCATGCTACCTTGTGATGGAACCACTCAGCCCAAGTCCCCCCAGAGCATATTTGACATCATAAATCGGTCTAAAGTTAATCTAAAATGCTGAATTTGGGGCAGGGCATTGGGTGGGTGTCACTAACAAAAGTAGGATAGCTATGTACGTTACGTCTGGGTAACAAAGGCATGCTACCTTGTGATGGAACCACTCAGCCCAAGTCCCCCCAGAGCATATTTGACATCATAAATTGGTCTAAAGTGAATCTATAATGCTGAATTTTGGGCAAGACATTGGGTGGGTGTCACTAACAAAAATATGATAGTTATGGGGGTTATATCTGGGAAATAAAGGCATGCTACCTTGTGATGGCACCACTCAGCCCATGTCCCCCTGGAGCATTTTTGACATCACAAGTTGGTCTAAAGTTCATCTATAATGCTGAAGTTTGGGCAGGACATTGGGTGGATGGCACTAATAAAAATAGGATAGCTATGACTGTTACATCAGGGTTATAAAGGTATGCTATCTTGTGCTGGCAACAATTTACCAAGTACCCCTGAGAGCGTATTTTAAATCAGAAGTTGGTCATATATATTGCTGAATTATGGGCTGGAAATTTGGTGGGTGGCACTAATAAAAATAGGATAGCTATGGGCGTTACATCTGGGAAATAAAGGTATGCTACGTTGTGATGGCACCACTTAACCCAAGTACCGGAAAGAGATTATTTAACATCACAAGCTAGTCAAAAGTTCATCTATAATGCTGAATTTTCGGCAGGACATTGGGTGGGTGGAATGTACAAAAGATAGTATAGTTATAAGCGTTACATCTGGGTAATAAAGGCATGCAAAATTATGATGACACCAATTAAGCCAAGTATCCCTGAGAGCGTATTTTACATTAGAAATTGGTCAGAATTTCATCCATAATGCTGAATTTTTGACAGGACATTGGGTGGGTGTCACTAACAAAAATAGGATAGCTATTGACGTTACATCTGGGTAATAAAGGCATGCTACCTTGTGATGGAACCACTCAGCCCAAGTCCCCCCACAGCATATTTGACATCATAAATCGGTCTAAAGTTAATCTATAATGCTGAATTTTGGGCAGGACATTGGGTGGGTGTCACTAACAAAAGTAGGATAGCTATGGACGTTACGTCTGGGTAATAAAGGCATGCTACCTTGTGATGGAACCACTCAGCCCAAGTCCCCCCAGAGCATATTTGACATCATAAATCGGTCTAAAGTTAACCTATAATGCTGAAGTTTGGGCAGGACATTGGGTGGGTGGCACTAACAAAAATAGGATAGCTATGACTGTTAAATCAGGGTTATAAAGGTATGCTATCTTGTGATGGCAACAATTTACCAAGTACCCCTGAGAGCGTATTTTAAATCAGAAGTTGGTCATATATATTGCTGAATTATGGGCTGGAAATTTGGTGGGTGGCACTAATAAAAATAGGATAGCTATGGGCGTTACATCTGGGAAATAAAGGCATGCTACGTTGTGATGGCACCACTTAACCCAAGTACCGGAGAGAGATTATTTAACATCACAAGCTAGTCAAAAGTTCATCTATAATGCTGAATTTTCGGCAGGACATTGGGTGGGTGGAATGTACAAAAGATAGGATATTTATAAGCGTTACATCTGGGTAATAAAGGCATGCAAAATTATGATGACACCAATTAAGTCAAGCATCCCTGAGAACGTATTTTACATCAGAAATTGGTCAGAATTTCATCTATAATGCTGAATTTTCGGCAGGACATTGGGTGGATGGAATGTACACAAGATAGGATAGTTATAAGCATTATATCTGGGTAATAAAGACATGCAAAATTACGATGGCACCAATTAAGCGAAGCACCCCTGAGAGCGTATTTTACATTAGAAATTGGTCAGAATTTCATCGATAATGCTGAATTTTTGACAGGACATTGGGTGGGTGCACTAACAAAAATAGGATAGCTATTGACGTTAGATCTGGGTAATAAAGGCATGCTACCTTGTGATGGAACCACTCAGCCCAAGTACCCCCAGAGCATATTTGACATCATAAATCGGACTAAAGTTAATCTATAATGCTGAATTTTGGGCAGGACATTGGGTGGGTGTCACTAACAAAAATAGGATAGCTATGGACGTTACGTCTGGGTAATAAAGGCATGCTACCTTGTGATGGAACCACTCAGCCCATGTCCCCCTGGAGTATTTTTGACATCACAAGTTGGTCTAAAGTTCATCTATAATGCTGAAGTTTGGGCAGGACATTGGGTGGATGGCACTAATAAAAATAGGATAGCTATGACTGTTACATCAGGGTTATAAAGGTATGCTATCTTGTGCTGGCAACAATTTACCAAGTACCCCTGAGAGCGTATTTTAAATCAGAAGTTGGTCATATATATTGCTGAATTATGGGCTGGAAATTTGGTGGGTGGCACTAATAAAAATAGGATAGCTATGGGCGTTACATCTGGGAAATAAAGGCATGCTACGTTGTGATGGCACCACTTAACCCAAGTACCGGAGAGAGATTATTTAACATCACAAGCTAGTCAAAAGTTCATCTATAATGCTGAATTTTCGGCAGGACATTGGGTGGGTGGAATGTACAAAAGATAGGATATTTATAAGCGTTACATCTGGGTAATAAAGGCATGCAAAATTATGATGACACCAATTAAGTCAAGCATCCCTGAGAACGTATTTTACATCAGAAAATGGTCAGAATTTCATCTATAATGCTGAATTTTCGGCAGGACATTGGGTGGATGGATTGTACAAAAGATAGGAGAGTTATAAGCATTACATCTGGGTAATAAAGACATGCAAAATTACGATGGCACCAATTAAGCGAAGCACCCCTGAGAGCATATTTTACATTAGAAATTGGTCAGAATTTCATCCATAATGCTGAATTTTTGACAGGACATTGGGTGGGTGTCACTAACAAAAATATGATAGTTATGGGGGTTATATCTGGGAAATAAAGGCATGCTACCTTGTGATGGCACCACTCAGCCCATGTCCCCCTGGAGCATTTTTGACATCACAAGTTGGTCTAAAGTTCATCTATAATGCTGAAGTTTGGGCAGGACATTGGGTGGGTGGCACTAACAAAAATAGGATAGCTATGACTGTTACATCAGGGTTATAAAGGTATGCTATCTTGTGCTGGCAACAATTTACCAAGTACCCCTGAGAGCGTATTTTAAATCAGAAGTTGGTCATATATATTGCTGAATTATGAGCTGGAAATTTGGTGGGTGGCACTAATAAAAATAGGATAGCTATTGACGTTACATATGGGTAACAAAGGCATGCTACCTTGTGATGGAACCACTCAGCCCAAGTCCCCCCAGAGCATATTTGACATCATAAATCGGTCTAAAGTTAATCTATAATGCTGAATTTTGGGCAGGGCATTGGGTGGGTGTCACTAACAAAAGTAGGATAGCTATGGACGTTACGTCTGGGTAATAAAGGCATGCTACCTTGTGATGGAACCACTCAGCCCAAGTCCCCCCAGAGCATATTTGACATCATAAATCGGTCTAAAGTTAACCTATAATGCTGAAGTTTGGGCAGGACATTGGGTGGGTGGCACTAACAAAAATAGGATAGCTATGACTGTTAAATCAGGGTTATAAAGGTATGCTATCTTGTGATGGCAACAATTTACCAAGTACCCCTGAGAGCGTATTTTAAATCAGAAGTTGGTCATATATATTGCTGAATTATGGGCTGGAAATTTGGTGGGTGGCACTAATAAAAATAGGATAGCTATGGGCGTTACATCTGGGAAATAAAGGCATGCTACGTTGTGATGGCACCACTTAACCCAAGTACCGGAGAGAGATTATTTAACATCACAAGCTAGTCAAAAGTTCATCTATAATGCTGAATTTTCGGCAGGACATTGGGTGGGTGGAATGTACAAAAGATAGGATATTTATAAGCGTTACATCTGGGTAATAAAGGCATGCAAAATTATGATGACACCAATTAAGTCAAGCATCCCTGAGAACGTATTTTACATCAGAAATTGGTCAGAATTTCATCTATAATGCTGAATTTTCGGCAGGACATTGGGTGGATGGAATGTACACAAGATAGGATAGTTATAAGCATTATATCTGGGTAATAAAGACATGCAAAATTACGATGGCACCAATTAAGCGAAGCACCCCTGAGAGCGTATTTTACATTAGAAATTGGTCAGAATTTCATCGATAATGCTGAATTTTTGACAGGACATTGGGTGGGTGCACTAACAAAAATAGGATAGCTATTGACGTTAGATCTGGGTAATAAAGGCATGCTACCTTGTGATGGAACCACTCAGCCCAAGTACCCCCAGAGCATATTTGACATCATAAATCGGACTAAAGTTAATCTATAATGCTGAATTTTGGGCAGGACATTGGGTGGGTGTCACTAACAAAAATAGGATAGCTATGGACGTTACGTCTGGGTAATAAAGGCATGCTACCTTGTGATGGAACCACTCAGCCCATGTCCCCCTGGAGTATTTTTGACATCACAAGTTGGTCTAAAGTTCATCTATAATGCTGAAGTTTGGGCAGGACATTGGGTGGATGGCACTAATAAAAATAGGATAGCTATGACTGTTACATCAGGGTTATAAAGGTATGCTATCTTGTGCTGGCAACAATTTACCAAGTACCCCTGAGAGCGTATTTTAAATCAGAAGTTGGTCATATATATTGCTGAATTATGGGCTGGAAATTTGGTGGGTGGCACTAATAAAAATAGGATAGCTATGGGCGTTACATCTGGGAAATAAAGGCATGCTACGTTGTGATGGCACCACTTAACCCAAGTACCGGAGAGAGATTATTTAACATCACAAGCTAGTCAAAAGTTCATCTATAATGCTGAATTTTCGGCAGGACATTGGGTGGGTGGAATGTACAAAAGATAGGATATTTATAAGCGTTACATCTGGGTAATAAAGGCATGCAAAATTATGATGACACCAATTAAGTCAAGCATCCCTGAGAACGTATTTTACATCAGAAAATGGTCAGAATTTCATCTATAATGCTGAATTTTCGGCAGGACATTGGGTGGATGGATTGTACAAAAGATAGGAGAGTTATAAGCATTACATCTGGGTAATAAAGACATGCAAAATTACGATGGCACCAATTAAGCGAAGCACCCCTGAGAGCATATTTTACATTAGAAATTGGTCAGAATTTCATCCATAATGCTGAATTTTTGACAGGACATTGGGTGGGTGTCACTAACAAAAATATGATAGTTATGGGGGTTATATCTGGGAAATAAAGGCATGCTACCTTGTGATGGCACCACTCAGCCCATGTCCCCCTGGAGCATTTTTGACATCACAAGTTGGTCTAAAGTTCATCTATAATGCTGAAGTTTGGGCAGGACATTGGGTGGGTGGCACTAACAAAAATAGGATAGCTATGACTGTTACATCAGGGTTATAAAGGTATGCTATCTTGTGCTGGCAACAATTTACCAAGTACCCCTGAGAGCGTATTTTAAATCAGAAGTTGGTCATATATATTGCTGAATTATGAGCTGGAAATTTGGTGGGTGGCACTAATAAAAATAGGATAGCTATTGACGTTACATCTGGGTAACAAAGGCATGCTACCTTGTGATGGAACCACTCAGCCCAAGTCCCCCCAGAGCATATTTGACATCATAAATCGGTCTAAAGTTAATCTATAATGCTGAATTTTGGGCAGGGCATTGGGTGGGTGTCACTAACAAAAGTAGGATAGCTATGGATGTTACGTCTGGGTAATAAAGGCATGCTACCTTGTGATGGAACCACTCAGTCCAAGTCCCCCCAGAGCATATTTGACATCATAAATCGGTCTAAAGTTAATCTATAATGCTGAATTTTGGGCAGGGCATTGGGTGGGTGTCACTAACAAAAGTAGGATAGCTATGGATGTTACGTCTGGGTAATAAAGGCATGCTACCTTGTGATGGAACCACTCAGCCCAAGTCCCCCCAGAGCATATTTGACATCATAAATCGGTCTAAAGTTAATCTATAATGCTGAATTTTGGGCAGGGCATTGGGTGGGTGTCACTAACAAAAGTAGGATAGCTATGGATGTTACGTCTGGGTAATAAAGGCATGCTACCTTGTGATGGAACCACTCAGCCCAAGTCCCCCCAGAGCATATTTGACATCATAAATCGGTCTAAAGTTAATCTATAATGCTGAATTTTGGGCAGGGCATTGGGTGGGTGTCACTAGCAAAAGTAGGATAGCTATGGATGTTACGTCTGGGTAATAAAGGCATGCTACCTTGTGATGGAACCACTCAGCCCAAGTCCCCCCAGAGCATATTTGACATCATAAATCGGTCTAAAGTTAATCTATAATGCTGAAGTTTGGGCAGGACATTGGGTGGATGTCACCAACAAAAATATTATAGTTAAGGGCGTTACATCTGGGAAATAAAGGCATGCTACCTTGTGATGGAACCACTCTGCCCATGTCCCCCTGGAGCATTTTTGACATCACAAGTTGGTCTAAAGTTAATCTATAATGCTGAATTTTGGGCAGGACATTGGGTGGGTGTCACTAACAAAAATAGGATAGCTATGACTGTTACATCAGGGTTATAAAGGTATGCTATCTTGCAACAATTTACCAAGTACCCCTGAGAGCGTATTTTAAATCAGAAGTTGGTCATATATATTGCTGAATTATGGGCTGGAAATTTGGTGGGTGGCACTAATAAAAACAGGATAGCTATGGGCGTTACATCTGGGAAATAAAGGTATGCTACGTTGTGATGGCACCACTTAACCCAAGTACCGGAAAGAGATTATTTAACATCACAAGCTAGTCAAAAGTTCATCTATAATGCTGAATTTTCGGCAGGACATTGGGTGGGTGGAATGTACAAAAGATAGTATAGTTATAAGCGTTACATCTGGGTAATAAAGGCATGCAAAATTATGATGACACCAATTAAGCCAAGTATCCCTGAGAACGTATTTTACATCAGAAATTGGTCAGAATTTCATCTATAATGCTGAATTTTCGGCAGGACATTGGGTGAATGGAATGTACAAAAAATAGAATAGTTATAAGCATTATATCTGGGTAATAAAGACATGCAAAATTACAATGGCACCAATTAAGCGAAGCACCCCTGAGAGCGTATTTTACATTAGAAATTGGTCAGAATTTCATCCATAATGCTGAATTTTTGACAGGACATTGGGTGGGTGTCACTAACAAAAATAGGATAGCTATTGACGTTACATCTGGGTAATAAAGGCATGCTACCTTGTGATGGAACCACTCAGCCCAAGTCCCCCCACAGCATATTTGACATCATAAATCGGTCTAAAGTTAATCTATAATGCTGAATTTTGGGCAGGACATTGGGTGGGTGTCACTAACAAAAATAGGATAGCTATGGACGTTACGTCTGGGTAATAAAGGCATGCTACCTTGTGATGGAACCACTCAGCCCAAGTCCCCCCAGAGCATATTTGACATCATAAATCGGTCTAAAGTTAATCTATAATGCTGAAGTTTGGGCAGGACATTGGGTGGGTGGCACTAACAAAAATAGGATAGCTATGACTGTTAAATCAGGGTTATAAAGGTATGCTATCTTGTGATGGCAACAATTTACCAAGTACCCCTGAGAGCGTATTTTAAATCAGAAGTTGGTCATATATATTGCTGAATTATGGGCTGGAAATTTGGTGGGTGGCACTAATAAAAACAGGATAGCTATGGGCGTTACATCTGGGAAATAAAGGTATGCTACGTTGTGATGGCACCACTTAACCCAAGTACCGGAAAGAGATTATTTAACATCACAAGCTAGTCAAAAGTTCATCTATAATGCTGAATTTTCGGCAGGACATTGGGTGGGTGGAATGTACAAAAGATAGTATAGTTATAAGCGTTACATCTGGGTAATAAAGGCATGCAAAATTATGATGACACCAATTAAGCCAAGTATCCCTGAGAACGTATTTTACATCAGAAATTGGTCAGAATTTCATCTATAATGCTGAATTTTCGGCAGGACATTGGGTGAATGGAATGTACAAAAAATAGAATAGTTATAAGCATTATATCTGGGTAATAAAGACATGCAAAATTACAATGGCACCAATTAAGCGAAGCACCCCTGAGAGCGTATTTTACATTAGAAATTGGTCAGAATTTCATCCATAATGCTGAATTTTTGACAGGACATTGGGTGGGTGTCACTAACAAAAATAGGATAGCTATTGACGTTACATCTGGGTAATAAAGGCATGCTACCTTGTGATGGAACCACTCAGCCCAAGTCCCCCCACAGCATATTTGACATCATAAATCGGTCTAAAGTTAATCTATAATGCTGAATTTTGGGCAGGACATTGGGTGGGTGTCACTAACAAAAATAGGATAGCTATGGACGTTACGTCTGGGTAATAAAGGCATGCTACCTTGTGATGGAACCACTCAGCCCAAGTCCCCCCAGAGCATATTTGACATCATAAATCGGTCTAAAGTTAATCTATAATGCTGAAGTTTGGGCAGGACATTGGGTGGGTGGCACTAACAAAAATAGGATAGCTATGACTGTTAAATCAGGGTTATAAAGGTATGCTATCTTGTGATGGCAACAATTTACCAAGTACCCCTGAGAGCGTATTTTAAATCAGAAGTTGGTCATATATATTGCTGAATTATGGGCTGGAAATTTGGTGGGTGGCACTAATAAAAATAGGATAGCTATGGGCGTTACATCTGGGAAATAAAGGTATGCTACGTTGTGATGGCACCACTTAACCCAAGTACCGGAAAGAGATTATTTAACATCACAAGCTAGTCAACAGTTCATCTATAATGCTGAATTTTCGGCAGGACATTGGGTGGGTGGAATGTACAAAAGATAGTATAGTTATAAGCGTTACATCTGGGTAATAAAGGCATGCAAAATTATGATGACACCAATTAAGCCAAGTATCCCTGAGAACGTATTTTACATCAGAAATTGGTCAGAATTTCATCTATAATGCTGAATTTTCGGCAGGACATTGGGTGAATGGAATGTACAAAAAATAGAATAGTTATAAGCATTATATCTGGGTAATAAAGACATGCAAAATTACAATGGCACCAATTAAGCCAAGCACCCCTGAGAGCGTATTTTACATTAGAAATTGGTCAGAATTTCATCCATAATGCTGAATTTTTGACAGGACATTGGGTGGGTGTCACTAACAAAAATAGGATAGCTATTGACGTTACATCTGGGTAATAAAGGCATGCTACCTTGTGATGGAACCACTCAGCCCAAGTCCCCCCACAGCATATTTGACATTATAAATCGGTCTAAAGTTAATCTATAATGCTGAATTTTGGGCAGGACATTGGGTGGGTGTCACTAACAAAAATAGGATAGCTATGGACGTTACGTCTGGGTAATAAAGGCATTCTACCTTGTGATGGAACCACTCAGCCCAAGTCCCCCCAGAGCATATTTGACATCATAAATCGGACTAAAGTTAATCTATAATGCTGAATTTTGGGCAGGACATTGGGTGGGTGTCACTAACAAAAATAGGATAGCTATGGACGTTACGTCTGGGTAATAAAGGCATGCTACCTTGTGATGGAACCACTCAGCCCAAGTCCCCCCAGAGCATATTTGACATCATAAATCGGTCTAAAGTTAATCTAAAATGCTGAATTTGGGGCAGGGCATTGGGTGGGTGTCACTAACAAAAGTAGGATAGCTATGTACGTTACGTCTGGGTAACAAAGGCATGCTACCTTGTGATGGAACCACTCAGCCCAAGTCCCCCCAGAGCATATTTGACATCATAAATTGGTCTAAAGTGAATCTATAATGCTGAATTTTGGGCAAGACATTGGGTGGGTGTCACTAACAAAAATATGATAGTTATGGGGGTTATATCTGGGAAATAAAGGCATGCTACCTTGTGATGGCACCACTCAGCCCATGTCCCCCTGGAGCATTTTTGACATCACAAGTTGGTCTAAAGTTCATCTATAATGCTGAAGTTTGGGCAGGACATTGGGTGGATGGCACTAATAAAAATAGGATAGCTATGACTGTTACATCAGGGTTATAAAGGTATGCTATCTTGTGCTGGCAACAATTTACCAAGTACCCCTGAGAGCGTATTTTAAATCAGAAGTTGGTCATATATATTGCTGAATTATGGGCTGGAAATTTGGTGGGTGGCACTAATAAAAATAGGATAGCTATGGGCGTTACATCTGGGAAATAAAGGTATGCTACGTTGTGATGGCACCACTTAACCCAAGTACCGGAAAGAGATTATTTAACATCACAAGCTAGTCAAAAGTTCATCTATAATGCTGAATTTTCGGCAGGACATTGGGTGGGTGGAATGTACAAAAGATAGTATAGTTATAAGCGTTACATCTGGGTAATAAAGGCATGCAAAATTATGATGACACCAATTAAGCCAAGTATCCCTGAGAACGTATTTTACATCAGAAATTGGTCAGAATTTCATCTATAATGCTGAATTTTCGGCAGGACATTGGGTGAATTGAATGTACAAAAAATAGAATAGTTATAAGCATTATATCTGGGTAATAAAGACATGCAAAATTACAATGGCACCAATTAAGCCAAGCACCCCTGAGAGCGTATTTTACATTAGAAATTGGTCAGAATTTCATCCATAATGCTGAATTTTTGACAGGACATTGGGTGGGTGTCACTAACAAAAATAGGATAGCTATTGACGTTACATCTGGGTAATAAAGGCATGCTACCTTGTGATGGAACCACTCAGCCCAAGTCCCCCCACAGCATATTTGACATTATAAATCGGTCTAAAGTTAATCTATGATGCTGAATTTTGGGCAGGACATTGGGTGGGTGTCACTAACAAAAATAGGATAGATATGGACGTTACGTCTGGGTAATAAAGGCATTCTACCTTGTGATGGAACCACTCAGCCCAAGTCCCCCCAGAGCATATTTGACATCATAAATCGGACTAAAGTTAATCTATAATGCTGAATTTTGGGCAGGACATTGGGTGGGTGTCACTAACAAAAATAGGATAGCTATGGACGTTACGTCTGGGTAATAAAGGCATGCTACCTTGTGATGGAACCACTCAGCCCAAGTCCCCCCAGAGCATATTTGACATCATAAATCGGTCTAAAGTTAATCTATAATGCTGAATTTGGGGCAGGGCATTGGGTGGGTGTCACTAACAAAAGTAGGATAGCTATGTACGTTACGTCTGGGTAACAAAGGCATGCTACCTTGTGATGGAACCACTCAGCCCAAGTCCCCCCAGAGCATATTTGACATCATAAATTGGTCTAAAGTGAATCTATAATGCTGAATTTTGGGCAAGACATTGGGTGGGTGTCACTAACAAAAATATGATAGTTATGGGGGTTATATCTCGGAAATAAAGGCATGCTACCTTGTGATGGCACCACTCAGCCCATGTCCCCCTGGAGCATTTTTGACATCACAAGTTGGTCTAAAGTTCATCTATAATGCTGAAGTTTGGGCAGGACATTGGGTGGGTGGCACTAACAAAAATAGGATAGCTATGACTGTTACATCAGGGTTATAAAGGTATGCTACCTTGTGCTGGCAACAATTTACCAAGTACCCCTGAGAGCGTATTTTAAATCAGAAGTTGGTCATATATATTGCTGAATTATGAGCTGGAAATTTGGTGGGTGGCACTAATAAAAATAGGATAGCTATTGACGTTACATCTGGGTAACAAAGGCATGCTACCTTGTGATGGAACCACTCAGTCCAAGTCCCCCCAGAGCATATTTGACATCATAAATCGGTCTAAAGTTAATCTATAATGCTGAATTTTGGGCAGGGCATTGGGTGGGTGTCACTAACAAAAGTAGGATAGCTATGGATGTTACGTCTGGGTAATAAAGGCATGCTACCTTGTGATGGAACCACTCAGCCCAAGTCCCCCCAGAGCATATTTGACATCATAAATCGGTCTAAAGTGAATCTATAATGCTGAATTTTGGGCAGAACATTGGGTGGGTGTCACTAACAAAAATAGGATAGTTATGGGCATTACATCTGGGAAATAAAGGCATGCTACCTTGTGATGGCACCACTCAGCCCATGTCCCCCTGGAGCATTTTTGACATCACAAGTTGGTCTAAAGTTCATCTATAATGCTGAAGTTTGGGCAGGACATTGGGTGGGTGTCACTAACAAAAATAGGATAGCTATGACTGTTAAATCAGGGTTATAAAGGTATGCTATCTTGTGATGGCAACAATTTACCAAGTACCCCTGAGAGCGTATTTTAAATCAGAAGTTGGTCATATATATTGCTGAATTATGGGCTGGAAATTTGGTGGGTGGCACTAATAAAAATAGGATAGCTATGGGCGTTACATCTGGGAAATAAAGGCATGCTACGTTGTGATGGCACCACTTAACCCAAGTACCGGAGAGAGATTATTTAACATCACAAGCTAGTCAAAAGTTCATCTATAATGCTGAATTTTTGGCAGGACATTGGGTGGGTGGAATGTACAAAAGATAGGATATTTATAAGCGTTACATCTGGGTAATAAAGGCATGCAAAATTATGATGACACCAATTAAGTCAAGCATCCCTGAGAACGTATTTTACATCAGAAATTGGTCAGAATTTCATCTATAATGCTGAATTTTCGGCAGGACATTGGGTGGATGGATTGTACAAAAGATAGGAGAGTTATAAGCATTACATCTGGGTAATAAAGACATGCAAAATTATGATGGCACCAATTAAGCCAAGCACCCCTGAGAGCGTATTTTACATTAGAAATTGGTCAGAATTTCATCCATAATGCTGAATTTTTGACAGGACATTGGGTGGGTGCACTAACAAAAATAGGATAGCTATTGACGTTACATCTGGGTAATAAAGGCATGCTACCTTGTGATGGAACCACTCAGCCCAAGTACCCCCAGAGCATATTTGACATCATAAATCGGACTAAAGTTAATCTATAATGCTGAATTTTGGGCAGGACATTGGGTGGGTGTCACTAACAAAAATAGGATAGCTATGGACGTTACGTCTGGGTAATAAAGGCATTCTACCTTGTGATGGAACCACTCAGCCCAAGTCCCCCCAGAGCATATTTGACATCATAAATCGGACTAAAGTTAATCTATAATGCTGAATTTTGGGCAGGACATTGGGTGGGTGTCACTAACAAAAATAGGATAGCTATGGACGTTACGTCTGGGTAATAAAGGCATGCTACCTTGTGATGGAACCACTCAGCCCAAGTCCCCCCAGAGCATATTTGACATCATAAATCGGTCTAAAGTTAATCTATAATGCTGAATTTGGGGCAGGGCATTGGGTGGGTGTCACTAACAAAAGTAGGATAGCTATGTACGTTACGTCTGGGTAACAAAGGCATGCTACCTTGTGATGGAACCACTCAGCCCAAGTCCCCCCAGAGCATATTTGACATCATAAATTGGTCTAAAGTGAATCTATAATGCTGAATTTTGGGCAAGACATTGGGTGGGTGTCACTAACAAAAATATGATAGTTATGGGGGTTATATCTGGGAAATAAAGGCATGCTACCTTGTGATGGCACCACTCAGCCCATGTCCCCCTGGAGCATTTTTGACATCACAAGTTGGTCTAAAGTTCATCTATAATGCTGAAGTTTGGGCAGGACATTGGGTGGATGGCACTAATAAAAATAGGATAGCTATGACTGTTACATCAGGGTTATAAAGGTATGCTATCTTGTGCTGGCAACAATTTACCAAGTACCCCTGAGAGCGTATTTTAAATCAGAAGTTGGTCATATATATTGCTGAATTATGGGCTGGAAATTTGGTGGGTGGCACTAATAAAAATAGGATAGCTATGGGCGTTACATCTGGGAAATAAAGGCATGCTACGTTGCGATGGCACCACTTAACCCAAGTACCAGAGAGAGATTATTTAACATCACAAGCTAGTCAAAAGTTCATCTATAATGCTGAATTTTCGGAAGGACATTGGGTGGGTGGAATGTACAAAAGATAGGATAGCTATAAGCGTTACATCTGGGTAATAAAGGCATGCAAAATTATGATGACACCAATTAAGCCAAGCATCCCTGAGAACATATTTTACATCAGAAATTGATCAGAATTTCATCTATAATGCTGAATTTTCGGCATGACATTGGGTGGATGGAATGTACACAAGATAGGATAGTTATAAGCATTACATCTGGGTAATAAAGACATGCAAAATTACGATGGCACCAATTAAGCGAAGCACCCCTGAGAGCATATTTTACATTAGAAATTGGTCAGAATTTCATCCATAATGCTGAATTTTTGACAGGACATTGGGTGGGTGTCACTAACAAAAATATGATAGTTATGGGGGTTATATCTGGGAAATAAAGGCATGCTACCTTGTGATGGCACCACTCAGCCCATGTCCCCCTGGAGCATTTTTGACATCACAAGTTGATCTAAAGTTCATCTATAATGCTGAAGTTTGGGCAGGACATTGGGTGGGTGGCACTAACAAAAATAGGATAGCTATGACTGTTACATCAGGGTTATAAAGGTATGCTATCTTGTGCTGGCAACAATTTACCAAGTACCCCTGACAGCGTATTTTAAATCAGAAGTTGGTCATATATATTGCTGAATTATGAGCTGGAAATTTGGTGGGTGGCACTAATAAAAATAGGATAGCTATTGACGTTACATCTGGGTAACAAAGGCATGCTACCTTGTGATGGAACCACTCAGTCCAAGTCCCCCCAGAGCATATTTGACATCATAAATCGGTCTAAAGTTAATCTATAATGCTGAATTTTGGGCAGGGCATTGGGTGGGTGTCACTAACAAAAGTAGGATAGCTATGGATGTTACGTCTGGGTAATAAAGGCATGCTACCTTGTGATGGAACCACTCAGCCCAAGTCCCCCCAGAGCATATTTGACATCATAAATCGGTCTAAAGTTAATCTATAATGCTGAATTTTGGGCAGGGCATTGGGTGGGTGTCACTAACAAAAGTAGGATAGCTATGGATGTTACGTCTGGGTAATAAAGGCATGCTACCTTGTGATGGAACCACTCAGCCCAAGTCCCCCCAGAGCATATTTGACATCATAAATCGGTCTAAAGTTAATCTATAATGCTGAAGTTTGGGCAGGGCATTGGGTCGGTGTCACCAACAAAAGTAGGATAACTATGGGCGTTACGTCTGGGAAATAAAGGCATGCTACCTTGTGATGGCACCACTCTGCCCATGTCCCCCTGGAGCATTTTTGACATCACAAGTTGGTCTAAAGTTAATCTATAATGCTGAATTTTGGGCAGGACATTGGGTGGGTGTCACTAACAAAAATAGGATAGCTATGACTGTTACATCAGGGTTATAAAGGTATGCTATCTTGTGATAGCAACAATTTACCAAGTACCCCTGAGAGCGTATTTTAAATCAGAAGTTGGTCATATATATTGCTGAATTATGGGCTGGAAATTTGGTGGGTGGCACTAATAAAAATAGGATAGCTATGGGCGTTACATCTGGGAAATAAAGGTATGCTACGTTGTGATGGCACCACTTAACCCAAGTACCGGAAAGAGATTATTTAACATCACAAGCTAGTCAAAAGTTCATCTATAATGCTGAATTTTCGGCAGGACATTGGGTGGGTGGAATGTACAAAAGATAGTATAGTTATAAGCGTTACATCTGGGTAATAAAGGTATGCAAAATTATGATGACACCAATTAAGCCAAGTATCCCTGAGAACGTATTTTACATCAGAAATTGGTCAGAATTTCATCTATAATGCTGAATTTTCGGCAGGACATTGGGTGAATGGAATGTACAAAAAATAGAATAGTTATAAGCATTATATCTGGGTAATAAAGACATGCAAAATTACAATGGCACCAATTAAGCCAAGCACCCCTGAGAGCGTATTTTACATTAGAAATTGGTCAGAATTTCATCCATAATGCTGAATTTTTGACAGGACATTGGGTGGGTGTCACTAACAAAAATAGGATAGCTATTGACGTTACATCTGGGTAATAAAGGCATGCTACCTTGTGATGGAACCACTCAGCCCAAGTCCCCCCACAGCATATTTGACATTATAAATCGGTCTAAAGTTAATCTATAATGCTGAATTTTGGGCAGGACATTGGGTGGGTGTCACTAACAAAAATAGGATAGCTATGGACGTTACGTCTGGGTAATAAAGGCATGCTACCTTGTGATGGAACCACTCAGCCCAAGTCCCCCCAGAGCATATTTGACATCATAAATCGGTCTAAAGTTAATCTATAATGCTGAAGTTTGGGCAGGACATTGGGTGGGTGGCACTAACAAAAATAGGATAGCTATGACTGTTAAATCAGGGTTATAAAGGTATGCTATCTTGTGATGGCAACAATTTACCAAGTACCCCTGAGAGCGTATTTTAAATCAGAAGTTGGTCATATATATTGCTGAATTATGGGCTGGAAATTTGGTGGGTGGCACTAATAAAAATAGGATAGCTATGGGCGTTACATCTGGGAAATAAAGGTATGCTACGTTGTGATGGCACCACTTAACCCAAGTACCGGAAAGAGATTATTTAACATCACAAGCTAGTCAAAAGTTCATCTATAATGCTGAATTTTCGGCAGGACATTGGGTGGGTGGAATGTACAAAAGATAGTATAGTTATAAGCGTTACATCTGGGTAATAAAGGCATGCAAAATTATGATGACACCAATTAAGCCAAGTATCCCTGAGAACGTATTTTACATCAGAAATTGGTCAGAATTTCATCTATAATGCTGAATTTTCGGCAGGACATTGGGTGAATGGAATGTACAAAAAATAGAATAGTTATAAGCATTATATCTGGGTAATAAAGACATGCAAAATTACAATGGCACCAATTAAGCCAAGCACCCCTGAGAGCGTATTTTACATTAGAAATTGGTCAGAATTTCATCCATAATGCTGAATTTTTGACAGGACATTGGGTGGGTGTCACTAACAAAAATAGGATAGCTATTGACGTTACATCTGGGTAATAAAGGCATGCTACCTTGTGATGGAACCACTCAGCCCAAGTCCCCCCACAGCATATTTGACATTATAAATCGGTCTAAAGTTAATCTATAATGCTGAATTTTGGGCAGGACATTGGGTGGGTGTCACTAACAAAAATAGGATAGCTATGGACGTTACGTCTGGGTAATAAAGGCATGCTACCTTGTGATGGAACCACTCAGCCCAAGTCCCCCCAGAGCATATTTGACATCATAAATCGGTCTAAAGTTAATCTATAATGCTGAAGTTTGGGCAGGACATTGGGTGGGTGGCACTAACAAAAATAGGATAGCTATGACTGTTAAATCAGGGTTATAAAGGTATGCTATCTTGTGATGGCAACAATTTACCAAGTACCCCTGAGAGCGTATTTTAAATCAGAAGTTGGTCATATATATTGCTGAATTATGGGCTGGAAATTTGGTGGGTGGCACTAATAAAAATAGGATAGCTATGGGCGTTACATCTGGGAAATAAAGGTATGCTACGTTGTGATGGCACCACTTAACCCAAGTACCGGAAAGAGATTATTTAACATCACAAGCTAGTCAAAAGTTCATCTATAATGCTGAATTTTCGGCAGGACATTGGGTGGGTGGAATGTACAAAAGATAGTATAGTTATAAGCGTTACATCTGGGTAATAAAGGCATGCAAAATTATGATGACACCAATTAAGCCAAGTATCCCTGAGAACGTATTTTACATCAGAAATTGGTCAGAATTTCATCTATAATGCTGAATTTTCGGCAGGACATTGGGTAAATGGAATGTACAAAAAATAGAATAGTTATAAGCATTATATCTGGGTAATAAAGACATGCAAAATTACAATGGCACCAATTAAGCCAAGCACCCCTGAGAGCGTATTTTACATTAGAAATTGGTCAGAATTTCATCCATAATGCTGAATTTTTGACAGGACATTGGGTGGGTGTCACTAACAAAAATAGGATAGCTATTGACGTTACATCTGGGTAATAAAGGCATGCTACCTTGTGATGGAACCACTCAGCCCAAGTCCCCCCACAGCATATTTGACATTATAAATCGGTCTGAAGTTAATCTATAATGCTGAATTTTGGGCAGGACATTGGGTGGGTGTCACTAACAAAAATAGGATAGCTATGGACGTTACGTCTGGGTAATAAAGGCATGCTACCTTGTGATGGAACCACTCAGCCCAAGTCCCCCCAGAGCATATTTGACATCATAAATCGGTCTAAAGTTAATCTATAATGCTGAATTTGGGGCAGGGCATTGGGTGGGTGTCACTAACAAAAGTAGGATAGCTATGTACGTTACGTCTGGGTAACAAAGGCATGCTACCTTGTGATGGAACCACTCAGCCCAAGTCCCCCCAGAGCATATTTGACATCATAAATTGGTCTAAAGTGAATCTATAATGCTGAATTTTGGGCAAGACATTGGGTGGGTGTCACTAACAAAAATAGGATAGCTATGACTGTTAAATCAGGGTTATAAAGGTATGCTATCTTGTGATGGCAACAATTTACCAAGTACCCCTGACAGCGTATTTTAAATCAGAAGTTGGTCATATATATTGCTGAATTATGAGCTGGAAATTTGGTGGGTGGCACTAATAAAAATAGGATAGCTATTGACGTTACATCTGGGTAACAAAGGCATGCTACCTTGTGATGGAACCACTCAGTCCAAGTCCCCCCAGAGCATATTTGACATCATAAATCGGTCTAAAGTTAATCTATAATGCTGAATTTTGGGCAGGGCATTGGGTGGGTGTCACTAACAAAAGTAGGATAGCTATGGATGTTACGTCTGGGTAATAAAGGCATGCTACCTTGTGATGGAACCACTCAGCCCAAGTCCCCCCAGAGCATATTTGACATCATAAATCGGTCTAAAGTTAATCTATAATGCTGAATTTTGGGCAGGGCATTGGGTGGGTGTCACTAACAAAAGTAGGATAGCTATGGATGTTACGTCTGGGTAATAAAGGCAGGCTACCTTGTGATGGAACCACTCAGCCCAAGTCCCCCAGAGCATATTTGACATCATAAATCGGTCTAAAGTTAATCTATAATGCTGAATTTTGGGCAGGGCATTGGGTGGGTGTCACTAACAAAAGTAGGATAGCTATGGATGTTACGTCTGGGTAATAAAGGCATGCTACCTTGTGATGGAACCACTCAGCCCAAGTCCCCCCAGAGCATATTTGACATCATAAATCGGTCTAAAGTTAATCTATAATGCTGAAGTTTGGGCAGGGCATTGGGTGGGTGTCACCAACAAAAGTAGGATAACTATGGGCGTTACGTCTGGGAAATAAAGTCATGCTACCTTGTGATGGCACCACTCTGCCCATGTCCCCCTGGAGCATTTTTGACATCACAAGTTGGTCTAAAGTTAATCTATAATGCTGAATTTTGGGCAGGACATTGGGTGGGTGTCACTAACAAAAATAGGATAGCTATGACTGTTACATCAGGGTTATAAAGGTATGCTATCTTGTGATGGCAACAATTTACCAAGTACCCCTGAGAGCGTATTTTAAATCAGAAGTTGGTCATATATATTGCTGAATTATGGGCTGGAAATTTGGTGGGTGGCACTAATAAAAATAGGATAGCTATGGGCGTTACATCTGGGAAATAAAGGTATGCTACGTTGTGATGGCACCACTTAACCCAAGTACCGGAAAGAGATTATTTAACATCACAAGCTAGTCAAAAGTTCATCTATAATGCTAAATTTTCGGCAGGACATTGGGTGGGTGGAATGTACAAAAGATAGTATAGTTATAAGCGTTACATCTGGGTAATAAAGGCATGCAAAATTATGATGACACCAATTAAGCCAAGTATCCCTGAGAACGTATTTTACATCAGAAATTGGTCAGAATTTCATCTATAATGCTGAATTTTCGGCAGGACATTGGGTAAATGGAATGTACAAAAAATAGAATAGTTATAAGCATTATATCTGGGTAATAAAGACATGCAAAATTACAATGGCACCAATTAAGCCAAGCACCCCTGAGAGCGTATTTTACATTAGAAATTGGTCAGAATTTCATCCATAATGCTGAATTTTTGACAGGACATTGGGTGGGTGTCACTAACAAAAATAGGATAGCTATTGACGTTACATCTGGGTAATAAAGGCATGCTACCTTGTGATGGAACCACTCAGCCCAAGTCCCCCCACAGCATATTTGACATTATAAATCGGTCTAAAGTTAATCTATAATGCTGAATTTTGGGCAGGGCATTGGGTGGGTGTCACTAACAAAAGTAGGATAGCTATGGATGTTACGTCTGGGTAATAAAGGCATGCTACCTTGTGATGGAACCACTCAGCCCAAGTCCCCCCAGAGCATATTTGACATCATAAATCGGTCTAAAGTTAATCTATAATGCTGAATTTTGGGCAGGGCATTGGGTGGGTGTCACTAACAAAAGTAGGATAGCTATGGATGTTACGTCTGGGTAATAAAGTCAGGCTACCTTGTGATGGAACCACTCAGCCCAAGTCCCCCAGAGCATATTTGACATCATAAATCGGTCTAAAGTTAATCTATAATGCTGAATTTTGGGCAGGGCATTGGGTGGGTGTCACTAACAAAAGTAGGATAGCTATGGATGTTACGTCTGGGTAATAAAGGCATGCTACCTTGTGATGGAACCACTCAGCCCAAGTCCCCCCAGAGCATATTTGACATCATAAATCGGTCTAAAGTTAATCTATAATGCTGAAGTTTGGGCAGGGCATTGGGTGGGTGTCACCAACAAAAGTAGGATAACTATGGGCGTTACGTCTGGGAAATAAAGGCATGCTACCTTGTGATGGCACCACTCTGCCCATGTCCCCCTGGAGCATTTTTGACATCACAAGTTGGTCTAAAGTTAATCTATAATGCTGAAGTTTGGGCAGGACATTGGGTGGGTGGCACTAACAAAAATAGGATAGCTATGACTGTTAAATCAGGGTTATAAAGGTATGCTATCTTGTGATGGCAACAATTTACCAAGTACCCCTGAGAGCGTATTTTAAATCAGAAGTTGGTCATATATATTGCTGAATTATGGGCTGGAAATTTGGTGGGTGGCACTAATAAAAATAGGATAGCTATGGGCGTTACATCTGGGAAATAAAGGTATGCTACGTTGTGATGGCACCACTTAACCCAAGTACCGGAAAGAGATTATTTAACATCACAAGCTAGTCAAAAGTTCATCTATAATGCTGAATTTTCGGCAGGACATTGGGTGGGTGGAATGTACAAAAGATAGTATAGTTATAAGCGTTACATCTGGGTAATAAAGGCATGCAAAATTATGATGACACCAATTAAGCCAAGTATCCCTGAGAACGTATTTTACATCAGAAATTGGTCAGAATTTCATCTATAATGCTGAATTTTCGGCAGGACATTGGGTAAATGGAATGTACAAAAAATAGAATAGTTATAAGCATTATATCTGGGTAATAAAGACATGCAAAATTACAATGGCACCAATTAAGCCAAGCACCCCTGAGAGCGTATTTTACATTAGAAATTGGTCAGAATTTCATCCATAATGCTGAATTTTTGACAGGACATTGGGTGGGTGTCACTAACAAAAATAGGATAGCTATTGACGTTACATCTGGGTAATAAAGGCATGCTACCTTGTGATGGAACCACTCAGCCCAAGTCCCCCCACAGCATATTTGACATTATAAATCGGTCTAAAGTTAATCTATAATGCTGAATTTTGGGCAGGACATTGGGTGGGTGTCACTAACAAAAATAGGATAGCTATGGACGTTACGTCTGGGTAATAAAGGCATGCTACCTTGTGATGGAACCACTCAGCCCAAGTCCCCCCAGAGCATATTTGACATCATAAATCGGTCTAAAGTTAATCTATAATGCTGAAGTTTGGGCAGGACATTGGGTGGGTGTCACTAACAAAAATATGATAGTTATGGGGGTTATATCTGGGAAATAAAGGCATGCTACCTTGTGATGGCACCACTCAGCCCATGTCCCCCTGGAGCATTTTTGACATCACAAGTTGGTCTAAAGTTCATCTATAATGCTGAAGTTTGGGCAGGACATTGGGTGGATGGCACTAATAAAAATAGGATAGCTATGACTGTTACATCAGGGTTATAAAGGTATGCTATCTTGTGCTGGCAACAATTTACCAAGTACCCCTGAGAGCGTATTTTAAATCAGAAGTTGGTCATATATATTGCTGAATTATGGGCTGGAAATTTGGTGGGTGGCACTAATAAAAATAGGATAGCTATGGGCGTTACATCTGGGAAATAAAGGCATGCTACGTTGCGATGGCACCACTTAACCCAAGTACCAGAGAGAGATTATTTAACATCACAAGCTAGTCAAAAGTTCATCTATAATGCTGAATTTTCGGAAGGACATTGGGTGGGTGGAATGTACAAAAGATAGGATAGCTATAAGCGTTACATCTGGGTAATAAAGGCATGCAAAATTATGATGACACCAATTAAGCCAAGCATCCCTGAGAACGTATTTTACATCAGAAATTGATCAGAATTTCATCTATAATGCTGAATTTTCGGCATGACATTGGGTGGATGGAATGTACACAAGATAGGATAGTTATAAGCATTACATCTGGGTAATAATGACATGCAAAATTACGATGGCACCAATTAAGCGAAGCACCCCTGAGAGCATATTTTACATTAGAAATTGGTCAGAATTTCATCCATAATGCTGAATTTTTGACAGGACATTGGGTGGGTGTCACTAACAAAAATATGATAGTTATGGGGGTTATATCTGGGAAATAAAGGCATGCTACCTTGTGATGGCACCACTCAGCCCATGTCCCCCTGGAGCATTTTTGACATCACAAGTTGATCTAAAGTTCATCTATAATGCTGAAGTTTGGGTAGGACATTGGGTGGGTGGCACTAACAAAAATAGGATAGCTATGACTGTTACATCAGGGTTATAAAGGTATGCTATCTTGTGCTGGCAACAATTTACCAAGTACCCCTGACAGCGTATTTTAAATCAGAAGTTGGTCATATATATTGCTGAATTATGAGCTGGAAATTTGGTGGGTGGCACTAATAAAAATAGGATAGCTATTGACGTTACATCTGGGTAATAAAGGCATGCTACCTTGTGATGGAACCACTCAGTCCAAGTCCCCCCAGAGCATATTTGACATCATAAATCGGTCTAAAGTTAATCTATAATGCTGAATTTTGGGCAGGGCATTGGGTGGGTGTCACTAACAAAAGTAGGATAGCTATGGATGTTACGTCTGGGTAATAAAGGCATGCTACCTTGTGATGGAACCACTCAGCCCAAGTCCCCCCAGAGCATATTTGACATCATAAATCGGTCTAAAGTTAATCTATAATGCTGAATTTTGGGCAGGGCATTGGGTGGGTGTCACTAACAAAAGTAGGATAGCTATGGATGTTACGTCTGGGTAATAAAGGCAGGCTACCTTGTGATGGAACCACTCAGCCCAAGTCCCCCAGAGCATATTTGACATCATAAATCGGTCTAAAGTTAATCTATAATGCTGAATTTTGGGCAGGGCATTGGGTGGGTGTCACTAACAAAAGTAGGATAGCTATGGATGTTACGTCTGGGTAATAAAGGCATGCTACCTTGTGATGGAACCACTCAGCCCAAGTCCCCCCAGAGCATATTTGACATCATAAATCGGTCTAAAGTTAATCTATAATGCTGAAGTTTGGGCAGAGCATTGGGTGCGTGTCACCAACAAAAGTAGGATAACTATGGGCGTTACGTCTGGGAAATAAAGGCATGCTACCTTGTGATGGCACCACTCTGCCCATGTCCCCCTGGAGCATTTTTGACATCACAAGTTGGTCTAAAGTTAATCTATAATGCTGAATTTTGGGCAGGACATTGGGTGGGTGTCACTAACAAAAATAGGATAGCTATGACTGTTACATCAGGGTTATAAAGGTATGCTATCTTGTGATGGCAACAATTTACCAAGTACCCCTGAGAGCGTATTTTAAATCAGAAGTTGGTCATATATATTGCTGAATTATGGGCTGGAAATTTGGTGGGTGGCACTAATAAAAATAGGATAGCTATGGGCGTTACATCTGGGAAATAAAGGTATGCTACGTTGTGATGGCACCACTTAACCCAAGTACCGGAAAGAGATTATTTAACATCACAAGCTAGTCAAAAGTTCATCTATAATGCTGAATTTTCGGCAGGACATTGGGTGGGTGGAATGTACAAAAGATAGTATAGTTATAAGCGTTACATCTGGGTAATAAAGGTATGCAAAATTATGATGACACCAATTAAGCCAAGTATCCCTGAGAACGTATTTTACATCAGAAATTGGTCAGAATTTCATCTATAATGCTGAATTTTCGGCAGGACATTGGGTGAATGGAATGTACAAAAAATAGAATAGTTATAAGCATTATATCTGGGTAATAAAGACATGCAAAATTACAATGGCACCAATTAAGCCAAGCACCCCTGAGAGCGTATTTTACATGAGAAATTGGTCAGAATTTCATCCATAATGCTGAATTTTTGACAGGACATTGGGTGGGTGTCACTAACAAAAATAGGATAGCTATTGACGTTACATCTGGGTAATAAAGGCATGCTACCTTGTGATGGAACCACTCAGCCCAAGTCCCCCCACAGCATATTTGACATTATAAATCGGTCTAAAGTTAATCTATAATGCTGAATTTTGGGCAGGGCATTGGGTGGGTGTCACTAACAAAAGTAGGATAGCTATGGATGTTACGTCTGGGTAATAAAGGCATGCTACCTTATGATGGAACCACTCAGCCCAAGTCCCCCCAGAGCATATTTGACATCACAAATCGGTCTAAAGTTAATCTATAATGCTGAATTTTGGGCAGGGCATTGGGTGGGTGTCACTAACAAAAGTAGGATAGCTATGGATGTTACGTCTGGGTAATAAAGGCAGGCTACCTTGTGATGGAACCACTCAGCCCAAGTCCCCCAGAGCATATTTGACATCATAAATCGGTCTAAAGTTAATCTATAATGCTGAATTTTGGGCAGGGCATTGGGTGGGTGTCACTAACAAAAGTAGGATAGCTATGGATGTTACGTCTGGGTAATAAAGGCATGCTACCTTGTGATGGAACCACTCAGCCCAAGTCCCCCCAGAGCATATTTGACATCATAAATCGGTCTAAAGTTAATCTATAATGCTGAAGTTTGGGCAGGGCATTGGGTGGGTGTCACCAACAAAAGTAGGATAACTATGGGCGTTATGTCTGGGAAATAAAGGCATGCTACCTTGTGATGGCACCACTCTGCCCATGTCCCCCTGGAGCATTTTTGACATCACAAGTTGGTCTAAAGTTAATCTATAATGCTGAATTTTGGGCAGGACATTGGGTGGGTGTCACTAACAAAAATAGGATAGCTATGACTGTTACATCAGGGTTATAAAGGTATGCTATCTTGTGATGGCAACAATTTACCAAGTACCCCTGAGAGCGTATTTTAAATCAGAAGTTGGTCATATATATTGCTGAATTATGGGCTGGAAATTTGGTGGGTGGCACTAATAAAAATAGGATAGCTATGGGCGTTACATCTGGGAAATAAAGGTATGCTACGTTGTGATGGCACCACTTAACCCAAGTACCGGAAAGAGATTATTTAACATCACAAGCTAGTCAAAAGTTCATCTATAATGCTGAATTTTCGGCAGGACATTGGGTGGGTGGAATGTACAAAAGATAGTATAGTTATAAGCGTTACATCTGGGTAATAAAGGTATGCAAAATTATGATGACACCAATTAAGCCAAGTATCCCTGAGAACGTATTTTACATCAGAAATTGGTCAGAATTTCATCTATAATGCTGAATTTTCGGCAGGACATTGGGTGAATGGAATGTACAAAAAATAGAATAGTTATAAGCATTATATCTGGGTAATAAAGACATGCAAAATTACAATGGCACCAATTAAGCCAAGCACCCCTGAGAGCGTATTTTACATGAGAAATTGGTCAGAATTTCATCCATAATGCTGAATTTTTGACAGGACATTGGGTGGGTGTCACTAACAAAAATAGGATAGCTATTGACGTTACATCTGGGTAATAAAGGCATGCTACCTTGTGATGGAACCACTCAGCCCAAGTCCCCCCACAGCATATTTGACATTATAAATCGGTCTAAAGTTAATCTATAATGCTGAATTTTGGGCAGGGCATTGGGTGGGTGTCACTAACAAAAGTAGGATAGCTATGGATGTTACGTCTGGGTAATAAAGGCATGCTACCTTATGATGGAACCACTCAGCCCAAGTCCCCCCAGAGCATATTTGACATCACAAATCGGTCTAAAGTTAATCTATAATGCTGAATTTTGGGCAGGGCATTGGGTGGGTGTCACTAACAAAAGTAGGATAGCTATGGATGTTACGTCTGGGTAATAAAGGCAGGCTACCTTGTGATGGAACCACTCAGCCCAAGTCCCCCAGAGCATATTTGACATCATAAATCGGTCTAAAGTTAATCTATAATGCTGAATTTTGGGCAGGGCATTGGGTGGGTGTCACTAACAAAAGTAGGATAGCTATGGATGTTACGTCTGGGTAATAAAGGCATGCTACCTTGTGATGGAACCACTCAGCCCAAGTCCCCCCAGAGCATATTTGACATCATAAATCGGTCTAAAGTTAATCTATAATGCTGAAGTTTGGGCAGGGCATTGGGTGGGTGTCACCAACAAAAGTAGGATAACTATGGGCGTTATGTCTGGGAAATAAAGGCATGCTACCTTGTGATGGCACCACTCTGCCCATGTCCCCCTGGAGCATTTTTGACATCACAAGTTGGTCTAAAGTTAATCTATAATGCTGAATTTTGGGCAGGACTAACAAAAATAGGATAGCTATGACTGTTACATCAGGGTTATAAAGGTATGCTATCTTGTGATGGCAACAATTTACCAAGTACCCCTGAGAGCGTATTTTAAATCAGAAGTTGGTCATATATATTGCTGAATTATGGGCTGGAAATTTGGTGGGTGGCACTAATAAAAATAGGATAGCTATGGGCGTTACATCTGGGAAATAAAGGTATGCTACGTTGTGATGGCACCACTTAACCCAAGTACCGGAAAGAGATTATTTAACATCACAAGCTAGTCAAAAGTTCATCTATAATGCTGAATTTTCGGCAGGACATTGGGTGGGTGGAATGTACAAAAGATAGTATAGTTATAAGCGTTACATCTGGGTAATAAAGGTATGCAAAATTATGATGACACCAATTAAGCCAAGTATCCCTGAGAACGTATTTCATCTATAATGCTGAATTTTCGGCAGGACATTGGGTGAATGGAATGTACAAAAAATAGAATAGTTATAAGCATTATATCTGGGTAATAAAGACATGCAAAATTACAATGGCACCAATTAAGCCAAGCACCCCTGAGAGCGTATTTTACATTAGAAATTGGTCAGAATTTCATCCATAATGCTGAATTTTTGACAGGACATTGGGTGGGTGTCACTAACAAAAATAGGATAGCTATTGACGTTACATCTGGGTAATAAAGGCATGCTACCTTGTGATGGAACCACTCAGCCCAAGTCCCCCCACAGCATATTTGACATTATAAATCGGTCTAAAGTTAATCTATAATGCTGAATTTTGGGCAGGACATTGGGTGGGTGTCACTAACAAAAATAGGATAGCTATGGACGTTACGTCTGGGTAATAAAGGCATGCTACCTTGTGATGGAACCACTCAGCCCAAGTCCCCCCAGAGCATATTTGACATCATAAATCGGTCTAAAGTTAATCTATAATGCTGAAGTTTGGGCAGGACATTGGGTGGGTGGCACTAACAAAAATAGGATAGCTATGACTGTTAAATCAGGGTTATAAAGGTATGCTATCTTGTGATGGCAACAATTTACCAAGTACCCCTGAGAGCGTATTTTAAATCAGAAGTTGGTCATATATATTGCTGAATTATGGGCTGGAAATTTGGTGGGTGGCACTAATAAAAATAGGATAGCTATGGGCGTTACATCTGGGAAATAAAGGTATGCTACGTTGTGATGGCACCACTTAACCCAAGTACCGGAAAGAGATTATTTAACATCACAAGCTAGTCAAAAGTTCATCTATAATGCTGAATTTTCGGCAGGACATTGGGTGGGTGGAATGTACAAAAGATAGTATAGTTATAAGCGTTACATCTGGGTAATAAAGGCATGCAAAATTATGATGACACCAATTAAGCCAAGTATCCCTGAGAACGTATTTTACATCAGAAATTGGTCAGAATTTCATCTATAATGCTGAATTTTCGGCAGGACATTGGGTAAATGGAATGTACAAAAAATAGAATAGTTATAAGCATTATATCTGGGTAATAAAGACATGCAAAATTACAATGGCACCAATTAAGCCAAGCACCCCTGAGAGCGTATTTTACATTAGAAATTGGTCAGAATTTCATCCATAATGCTGAATTTTTGACAGGACATTGGGTGGGTGTCACTAACAAAAATAGGATAGCTATTGACGTTACATCTGGGTAATAAAGGCATGCTACCTTGTGATGGAACCACTCAGCCCAAGTCCCCCCACAGCATATTTGACATTATAAATCGGTCTAAAGTTAATCTATAATGCTGAATTTTGGGCAGGGCATTGGGTGGGTGTCACTAACAAAAGTAGGATAGCTATGGATGTTACGTCTGGGTAATAAAGGCATGCTACCTTGTGATGGAACCACTCAGCCCAAGTTCCCCCAGAGCATATTTGACATCATAAATCGGTCTAAAGTTAATCTATAATGCTGAATTTTGGGCAGGGCATTGGGTGGGTGTCACTAACAAAAGTAGGATAGCTATGGATGTTACGTCTGGGTAATAAAGGCAGGCTACCTTGTGATGGAACCACTCAGCCCAAGTCCCCCAGAGCATATTTGACATCATAAATCGGTCTAAAGTTAATCTATAATGCTGAATTTTGGGCAGGGCATTGGGTGGGTGTCACTAACAAAAGTAGGATAGCTATGGATGTTACGTCTGGGTAATAAAGGCATGCTACCTTGTGATGGAACCACTCAGCCCAAGTCCCCCCAGAGCATATTTGACATCATAAATCGGTCTAAAGTTAATCTATAATGCTGAAGTTTGGGCAGAGCATTGGGTGGGTGTCACCAACAAAAGTAGGATAACTATGGGCGTTACGTCTGGGAAATAAAGGCATGCTACCTTGTGATGGCACCACTCTGCCCATGTCCCCCTGGAGCATTTTTGACATCACAAGTTGGTCTAAAGTTAATCTATAATGCTGAATTTTGGGCAGGACATTGGGTGGGTGTCACTAACAAAAATAGGATAGCTATGACTGTTACATCAGGGTTATAAAGGTATGCTATCTTGTGATGGCAACAATTTACCAAGTACCCCTGAGAGCGTATTTTAAATCAGAAGTTGGTCATATATATTGCTGAATTATGGGCTGGAAATTTGGTGGGTGGCACTAATAAAAATAGGATAGCTATGGGCGTTACATCTGGGAAATAAAGGTATGCTACGTTGTGATGGCACCACTTAACCCAAGTACCGAAAAGAGATTATTTAACATCACAAGCTAGTCAAAAGTTCATCTATAATGCTGAATTTTCGGCAGGACATTGGGTGGGTGGAATGTACAAAAGATAGTATAGTTATAAGCGTTACATCTGGGTAATAAAGGTATGCAAAATTATGATGACACCAATTAAGCCAAGTATCCCTGAGAACGTATTTTACATCAGAAATTGGTCAGAATTTCATCTATAATGCTGAATTTTCGGCAGGACATTGGGTGAATGGAATGTACAAAAAATAGAATAGTTATAAGCATTATATCTGGGTAATAAAGACATGCAAAATTACAATGGCACCAATTAAGCCAAGCACCCCTGAGAGCGTATTTTACATTAGAAATTGGTCAGAATTTCATCCATAATGCTGAATTTTTGACAGGACATTGGGTGGGTGTCACTAACAAAAATAGGATAGCTATTGACGTTACATCTGGGTAATAAAGGCATGCTACCTTGTGATGGAACCACTCAGCCCAAGTCCCCCCACAGCATATTTGACATTATAAATCGGTCTAAAGTTAATCTATAATGCTGAATTTTGGGCAGGGCATTGGGTGGGTGTCACTAACAAAAGTAGGATAGCTATGGATGTTACGTCTGGGTAATAAAGGCATGCTACCTTGTGATGGAACCACTCAGCCCAAGTCCCCCCAGAGCATATTTGACATCACAAATCGGTCTAAAGTTAATCTATAATGCTGAATTTTGGGCAGGGCATTGGGTGGGTGTCACTAACAAAAGTAGGATAGCTATGGATGTTACGTCTGGGTAATAAAGGCAGGCTACCTTGTGATGGAACCACTCAGCCCAAGTCCCCCAGAGCATATTTGACATCATAAATCGGTCTAAAGTTAATCTATAATGCTGAATTTTGGGCAGGGCATTGGGTGGGTGTCACTAACAAAAGTAGGATAGCTATGGATGTTACGTCTGGGTAATAAAGGCATGCTACCTTGTGATGGAACCACTCAGCCCAAGTCCCCCCAGAGCATATTTGACATCATAAATCGGTCTAAAGTTAATCTATAATGCTGAAGTTTGGGCAGGGCATTGGGTGGGTGTCACCAACAAAAGTAGGATAACTATGGGCGTTATGTCTGGGAAATAAAGGCATGCTACCTTGTGATGGCACCACTCTGCCCATGTCCCCCTGGAGCATTTTTGACATCACAAGTTGGTCTAAAGTTAATCTATAATGCTGAATTTTGGGCAGGACATTGGGTGGGTGTCACTAACAAAAATAGGATAGCTATGACTGTTACATCAGGGTTATAAAGGTATGCTATCTTGTGATGGCAACAATTTACCAAGTACCCCTGAGAGCGTATTTTAAATCAGAAGTTGGTCATATATATTGCTGAATTATGGGCTGGAAATTTGGTGGGTGGCACTAATAAAAATAGGATAGCTATGGGCGTTACATCTGGGAAATAAAGGTATGCTACGTTGTGATGGCACCACTTAACCCAAGTACCGGAAAGAGATTATTTAACATCACAAGCTAGTCAAAAGTTCATCTATAATGCTGAATTTTCGGCAGGACATTGGGTGGGTGGAATGTACAAAAGATAGTATAGTTATAAGCGTTACATCTGGGTAATAAAGGTATGCAAAATTATGATGACACCAATTAAGCCAAGTATCCCTGAGAACGTATTTTACATCAGAAATTGGTCAGAATTTCATCTATAATGCTGAATTTTCGGCAGGACATTGGGTGAATGGAATGTACAAAAAATAGAATAGTTATAAGCATTATATCTGGGTAATAAAGACATGCAAAATTACAATGGCACCAATTAAGCCAAGCACCCCTGAGAGCGTATTTTACATTAGAAATTGGTCAGAATTTCATCCATAATGCTGAATTTTTGACAGGACATTGGGTGGGTGTCACTAACAAAAATAGGATAGCTATTGACGTTACATCTGGGTAATAAAGGCATGCTACCTTGTGATGGAACCACTCAGCCCAAGTCCCCCCACAGCATATTTGACATTATAAATCGGTCTAAAGTTAATCTATAATGCTGAATTTTGGGCAGGACATTGGGTGGGTGTCACTAACAAAAATAGGATAGCTATGGACGTTACGTCTGGGTAATAAAGGCATGCTACCTTGTGATGGAACCACTCAGCCCAAGTCCCCCCAGAGCATATTTGACATCATAAATCGGTCTAAAGTTAATCTATAATGCTGAAGTTTGGGCAGGACATTGGGTGGGTGGCACTAACAAAAATAGGATAGCTATGACTGTTAAATCAGGGTTATAAAGGTATGCTATCTTGTGATGGCAACAATTTACCAAGTACCCCTGAGAGCGTATTTTAAATCAGAAGTTGGTCATATATATTGCTGAATTATGGGCTGGAAATTTGGTGGGTGGCACTAATAAAAATAGGATAGCTATGGGCGTTACATCTGGGAAATAAAGGTATGCTACGTTGTGATGGCACCACTTAACCCAAGTACCGGAAAGAGATTATTTAACATCACAAGCTAGTCAAAAGTTCATCTATAATGCTGAATTTTTGGCAGGACATTGGGTGGGTGGAATGTACAAAAGATAGTATAGTTATAAGCGTTACATCTGGGTAATAAAGGCATGCAAAATTATGATGACACCAATTAAGCCAAGTATCCCTGAGAACGTATTTTACATCAGAAATTGGTCAGAATTTCATCTATAATGCTGAATTTTCGGCAGGACATTGGGTAAATGGAATGTACAAAAAATAGAATAGTTATAAGCATTATATCTGGGTAATAAAGACATGCAAAATTACAATGGCACCAATTAAGCCAAGCACCCCTGAGAGCGTATTTTACATTAGAAATTGGTCAGAATTTCATCCATAATGCTGAATTTTTGACAGGACATTGGGTGGGTGTCACTAACAAAAATAGGATAGCTATTGACGTTACATCTGGGTAATAAAGGCATGCTACCTTGTGATGGAACCACTCAGCCCAAGTCCCCCCACAGCATATTTGACATTATAAATCGGTCTAAAGTTAATCTATAATGCTGAATTTTGGGCAGGGCATTGGGTGGGTGTCACTAACAAAAGTAGGATAGCTATGGATGTTACGTCTGGGTAATAAAGTCATGCTACCTTGTGATGGAACCACTCAGCCCAAGTTCCCCCAGAGCATATTTGACATCATAAATCGGTCTAAAGTTAATCTATAATGCTGAATTTTGGGCAGGGCATTGGGTGGGTGTCACTAACAAAAGTAGGATAGCTATGGATGTTACGTCTGGGTAATAAAGGCAGGCTACCTTGTGATGGAACCACTCAGCCCAAGTCCCCCAGAGCATATTTGACATCATAAATCGGTCTAAAGTTAATCTATAATGCTGAATTTTGGGCAGGGCATTGGGTGGGTGTCACTAACAAAAGTAGGATAGCTATGGATGTTACGTCTGGGTAATAAAGGCATGCTACCTTGTGATGGAACCACTCAGCCCAAGTCCCCCCAGAGCATATTTGACATCATAAATCGGTCTAAAGTTAATCTATAATGCTGAAGTTTGGGCAGGGCATTGGGTGGGTGTCACCAACAAAAGTAGGATAACTATGGGCGTTATGTCTGGGAAATAAAGGCATGCTACCTTGTGATGGCACCACTCTGCCCATGTCCCCCTGGAGCATTTTTGACATCACAAGTTGGTCTAAAGTTAATCTATAATGCTGAATTTTGGGCAGGACATTGGGTGGGTGTCACTAACAAAAATAGGATAGCTATGACTGTTACATCAGGGTTATAAAGGTATGCTATCTTGTGATGGCAACAATTTACCAAGTACCCCTGAGAGCGTATTTTAAATCAGAAGTTGGTCATATATATTGCTGAATTATGGGCTGGAAATTTGGTGGGTGGCACTAATAAAAATAGGATAGCTATGGGCGTTACATCTGGGAAATAAAGGTATGCTACGTTGTGATGGCACCACTTAACCCAAGTACCGGAAAGAGATTATTTAACATCACAAGCTAGTCAAAAGTTCATCTATAATGCTGAATTTTCGGCAGGACATTGGGTGGGTGGAATGTACAAAAGATAGTATAGTTATAAGCGTTACATCTGGGTAATAAAGGTATGCAAAATTATGATGACACCAATTAAGCCAAGTATCCCTGAGAACGTATTTTACATCAGAAATTGGTCAGAATTTCATCTATAATGCTGAATTTTCGGCAGGACATTGGGTGAATGGAATGTACAAAAAATAGAATAGTTATAAGCATTATATCTGGGTAATAAAGACATGCAAAATTACAATGGCACCAATTAAGCCAAGCACCCCTGAGAGCGTATTTTACATTAGAAATTGGTCAGAATTTCATCCATAATGCTGAATTTTTGACAGGACATTGGGTGGGTGTCACTAACAAAAATAGGATAGCTATTGACGTTACATCTGGGTAATAAAGGCATGCTACCTTGTGATGGAACCACTCAGCCCAAGTCCCCCCACAGCATATTTGACATTATAAATCGGTCTAAAGTTAATCTATAATGCTGAATTTTGGGCAGGACATTGGGTGGGTGTCACTAACAAAAATAGGATAGCTATAGACGTTACGTCTGGGTAATAAAGGCATGCTACCTTGTGATGGAACCACTCAGCCCAAGTCCCCCCAGAGCATATTTGACATCATAAATCGGTCTAAAGTTAATCTATAATGCTGAAGTTTGGGCAGGACATTGGGTGGGTGGCACTAACAAAAATAGGATAGCTATGACTGTTAAATCAGGGTTATAAAGGTATGCTATCTTGTGATGGCAACAATTTACCAAGTACCCCTGAGAGCGTATTTTAAATCAGAAGTTGGTCATATATATTGCTGAATTATGGGCTGGAAATTTGGTGGGTGGCACTAATAAAAATAGGATAGCTATGGGCGTTACATCTGGGAAATAAAGGTATGCTACGTTGTGATGGCACCACTTAACCCAAGTACCGGAAAGAGATTATTTAACATCACAAGCTAGTCAAAAGTTCATCTATAATGCTGAATTTTCGGCAGGACATTGGGTGGGTGGAATGTACAAAAGATAGTATAGTTATAAGCGTTACATCTGGGTAATAAAGGCATGCAAAATTATGATGACACCAATTAAGCCAAGTATCCCTGAGAACGTATTTTACATCAGAAATTGGTCAGAATTTCATCTATAATGCTGAATTTTCGGCAGGACATTGGGTAAATGGAATGTACAAAAAATAGAATAGTTATAAGCATTATATCTGGGTAATAAAGACATGCAAAATTACAATGGCACCAATTAAGCCAAGCACCCCTGAGAGCGTATTTTACATTAGAAATTGGTCAGAATTTCATCCATAATGCTGAATTTTTGACAGGACATTGGGTGGGTGTCACTAACAAAAATAGGATAGCTATTGACGTTACATCTGGGTAATAAAGGCATGCTACCTTGTGATGGAACCACTCAGCCCAAGTCCCCCCACAGCATATTTGACATTATAAATCGGTCTAAAGTTAATCTATAATGCTGAATTTTGGGCAGGGCATTGGGTGGGTGTCACTAACAAAAGTAGGATAGCTATGGATGTTACGTCTGGGTAATAAAGGCATGCTACCTTGTGATGGAACCACTCAGCCCAAGTTCCCCCAGAGCATATTTGACATCATAAATCGGTCTAAAGTTAATCTATAATGCTGAATTTTGGGCAGGGCATTGGGTGGGTGTCACTAACAAAAGTAGGATAGCTATGGATGTTACGTCTGGGTAATAAAGGCAGGCTACCTTGTGATGGAACCACTCAGCCCAAGTCCCCCAGAGCATATTTGACATCATAAATCGGTCTAAAGTTAATCTATAATGCTGAATTTTGGGCAGGGCATTGGGTGGGTGTCACTAACAAAAGTAGGATAGCTATGGATGTTACGTCTGGGTAATAAAGGCATGCTACCTTGTGATGGAACCACTCAGCCCAAGTCCCCCCAGAGCATATTTGACATCATAAATCGGTCTAAAGTTAATCTATAATGCTGAAGTTTGGGCAGGGCATTGGGTGGGTGTCACCAACAAAAGTAGGATAACTATGGGCGTTACGTCTGGGAAATAAAGGCATGCTACCTTGTGATGGCACCACTCTGCCCATGTCCCCCTGGAGCATTTTTGACATCACAAGTTGGTCTAAAGTTAATCTATAATGCTGAATTTTGGGCAGGACATTGGGTGGGTGTCACTAACAAATATAGGATAGCTATGACTGTTACATCAGGGTTATAAAGGTATGCTATCTTGTGATGGCAACAATTTACCAAGTACCGCTGAGAGCGTATTTTAAATCAGAAGTTGGTAATATATATTGCTGAATTATGGGCTGGAAATTTGGTGGGTGGCACTAATAAAAATAGGATAGCTATGGGCGTTACATCTGGGAAATAAAGGTATGCTACGTTGTGATGGCACCACTTAACCCAAGTACCGGAAAGAGATTATTTAACATCACAAGCTAGTCAAAAGTTCATCTATAATGCTGAATTTTCGGCAGGACATTGGGTGGGTGGAATGTACAAAAGATAGTATAGTTATAAGCGTTACATCTGGGTAATAAAGGTATGCAAAATTATGATGACACCAATTAAGCCAAGTATCCCTGAGAACGTATTTTACATCAGAAATTGGTCAGAATTTCATCTATAATGCTGAATTTTCGGCAGGACATTGGGTGAATGGAATGTACAAAAAATAGAATAGTTATAAGCATTATATCTGGGTAATAAAGACATGCAAAATTACAATGGCACCAATTAAGCCAAGCACCCCTGAGAGCGTATTTTACATTAGAAATTGGTCAGAATTTCATCCATAATGCTGAATTTTTGACAGGACATTGGGTGGGTGTCACTAACAAAAATAGGATAGCTATTGACGTTACATCTGGGTAATAAAGGCATGCTACCTTGTGATGGAACCACTCAGCCCAAGTCCCCCCACAGCATATTTGACATTATAAATCGGTCTAAAGTTAATCTATAATGCTGAATTTTGGGCAGGACATTGGGTGGGTGTCACTAACAAAAATAGGATAGCTATGGACGTTACGTCTGGGTAATAAAGGCATGCTACCTTGTGATGGAACCACTCAGCCCAAGTCCCCCCAGAGCATATTTGACATCATAAATCGGTCTAAAGTTAATCTATAATGCTGAAGTTTGGGCAGGACATTGGGTGGGTGGCACTAACAAAAATAGGATAGCTATGACTGTTAAATCAGGGTTATAAAGGTATGCTATCTTGTGATGGCAACAATTTACCAAGTACCCCTGAGAGCGTATTTTAAATCAGAAGTTGGTCATATATATTGCTGAATTATGGGCTGGAAATTTGGTGGGTGGCACTAATAAAAATAGGATAGCTATGGGCGTTACATCTGGGAAATAAAGGTATGCTACGTTGTGATGGCACCACTTAACCCAAGTACCGGAAAGAGATTATTTAACATCACAAGCTAGTCAAAAGTTCATCTATAATGCTGAATTTTCGGCAGGACATTGGGTGGGTGGAATGTACAAAAGATAGTATAGTTATAAGCGTTACATCTGGGTAATAAAGGCATGCAAAATTATGATGACACCAATTAAGCCAAGTATCCCTGAGAACGTATTTTACATCAGAAATTGGTCAGAATTTCATCTATAATGCTGAATTTTCGGCAGGACATTGGGTAAATGGAATGTACAAAAAATAGAATAGTTATAAGCATTATATCTGGGTAATAAAGACATGCAAAATTACAATGGCACCAATTAAGCCAAGCACCCCTGAGAGCGTATTTTACATTAGAAATTGGTCAGAATTTCATCCATAATGCTGAATTTTTGACAGGACATTGGGTGGGTGTCACTAACAAAAATAGGATAGCTATTGACGTTACATCTGGGTAATAAAGGCATGCTACCTTGTGATGGAACCACTCAGCCCAAGTCCCCCCACAGCATATTTGACATTATAAATCGGTCTAAAGTTAATCTATAATGCTGAATTTTGGGCAGGGCATTGGGTGGGTGTCACTAACAAAAGTAGGATAGCTATGGATGTTACGTCTGGGTAATAAAGGCATGCTACCTTGTGATGGAACCACTCAGCCCAAGTCCCCCCAGAGCATATTTGACATCATAAATCGGTCTAAAGTTAATCTATAATGCTGAATTTTGGGCAGGGCATTGGGTGGGTGTCACTAACAAAAGTAGGATAGCTATGGATGTTACGTCTGGGTAATAAAGGCAGGCTACCTTGTGATGGAACCACTCAGCCCAAGTCCCCCAGAGCATATTTGACATCATAAATCGGTCTAAAGTTAATCTATAATGCTGAATTTTGGGCAGGGCATTGGGTGGGTGTCACTAACAAAAGTAGGATAGCTATGGATGTTACGTCTGGGTAATAAAGGCATGCTACCTTGTGATGGAACCACTCAGCCCAAGTCCCCCCAGAGCATATTTGACATCATAAATCGGTCTAAAGTTAATCTATAATGCTGAAGTTTGGGCAGGGCATTGGGTGGGTGTCACCAACAAAAGTAGGATAACTATGGGCGTTACGTCTGGGAAATAAAGGCATGCTACCTTGTGATGGCACCACTCTGCCCATGTCCCCCTGGAGCATTTTTGACATCACAAGTTGGTCTAAAGTTAATCTATAATGCTGAATTTTGGGCAGGACATTGGGTGGGTGTCACTAACAAAAATAGGATAGCTATGACTGTTACATCAGGGTTATAAAGGTATGCTATCTTGTGATGGCAACAATTTACCAAGTACCCCTGAGAGCGTATTTTAAATCAGAAGTTGGTCATATATATTGCTGAATTATGGGCTGGAAATTTGGTGGGTGGCACTAATAAAAATAGGATAGCTATGGGCGTTACATCTGGGAAATAAAGGTATGCTACGTTGTGATGGCACCACTTAACCCAAGTACCGGAAAGAGATTATTTAACATCACAAGCTAGTCAAAAGTTCATCTATAATGCTGAATTTTCGGCAGGACATTGGGTGGGTGGAATGTACAAAAGATAGTATAGTTATAAGCGTTACATCTGGGTAATAAAGGTATGCAAAATTATGATGACACCAATTAAGCCAAGTATCCCTGAGAACGTATTTTACATCAGAAATTGGTCAGAATTTCATCTATAATGCTGAATTTTCGGCAGGACATTGGGTGAATGGAATGTACAAAAAATAGAATAGTTATAAGCATTATATCTGGGTAATAAAGACATGTAAAATTACAATGGCACCAATTAAGCCAAGCACCCCTGAGAGCGTATTTTACATTAGAAATTGGTCAGAATTTCATCCATAATGCTGAATTTTTGACAGGACATTGGGTGGGTGTCACTAACAAAAATAGGATAGCTATTGACGTTACATCTGGGTAATAAAGGCATGCTACCTTGTGATGGAACCACTCAGCCCAAGTCCCCCCAGAGCATATTTGACATCATAAATCGGTCTAAAGTTAATCTATAATGCTGAAGTTTGGGCAGGGCATTGGGTGGGTGTCACCAACAAAAGTAGGATAACTATGGGCGTTACGTCTGGGAAATAAAGGCATGCTACCTTGTGATGGCACCACTCTGCCCATGTCCCCCCGGAGCATTTTTGACATCACAAGTCGGTCTAAAGTTAATCTATAATGCTGAATTTTGGGCAGGACATTGGGTGGGTGTCACTAACAAAAATAGGATAGCTATGACTGTTACATCAGGGTTATAAAGGTATGCTATCTTGTGATGGCAACAATTTACCAAGTACCCCTGAGAGCGTATTTTAAATCAGAAGTTGGTCATATATATTGCTGAATTATGGGCTGGAAATTTGGTGGGTGGCACTAATAAAAATAGGATAGCTATGGGCGTTACATCTGGGAAATAAAGGTATGCTACGTTGTGATGGCACCACTTAACCCAAGTACCGGAAAGAGATTATTTAACATCACAAGCTAGTCAAAAGTTCATCTATAATGCTGAATTTTCGGCAGGACATTGGGTGGGTGGAATGTACAAAAGATAGTATAGTTATAAGCGTTACATCTAGGTAATAAAGGCATGCAAAATTATGATGACACCAATTAAGCCAAGTATCCCTGAGAACGTATTTTACATCAGAAATTGGTCAGAATTTCATCTATAATGCTGAATTTTCGGCAGGACATTGGGTGAATGGAATGTACAAAAAATAGAATAGTTATAAGCATTATATCTGGGTAATAAAGACATGCAAAATTACAATGGCACCAATTAAGCCAAGCACCCCTGAGAGCGTATTTTACATTAGAAATTGGTCAGAATTTCATCCATAATGCTGAATTTTTGACAGGACATTGGGTGGGTGTCACTAACAAAAATAGGATAGCTATTGACGTTACATCTGGGTAATAAAGGCATGCTACCTTGTGATGGAACCACTCAGCCCAAGTCCCCCCAGAGCATATTTGACATTATAAATCGGTCTAAAGTTAATCTATAATGCTGAATTTTGGGCAGGACATTGGGTGGGTGTCACTAACAAAAATAGGATAGCTATGGACGTTGCGTCTGGGTAATAAAGGCATGCTACCTTGTGATGGAACCACTCAGCCCAAGTCCCCCCAGAGCATATTTGACATCATAAATCGGTCTAAAGTTAATCTATAATGCTGAAGTTTGGGCAGGACATTGGGTGGGTGTCACTAACAAAAATATGATAGTTATGGGGGTTATATCTGGGAAATAAAGGCATGCTACCTTGTGATGGCACCACTCAGCCCATGTCCCCCTGGAGCATTTTTGACATCACAAGTTGGTCTAAAGTTCATCTATAATGCTGAAGTTTGGGCAGGACATTGGGTGGATGGCACTAATAAAAATAGGATAGCTATGACTGTTACATCAGGGTTATAAAGGTATGCTATCTTGTGCTGGCAACAATTTACCAAGTACCCCTGAGAGCGTATTTTAAATCAGAAGTTGGTCATATATATTGCTGAATTATGGGCTGGAAATTTGGTGGGTGGCACTAATAAAAATAGGATAGCTATGGGCGTTACATCTGGGAAATAAAGGCATGCTACGTTGCGATGGCACCACTTAACCCAAGTACCAGAGAGAGATTATTTAACATCACAAGCTAGTCAAAAGTTCATCTATAATGCTGAATTTTCGGAAGGACATTGGGTGGGTGGAATGTACAAAAGATAGGATAGCTATAAGCGTTACATCTGGGTAATAAAGGCATGCAAAATTATGATGACACCAATTAAGCCAAGCATCCCTGAGAACGTATTTTACATCAGAAATTGATCAGAATTTCATCTATAATGCTGAATTTTCGGCATGACATTGGGTGGATGGAATGTACACAAGATAGGATAGTTATAAGCATTACATCTGGGTAATAAAGACATGCAAAATTACGATGGCACCAATTAAGCGAAGCACCCCTGAGAGCATATTTTACATTAGAAATTGGTCAGAATTTCATCCATAATGCTGAATTTTTGACAGGACATTGGGTGGGTGTCACTAACAAAAATATGATAGTTATGGGGGTTATATCTGGGAAATAAAGGCATGCTACCTTGTGATGGCACCACTCAGCCCATGTCCCCCTGGAGCATTTTTGACATCACAAGTTGGTCTAAAGTTCATCTATAATGCTGAAGTTTGGGCAGGACATTGGGTGGGTGGCACTAACAAAAATAGGATAGCTATGACTGTTACATCAGGGTTATAAAGGTATGCTATCTTGTGCTGGCAACAATTTACCAAGTACCCCTGACAACGTATTTTAAATCAGAAGTTGGTCATATATATTGCTGAATTATGAGCTGGAAATTTGGTGGGTGGCACTAATAAAAATAGGATAGCTATTGACGTTACATCTGGGTAACAAAGGCATGCTACCTTGTGATGGAACCACTCAGTCCAAGTCCCCCCAGAGCATATTTGACATCATAAATCGGTCTAAAGTTAATCTATAATGCTGAATTTTGGGCAGGGCATTGGGTGGGTGTCACTAACAAAAGTAGGATAGCTATGGATGTTACGTCTGGGTAATAAAGGCATGCTACCTTGTGATGGAACCACTCAGCCCAAGTCCCCCCAGAGCATATTTGACATCATAAATCGGTCTAAAGTTAATCTATAATGCTGAATTTTGGGCAGGGCATTGGGTGGGTGTCACTAACAAAAGTAGGATAGCTATGGATGTTACGTCTGGGTAATAAAGGCAGGCTACCTTGTGATGGAACCACTCAGCCCAAGTCCCCCAGAGCATATTTGACATCATAAATCGGTCTAAAGTTAATCTATAATGCTGAATTTTGGGCAGGGCATTGGGTGGGTGTCACTAACAAAAGTAGGATAGCTATGGATGTTACGTCTGGGTAATAAAGGCATGCTACCTTGTGATGGAACCACTCAGCCCAAGTCCCCCCAGAGCATATTTGACATCATAAATCGGTCTAAAGTTAATCTATAATGCTGAAGTTTGGGCAGGGCATTGGGTGGGTGTCACCAACAAAAGTAGGATAACTATGGGCGTTACGTCTGGGAAATAAAGGCATGCTACCTTGTGATGGCACCACTCTGCCCATGTCCCCCTGGAGCATTTTTGACATCACAAGTTGGTCTAAAGTTAATCTATAATGCTGAATTTTGGGCAGGACATTGGGTGGGTGTCACTAACAAAAATAGGATAGCTATGACTGTTACATCAGGGTTATAAAGGTATGCTATCTTGTGATGGCAACAATTTACCAAGTACCCCTGAGAGCGTATTTTAAATCAGAAGTTGGTCATATATATTGCTGAATTATGGGCTGGAAATTTGGTGGGTGGCACTAATAAAAATAGGATAGCTATGGGCGTTACATCTGGGAAATAAAGGTATGCTACGTTGTGATGGCACCACTTAACCCAAGTACCGGAAAGAGATTATTTAACATCACAAGCTAGTCAAAAGTTCATCTATAATGCTGAATTTTCGGCAGGACATTGGGTGGGTGGAATGTACAAAAGATAGTATAGTTATAAGCGTTACATCTGGGTAATAAAGGTATGCAAAATTATGATGACACCAATTAAGCCAAGTATCCCTGAGAACGTATTTTACATCAGAAATTGGTCAGAATTTCATCTATAATGCTGAATTTTCGGCAGGACATTGGGTAAATGGAATGTACAAAAAATAGAATAGTTATAAGCATTATATCTGGGTAATAAAGACATGCAAAATTACAATGGCACCAATTAAGCCAAGCACCCCTGAGAGCGTATTTTACATTAGAAATTGGTCAGAATTTCATCCATAATGCTGAATTTTTGACAGGACATTGGGTGGGTGTCACTAACAAAAATAGGATAGCTATTGACGTTACATCTGGGTAATAAAGGCATGCTACCTTGTGATGGAACCACTCAGCCCAAGTCCCCCCACAGCATATTTGACATTATAAATCGGTCTAAAGTTAATCTATAATGCTGAATTTTGGGCAGGACATTGGGTGGGTGTCACTAACAAAAATAGGATAGCTATGGACGTTACGTCTGGGTAATAAAGGCATGCTACCTTGTGATGGAACCACTCAGCCCAAGTCCCCCCAGAGCATATTTGACATCATAAATCGGTCTAAAGTTAATCTATAATGCTGAAGTTTGGGCAGGACATTGGGTGGGTGGCACTAACAAAAATAGGATAGCTATGACTGTTAAATCAGGGTTATAAAGGTATGCTATCTTGTGATGGCAACAATTTACCAAGTACCCCTGAGAGCGTATTTTAAATCAGAAGTTGGTCATATATATTGCTGAATTATGGGCTGGAAATTTGGTGGGTGGCACTAATAAAAATAGGATAGCTATGGGCGTTACATCTGGGAAATAAAGGTATGCTACGTTGTGATGGCACCACTTAACCCAAGTACCGGAAAGAGATTATTTAACATCACAAGCTAGTCAAAAGTTCATCTATAATGCTGAATTTTCGGCAGGACATTGGGTGGGTGGAATGTACAAAAGATAGTATAGTTATAAGCGTTACATCTGGGTAATAAAGGCATGCAAAATTATGATGACACCAATTAAGCCAAGTATCCCTGAGAACGTATTTTACATCAGAAATTGGTCAGAATTTCATCTATAATGCTGAATTTTCGGCAGGACATTGGGTAAATGGAATGTACAAAAAATAGAATAGTTATAAGCATTATATCTGGGTAATAAAGACATGCAAAATTACAATGGCACCAATTAAGCCAAGCACCCCTGAGAGCGTATTTTACATTAGAAATTGGTCAGAATTTCATCCATAATGCTGAATTTTTGACAGGACATTGGGTGGGTGTCACTAACAAAAATAGGATAGCTATTGACGTTACATCTGGGTAATAAAGGCATGCTACCTTGTGATGGAACCACTCAGCCCAAGTCCCCCCACAGCATATTTGACATTATAAATTGGTCTAAAGTTAATCTATAATGCTGAATTTTGGGCAGGGCATTGGGTGGGTGTCACTAACAAAAGTAGGATAGCTATGGATGTTACGTCTGGGTAATAAAGGCATGCTACCTTGTGATGGAACCACTCAGCCCAAGTCCCCCCAGAGCATATTTGACATCATAAATCGGTCTAAAGTTAATCTATAATGCTGAATTTTGGGCAGGGCATTGGGTGGGTGTCACTAACAAAAGTAGGATAGCTATGGATGTTACGTCTGGGTAATAAAGGCAGGCTACCTTGTGATGGAACCACTCAGCCCAAGTCCCCCAGAGCATATTTGACATCATAAATCGGTCTAAAGTTAATCTATAATGCTGAATTTTGGGCAGGGCATTGGGTGGGTGTCACTAACAAAAGTAGGATAGCTATGGATGTTACGTCTGGGTAATAAAGGCATGCTACCTTGTGATGGAACCACTCAGCCCAAGTCCCCCCAGAGCATATTTGACATCATAAATCGGTCTAAAGTTAATCTATAATGCTGAAGTTTGGGCAGGGCATTGGGTGGGTGTCACCAACAAAAGTAGGATAACTATGGGCGTTACGTCTGGGAAATAAAGGCATGCTACCTTGTGATGGCACCACTCTGCCCATGTCCCCCTGGAGCATTTTTGACATCACAAGTTGGTCTAAAGTTAATCTATAATGCTGAATTTTGGGCAGGACATTGGGTGGGTGTCACTAACAAAAATAGGATAGCTATGACTGTTACATCAGGGTTATAAAGGTATGCTATCTTGTGATGGCAACAATTTACCAAGTACCCCTGAGAGCGTATTTTAAATCAGAAGTTGGTCATATATATTGCTGAATTATGGGCTGGAAATTTGGTGGGTGGCACTAATAAAAATAGGATAGCTATGGGCGTTACATCTGGGAAATAAAGGTATGCTACGTTGTGATGGCACCACTTAACCCAAGTACCGGAAAGAGATTATTTAACATCACAAGCTAGTCAAAAGTTCATCTATAATGCTGAATTTTCGGCGGGACATTGGGTGGGTGGAATGTACAAAAGATAGTATAGTTATAAGCGTTACATCTGGGTAATAAAGGTATGCAAAATTATGATGACACCAATTAAGCCAAGTATCCCTGAGAACGTATTTTACATCAGAAATTGGTCAGAATTTCATCTATAATGCTGAATTTTCGGCAGGACATTGGGTGAATGGAATGTACAAAAAATAGAATAGTTATAAGCATTATATCTGGGTAATAAAGACATGCAAAATTACAATGGCACCAATTAAGCCAAGCACCCCTGAGAGCGTATTTTACATTAGAAATTGGTCAGAATTTCATCCATAATGCTGAATTTTTGACAGGACATTGGGTGGGTGTCACTAACAAAAATAGGATAGCTATTGACGTTACATCTGGGTAATAAAGGCATGCTACCTTGTGATGGAACCACTCAGCCCAAGTCCCCCCACAGCATATTTGACATTATAAATCGGTCTAAAGTTAATCTATAATGCTGAATTTTGGGCAGGACATTGGGTGGGTGTCACTAACAAAAATAGGATAGCTATGGACGCTACGTCTGGGTAATAAAGGCATGCTACCTTGTGATGGAACCACTCAGCCCAAGTCCCCCCAGAGCATATTTGACATCATAAATCGGTCTAAAGTTAATCTATAATGCTGAAGTTTGGGCAGGACATTGGGTGGGTGGCACTAACAAAAATAGGATAGCTATGACTGTTAAATCAGGGTTATAAAGGTATGCTATCTTGTGATGGCAACAATTTACCAAGTACCCCTGAGAGCGTATTTTAAATCAGAAGTTGGTCATATATATTGCTGAATTATGGGCTGGAAATTTGGTGGGTGGCACTAATAAAAATAGGATAGCTATGGGCGTTACATCTGGGAAATAAAGGTATGCTACGTTGTGATGGCACCACTTAACCCAAGTACCGGAAAGAGATTATTTAACATCACAAGCTAGTCAAAAGTTCATCTATAATGCTGAATTTTCGGCAGGACATTGGGTGGGTGGAATGTACAAAAGATAGTATAGTTATAAGCGTTACATCTGGGTAATAAATGTATGCAAAATTATGATGACACCAATTAAGCCAAGTATCCCTGAGAACGTATTTTACATCAGAAATTGGTCAGAATTTCATCTATAATGCTGAATTTTCGGCAGGACATTGGGTGAATGGAATGTACAAAAAATAGAATAGTTATAAGCATTATATCTGGGTAATAAAGACATGCAAAATTACAATGGCACCAATTAAGCCAAGCACCCCTGAGAGCGTATTTTACATTAGAAATTGGTCAGAATTTCATCCATAATGCTGAATTTTTGACAGGACATTGGGTGGGTGTCACTAACAAAAATAGGATAGCTATTGACGTTACATCTGGGTAATAAAGGCATGCTACCTTGTGATGGAACCACTCAGCCCAAGTCCCCCCACAGCATATTTGACATTATAAATCGGTCTAAAGTTAATCTATAATGCTGAATTTTGGGCAGGACATTGGGTGGGTGTCACTAACAAAAATAGGATAGCTATGGACGCTACGTCTGGGTAATAAAGGCATGCTACCTTGTGATGGAACCACTCAGCCCAAGTCCCCCCAGAGCATATTTGACATCATAAATCGGTCTAAAGTTAATCTATAATGCTGAAGTTTGGGCAGGACATTGGGTGGGTGGCACTAACAAAAATAGGATAGCTATGACTGTTAAATCAGGGTTATAAAGGTATGCTATCTTGTGATGGCAACAATTTACCAAGTACCCCTGAGAGCGTATTTTAAATCAGAAGTTGGTCATATATATTGCTGAATTATGGGCTGGAAATTTGGTGGGTGGCACTAATAAAAATAGGATAGCTATGGGCGTTACATCTGGGAAATAAAGGTATGCTACGTTGTGATGGCACCACTTAACCCAAGTACCGGAAAGAGATTATTTAACATCACAAGCTAGTCAAAAGTTCATCTATAATGCTGAATTTTCGGCAGGACATTGGGTGGGTGGAATGTACAAAAGATAGTATAGTTATAAGCGTTACATCTGGGTAATAAAGGCATGCAAAATTATGATGACACCAATTAAGCCAAGTATCCCTGAGAACGTATTTTACATCAGAAATTGGTCAGAATTTCATCTATAATGCTGAATTTTCGGCAGGACATTGGGTAAATGGAATGTACAAAAAATAGAATAGTTATAAGCATTATATCTGGGTAATAAAGACATGCAAAATTACAATGGCACCAATTAAGCCAAGCACCCCTGAGAGCGTATTTTACATTAGAAATTGGTCAGAATTTCATCCATAATGCTGAATTTTTGACAGGACATTGGGTGGGTGTCACTAACAAAAATAGGATAGCTATTGACGTTACATCTGGGTAATAAAGGCATGCTACCTTGTGATGGAACCACTCAGCCCAAGTCCCCCCACAGCATATTTGACATTATAAATCGGTCTAAAGTTAATCTATAATGCTGAATTTTGGGCAGGGCATTGGGTGGGTGTCACTAACAAAAGTAGGATAGCTATGGATGTTACGTCTGGGTAATAAAGGCATGCTACCTTGTGATGGAACCACTCAGCCCAAGTCCCCCCAGAGCATATTTGACATCATAAATCGGTCTAAAGTTAATCTATAATGCTGAATTTTGGGCAGGGCATTGGGTGGGTGTCACTAACAAAAGTAGGATAGCTATGGATGTTACGTCTGGGTAATAAAGGCAGGCTACCTTGTGATGGAACCACTCAGCCCAAGTCCCCCAGAGCATATTTGACATCATAAATCGGTCTAAAGTTAATCTATAATGCTGAATTTTGGGCAGGGCATTGGGTGGGTGTCACTAACAAAAGTAGGATAGCTATGGATGTTACGTCTGGGTAATAAAGGCATGCTACCTTGTGATGGAACCACTCAGCCCAAGTCCCCCCAGAGCATATTTGACATCATAAATCGGTCTAAAGTTAATCTATAATGCTGAAGTTTGGGCAGGGCATTGGGTGGGTGTCACCAACAAAAGTAGGATAACTATGGGCGTTACGTCTGGGAAATAAAGGCATGCTACCTTGTGATGGCACCACTCTGCCCATGTCCCCCTGGAGCATTTTTGACATCACAAGTTGGTCTAAAGTTAATCTATAATGCTGAATTTTGGGCAGGACATTGGGTGGGTGTCACTAACAAAAATAGGATAGCTATGACTGTTACATCAGGGTTATAAAGGTATGCTATCTTGTGATGGCAACAATTTACCAAGTACCCCTGAGAGCGTATTTTAAATCAGAAGTTGGTCATATATATTGCTGAATTATGGGCTGGAAATTTGGTGGGTGGCACTAATAAAAATAGGATAGCTATGGGCGTTACATCTGGGAAATAAAGGTATGCTACGTTGTGATGGCACCACTTAACCCAAGTACCGGAAAGAGATTATTTAACATCACAAGCTAGTCAAAAGTTCATCTATAATGCTGAATTTTCGGCGGGACATTGGGTGGGTGGAATGTACAAAAGATAGTATAGTTATAAGCGTTACATCTGGGTAATAAAGGTATGCAAAATTATGATGACACCAATTAAGCCAAGTATCCCTGAGAACGTATTTTACATCAGAAATTGGTCAGAATTTCATCTATAATGCTGAATTTTCGGCAGGACATTGGGTGAATGGAATGTACAAAAAATAGAATAGTTATAAGCATTATATCTGGGTAATAAAGACATGCAAAATTACAATGGCACCAATTAAGCCAAGCACCCCTGAGAGCGTATTTTACATTAGAAATTGGTCAGAATTTCATCCATAATGCTGAATTTTTGACAGGACATTGGGTGGGTGTCACTAACAAAAATAGGATAGCTATTGACGTTACATCTGGGTAATAAAGGCATGCTACCTTGTGATGGAACCACTCAGCCCAAGTCCCCCCACAGCATATTTGACATTATAAATCGGTCTAAAGTTAATCTATAATGCTGAATTTTGGGCAGGACATTGGGTGGGTGTCACTAACAAAAATAGGATAGCTATGGACGCTACGTCTGGGTAATAAAGGCATGCTACCTTGTGATGGAACCACTCAGCCCAAGTCCCCCCAGAGCATATTTGACATCATAAATCGGTCTAAAGTTAATCTATAATGCTGAAGTTTGGGCAGGACATTGGGTGGGTGGCACTAACAAAAATAGGATAGCTATGACTGTTAAATCAGGGTTATAAAGGTATGCTATCTTGTGATGGCAACAATTTACCAAGTACCCCTGAGAGCGTATTTTAAATCAGAAGTTGGTCATATATATTGCTGAATTATGGGCTGGAAATTTGGTGGGTGGCACTAATAAAAATAGGATAGCTATGGGCGTTACATCTGGGAAATAAAGGTATGCTACGTTGTGATGGCACCACTTAACCCAAGTACCGGAAAGAGATTATTTAACATCACAAGCTAGTCAAAAGTTCATCTATAATGCTGAATTTTCGGCAGGACATTGGGTGGGTGGAATGTACAAAAGATAGTATAGTTATAAGCGTTACATCTGGGTAATAAAGGCATGCAAAATTATGATGACACCAATTAAGCCAAGTATCCCTGAGAACGTATTTTACATCAGAAATTGGTCAGAATTTCATCTATAATGCTGAATTTTCGGCAGGACATTGGGTAAATGGAATGTACAAAAAATAGAATAGTTATAAGCATTATATCTGGGTAATAAAGACATGCAAAATTACAATGGCACCAATTAAGCCAAGCACCCCTGAGAGCGTATTTTACATTAGAAATTGGTCAGAATTTCATCCATAATGCTGAATTTTTGACAGGACATTGGGTGGGTGTCACTAACAAAAATAGGATAGCTATTGACGTTACATCTGGGTAATAAAGGCATGCTACCTTGTGATGGAACCACTCAGCCCAAGTCCCCCCACAGCATATTTGACATTATAAATCGGTCTAAAGTTAATCTATAATGCTGAATTTTGGGCAGGGCATTGGGTGGGTGTCACTAACAAAAGTAGGATAGCTATGGATGTTACGTCTGGGTAATAAAGGCATGTTACCTTGTGATGGAACCACTCAGCCCAAGTCCCCCCAGAGCATATTTGACATCATAAATCGGTCTAAAGTTAATCTATAATGCTGAATTTTGGGCAGGGCATTGGGTGGGTGTCACTAACAAAAGTAGGATAGCTATGGATGTTACGTCTGGGTAATAAAGGCAGGCTACCTTGTGATGGAACCACTCAGCCCAAGTCCCCCAGAGCATATTTGACATCATAAATCGGTCTAAAGTTAATCTATAATGCTGAATTTTGGGCAGGGCATTGGGTGGGTGTCACTAACAAAAGTAGGATAGCTATGGATGTTACGTCTGGGTAATAAAGGCATGCTACCTTGTGATGGAACCACTCAGCCCAAGTCCCCCCAGAGCATATTTGACATCATAAATCGGTCTAAAGTTAATCTATAATGCTGAAGTTTGGGCAGGGCATTGGGTGGGTGTCACCAACAAAAGTAGGATAACTATGGGCGTTACGTCTGGGAAATAAAGGCATGCTACCTTGTGATGGCACCACTCTGCCCATGTCCCCCTGGAGCATTTTTGACATCACAAGTTGGTCTAAAGTTAATCTATAATGCTGAATTTTGGGCAGGACATTGGGTGGGTGTCACTAACAAAAATAGGATAGCTATGACTGTTACATCAGGGTTATAAAGGTATGCTATCTTGTGATGGCAACAATTTACCAAGTACCCCTGAGAGCGTATTTTAAATCAGAAGTTGGTCATATATATTGCTGAATTATGGGCTGGAAATTTGGTGGGTGGCACTAATAAAAATAGGATAGCTATGGGCGTTACATCTGGGAAATAAAGGTATGCTACGTTGTGATGGCACCACTTAACCCAAGTACCGGAAAGAGATTATTTAACATCACAAGCTAGTCAAAAGTTCATCTATAATGCTGAATTTTCGGCGGGACATTGGGTGGGTGGAATGTACAAAAGATAGTATAGTTATAAGCGTTACATCTGGGTAATAAAGGTATGCAAAATTATGATGACACCAATTAAGCCAAGTATCCCTGAGAACGTATTTTACATCAGAAATTGGTCAGAATTTCATCTATAATGCTGAATTTTCGGCAGGACATTGGGTGAATGGAATGTACAAAAAATAGAATAGTTATAAGCATTATATCTGGGTAATAAAGACATGCAAAATTACAATGGCACCAATTAAGCCAAGCACCCCTGAGAGCGTATTTTACATTAGAAATTGGTCAGAATTTCATCCATAATGCTGAATTTTTGACAGGACATTGGGTGGGTGTCACTAACAAAAATAGGATAGCTATTGACGTTACATCTGGGTAATAAAGGCATGCTACCTTGTGATGGAACCACTCAGCCCAAGTCCCCCCACAGCATATTTGACATTATAAATCGGTCTAAAGTTAATCTATAATGCTGAATTTTGGGCAGGACATTGGGTGGGTGTCACTAACAAAAATAGGATAGCTATGGACGCTACGTCTGGGTAATAAAGGCATGCTACCTTGTGATGGAACCACTCAGCCCAAGTCCCCCCAGAGCATATTTGACATCATAAATCGGTCTAAAGTTAATCTATAATGCTGAAGTTTGGGCAGGACATTGGGTGGGTGGCACTAACAAAAATAGGATAGCTATGACTGTTAAATCAGGGTTATAAAGGTATGCTATCTTGTGATGGCAACAATTTACCAAGTACCCCTGAGAGCGTATTTTAAATCAGAAGTTGGTCATATATATTGCTGAATTATGGGCTGGAAATTTGGTGGGTGGCACTAATAAAAATAGGATAGCTATGGGCGTTACATCTGGGAAATAAAGGTATGCTACGTTGTGATGGCACCACTTAACCCAAGTACCGGAAAGAGATTATTTAACATCACAAGCTAGTCAAAAGTTCATCTATAATGCTGAATTTTCGGCAGGACATTGGGTGGGTGGAATGTACAAAAGATAGTATAGTTATAAGCGTTACATCTGGGTAATAAAGGCATGCTACCTTGTGATGGAACCACTCAGCCCAAGTCCCCCCAGAGCATATTTGACATCATAAATCGGTCTAAAGTTAATCTATAATGCTGAATTTTGGGCAGGGCATTCGGTGGGTGTCACTAACAAAAGTAGGATAGCTATGGACGTTACGTCTGGGTAATAAAGGCATGCTACCTTGTGATGGCACCACTCAGCCCAAGTCCCCCCAGAGCATATTTGACATCATAAATCGGTCTAAAGTTAATCTATAATGATGAATTTTGGGCAGGGCATTCGGTGGGTGTCACTAACAAAAGTAGGATAGCTATGGACGTTACGTCTGGGTAACAAAGGCATGCTACCTTGTGATGGAACCACTCAGCCCAAGTCCCCCCAGAGCATATTTGACATCATAAATCGGTCTAAAGTGAATCTATAATGCTGAATTTTGGGCAGGACATTGGGTGGGTGTCACTAACAAAAATATGATAGTTATGGGTGTTACATCTGGGAAATAAAGGCATGCTACCTTGTGATGGCACCACTCAGCCCATGTCCCCCTGGAGCATTTTTGACATCACAAGTTGGTCTAAAGTTCATCTATAATGCTGAAGTTTGGGCAGGACATTGGGTGGGTGTCACTAACAAAAATAGGATAGCTATGACTGTTAAATCAGGGTTATAAAGGTATGCTATCTTGTGATGGCAACAATTTACCAAGTACCCCTGAGAGCGTATTTTAAATCAGAAGTTGGTCATATATATTGCTGAATTATGGGCTGGAAATTTGGTGGGTGGCACTAATAAAAATAGGATAGCTATGGGCGTTACATCTGGGAAATAAAGGCATGCTACGTTGTGATGGCACCACTTAACCCAAGTACCGGAGAGAGATTATTTAACATCACAAGCTAGTCAAAAGTTCATCTATAATGCTGAATTTTCGGCAGGACATTGGGTGGGTGGAATGTACAAAAGATAGGATATTTATAAGCGTTACATCTGGGTAATAAAGGCATGCAAAATTATGATGACGCCAATTAAGTCAAGCATCCCTGAGAACGTATTTTACATCAGAAATTGGTCAGAATTTCATCTATAATGCTGAATTTTCAGCAGGACATTGGGTGGATGGATTATACAAAAGATAGGAGAGTTATAAGCATTACATCTGGGTAATAAAGACATGCAAAATTATGATGGCACCAATTAAGCCAAGCACCCCTGAGAGCGTATTTTACATTAGAAATTGGTCAGAATTTCATCCATAATGCTGAATTTTTGACAGGACATTGGGTGGGTGTCACTAACAAAAATAGGATAGCTATTGACGTTACATCTGGGTAATAAAGGCATGCTACCTTGTGATGGAACCACTCAGCCCAAGTCCCCCCAGAGCATATTTGACATCATAAATCGGTCTAAAGTTAATCTATAATGCTGAATTTTGGGCAGGGCATTGGGTGGGTGTCACTAACAAAAGTAGGATAGCTATGGATGTTATGTCTGGGTAACAAAGGCATGCTACCTTGTGATGGAACCACTCAGCCTAAGTCCCCCCAGAGCATATTTTACATCATAAATCGGTCTAAAGTGAATCTATAATGCTGAATTTTGGGCAGGACATTGGGTGGGTGTCACTAACAAAAATAGGATAGCTATGGATGTTACGTCTGGGTAATAAAGGCATGCTACCTTGTGATGGAACCACTCAGCCCATGTCCCCTTGGAGCATTTTTGACATCACAAGTTGATCTAAAGTTCATCTATAATGCTGAAGTTTGGGCAGGTCATTGGGTGGGTGGCACTAACAAAAATAGGATAGCTATGACTGTTACATCAGGGTTATAAAGGTATGCTATCTTGTGATGGCAACAATTTACCAAGTACCCCTGAGAGCGTATTTTAAATCAGAAGTTGGTCATATATATTGCTGAATTATGGGCTGGAAATTTGGTGGGTGGCACTAATAAAAATAGGATAGCTATGGGCGTTACATCTGGGAAATAAAGGCATGCTACGTTGTGATGGCACCACTTAACCCAAGTACCGGAGAGAGATTATTTAACATCACAAGCTAGTCAAAAGTTCATCTATAATGCTGAATTTTTGGCAGGACATTGGGTGGGTGGAATGTACAAAAGATAGGATATTTATAAGCGTTACATCTGGGTAATAAAGGCATACAAAATTATGATGACACCAATTAAGCCAAGCATCCCTGAGAACGTATTTTACATTAGAAATTGGTCAGAATTTCATCTATAATGCTGAATTTTCGGCAGGACATTGGGTGGATGGAATGTACAAAAGATAGGATATTTATAAGCGTTACATCTGGGTAATAAAGGCATGCAAAATTATGATGACACCAATTAAGCCAAGCATCCCTGAGAATGTATTTTACATCAGAAATTGGTCAGAATTTCATCTATAATGCTGAATTTTCGGCAGGACATTGGGTGGATGGAATGTACAGAAGATAGGATAGTTATAAGCATTACATCTGGGTAATAAAGACATGCAAAATTATGATGGCACCAATTAAGCCAAGCACCCCTGAGAGCGTATTTTACATTAGAAATTGGTCAGAATTTCATCCATAATGCTGAATTTTTGACAGGACATTGGGTGGGTGTCACTAACAAAAATAGGATAGCTATTGACGTTACATCTGGGTAATAAAGACATGCAAAATTATGATGGCACCAATTAAGCCAAGCACCCCTGAGAGCGTATTTTACATTAGAAATTGGTCAGAATTTCATCCATAATGCTGAATTTTTGACAGGACATTGGGTGGGTGTCACTAACAAAAATAGGATAGCTATTGACGTTATATCTGGGTAATAAAGGCATGCTACCTTGTGATGGAACCACTCAGCCCAAGTCCCCCCAGAGCATATTTGACATCATAATCGGTCTAAAGTTAATCTATAATGCTGAATTTTGGGCAGGGCATTCGGTGGGTGTCACTAACAAAAGTAGGATAGCTATGGACGTTACGTCTGGGTAATAAAAGCATGCTACCTTGTGATGGCACCACTCAGCCCAAGTCCCCCCAGAGCATATTTGACATCATAAATCGGTCTAAAGTTAATCTATAATGATGAATTTTGGGCAGGGTATTCGGTGGGTGTCACTAACAAAAGTAGGATAGCTATGGACGTTACGTCTGGGTAACAAAGGCATGCTACCTTGTGATGGAACCACTCAGCCCAAGTCCCCCCAGAGCATATTTGACATCATAAATCGGTCTAAAGTGAATCTATAATGCTGAATTTTGGGCAGGACATTGGGTGGGTGTCACTAACAAAAATATGATAGTTATGGGTGTTACATCTGGGAAATAAAGGCATGCTACCTTGTGATGGCACCACTCAGCCCATGTCCCCCTGGAGCATTTTTGACATCACAAGTTGGTCTAAAGTTCATCTATAATGCTGAAGTTTGGGCAGGACATTGGGTGGGTGTCACTAACAAAAATAGGATAGCTATGACTGTTAAATCAGGGTTATAAAGGTATGCTATCTTGTGATGGCAACAATTTACCAAGTACCCCTGAGAGCGTATTTTAAATCAGAAGTTGGTCATATATATTGCTGAATTATGGGCTGGAAATTTGGTGGGTGGCACTAATAAAAATAGGATAGCTATGGGCGTTACATCTGGGAAATAAAGGCATGCTACGTTGTGATGGCACCACTTAACCCAAGTACCGGAAAGAGATTATTTAACATCACAAGCTAGTCAAAATCTCATCTATAATGCTGAATTTTCGGCAGGACATTGGGTGGGTGGAATGTACAAAAGATAGTATAGTTATAAGCGTTACATCTGGGTAATAAAGGCATGCAAAATTATGATGACACCAATTAAGCCAAGCATCCCTGAGAACGTATTTTACATCAGAAATTGGTCAGAATTTCATCTATAATGCTGAATTTTCAGCAGGACATTGGGTGGATGGATTATACAAAAGATAGGAGAGTTATAAGCATTACATCTGGGTAATAAAGACATGCAAAATTATGATGGCACCAATTAAGCCAAGCACCCCTGAGAGCGTATTTTACATCAGAAATTGGTCAGAATTTCATCTATAATGCTGAATTTTCGGCATGACATTGGGTGGATGGAATGTACACAAGATAGGATAGTTATAAGCATTACATCTGGGTAATAAAGACATGCAAAATTACGATGGCACCAATTAAGCGAAGCACCCCTGAGAGCATATTTTACATTAGAAATTGGTCAGAATTTCATCCATAATGCTGAATTTTTGACAGGACATTGGGTGGGTGTCACTAACAAAAATATGATAGTTATGGGCGTTACGTCTGGGAAATAAAGGCATGCTACCTTGTGATGGCACCACTCTGCCCATGTCCCCCTGGAGCATTTTTGACATCACAAGTTGGTCTAAAGTTAATCTATAATGCTGAATTTTGGGCAGGACATTGGGTGGGTGTCACTAACAAAAATAGGATAGCTATGACTGTTACATCAGGGTTATAAAGGTATGCTATCTTGTGATGGCAACAATTTACCAAGTACCCCTGAGAGCGTATTTTAAATCAGAAGTTGGTCATATATATTGCTGAATTATGGGCTGGAAATTTGGTGGGTGGCACTAATAAAAATAGGATAGCTATGGGCGTTACATCTGGGAAATAAAGGTATGCTACGTTGTGATGGCACCACTTAACCCAAGTACCGGAAAGAGATTATTTAACATCACAAGCTAGTCAAAAGTTCATCTATAATGCTGAATTTTCGGCGGGACATTGGGTGGGTGGAATGTACAAAAGATAGTATAGTTATAAGCGTTACATCTGGGTAATAAAGGTATGCAAAATTATGATGACACCAATTAAGCCAAGTATCCCTGAGAACGTATTTTACATCAGAAATTGGTCAGAATTTCATCTATAATGCTGAATTTTCGGCAGGACATTGGGTGAATGGAATGTACAAAAAATAGAATAGTTATAAGCATTATATCTGGGTAATAAAGACATGCAAAATTACAATGGCACCAATTAAGCCAAGCACCCCTGAGAGCGTATTTTACATTAGAAATTGGTCAGAATTTCATCCATAATGCTGAATTTTTGACAGGACATTGGGTGGGTGTCACTAACAAAAATAGGATAGCTATTGACGTTACATCTGGGTAATAAAGGCATGCTACCTTGTGATGGAACCACTCAGCCCAAGTCCCCCCACAGCATATTTGACATTATAAATCGGTCTAAAGTTAATCTATAATGCTGAATTTTGGGCAGGACATTGGGTGGGTGTCACTAACAAAAATAGGATAGCTATGGACGTTACGTCTGGGTAATAAAGGCATGCTACCTTGTGATGGAACCACTCAGCCCAAGTCCCCCCAGAGCATATTTGACATCATAAATCGGTCTAAAGTTAATCTATAATGCTGAAGTTTGGGCAGGACATTGGGTGGGTGTCACTAACAAAAATATGATAGTTATGGGGGTTATATCTGGGAAATAAAGGCATGCTACCTTGTGATGGCACCACTCAGCCCATGTCCCCCTGGAGCATTTTTGACATCACAAGTTGGTCTAAAGTTCATCTATAATGCTGAAGTTTGGGCAGGACATTGGGTGGATGGCACTAATAAAAATAGGATAGCTATGACTGTTACATCAGGGTTATAAAGGTATGCTATCTTGTGCTGGCAACAATTTACCAAGTACCCCTGAGAGCGTATTTTAAATCAGAAGTTGGTCATATATATTGCTGAATTATGGGCTGGAAATTTGGTGGGTGGCACTAATAAAAATAGGATAGCTATGGGCGTTACATCTGGGAAATAAAGGCATGCTACGTTGCGATGGCACCACTTAACCCAAGTACCAGAGAGAGATTATTTAACATCACAAGCTAGTCAAAAGTTCATCTATAATGCTGAATTTTCGGAAGGACATTGGGTGGGTGGAATGTACAAAAGATAGGATAGCTATAAGCGTTACATCTGGGTAATAAAGGCATGCAAAATTATGATGACACCAATTAAGCCAAGCATCCCTGAGAACGTATTTTACATCAGAAATTGATCAGAATTTCATCTATAATGCTGAATTTTCGGCATGACATTGGGTGGATGGAATGTACACAAGATAGGATAGTTATAAGCATTACATCTGGGTAATAAAGACATGCAAAATTACGATGGCACCAATTAAGCGAAGCACCCCTGAGAGCATATTTTACATTAGAAATTGGTCAGAATTTCATCCATAATGCTGAATTTTTGACAGGACATTGGGTGGGTGTCACTAACAAAAATATGATAGTTATGGGGGTTATATCTGGGAAATAAAGGCATGCTACCTTGTGATGGCACCACTCAGCCCATGTCCCCCTGGAGCATTTTTGACATCACAAGTTGGTCTAAAGTTCATCTATAATGCTGAAGTTTGGGCAGGACATTGGGTGGGTGGCACTAACAAAAATAGGATAGCTATGACTGTTACATCAGGGTTATAAAGGTATGCTATCTTGTGCTGGCAACAATTTACCAAGTACCCCTGACAGCGTATTTTAAATCAGAAGTTGGTCATATATATTGCTGAATTATGAGCTGGAAATTTGGTGGGTGGCACTAATAAAAATAGGATAGCTATTGACGTTACATCTGGGTAACAAAGGCATGCTACCTTGTGATGGAACCACTCAGTCCAAGTCCCCCCAGAGCATATTTGACATCATAAATCGGTCTAAAGTTAATCTATAATGCTGAATTTTGGGCAGGGCATTGGGTGGGTGTCACTAACAAAAGTAGGATAGCTATGGATGTTACGTCTGGGTAATAAAGGCATGCTACCTTGTGATGGAACCACTCAGCCCAAGTCCCCCCAGAGCATATTTGACATCATAAATCGGTCTAAAGTTAATCTATAATGCTGAATTTTGGGCAGGGCATTGGGTGGGTGTCACTAACAAAAGTAGGATAGCTATGGATGTTACGTCTGGGTAATAAAGGCAGGCTACCTTGTGATGGAACCACTCAGCCCCAGTCCCCCAGAGCATATTTGACATCATAAATCGGTCTAAAGTTAATCTATAATGCTGAATTTTGGGCAGGGCATTGGGTGGGTGTCACTAACAAAAGTAGGATAGCTATGGATGTTACGTCTGGGTAATAAAGGCATGCTACCTTGTGATGGAACCACTCAGCCCAAGTCCCCCCAGAGCATATTTGACATCATAAATCGGTCTAAAGTTAATCTATAATGCTGAAGTTTGGGCAGGGCATTGGGTGGGTGTCACCAACAAAAGTAGGATAACTATGGGCGTTACGTCTGGGAAATAAAGGCATGCTACCTTGTGATGGCACCACTCTGCCCATGTCCCCCTGGAGCATTTTTGACATCACAAGTTGGTCTAAAGTTAATCTATAATGCTGAATTTTGGGCAGGACATTGGGTGGGTGTCACTAACAAAAATAGGATAGCTATGACTGTTACATCAGGGTTATAAAGGTATGCTATCTTGTGATGGCAACAATTTACCAAGTACCCCTGAGAGCGTATTTTAAATCAGAAGTTGGTCATATATATTGCTGAATTATGGGCTGGAAATTTGGTGGGTGGCACTAATAAAAATAGGATAGCTATGGGCGTTACATCTGGGAAATAAAGGTATGCTACGTTGTGATGGCACCACTTAACCCAAGTACCGGAAAGAGATTATTTAACATCACAAGCTAGTCAAAAGTTCATCTATAATGCTGAATTTTCGGCAGGACATTGGGTGGGTGGAATGTACAAAAGATAGTATAGTTATAAGCGTTACATCTGGGTAATAAAGGTATGCAAAATTATGATGACACCAATTAAGCCAAGTATCCCTGAGAACGTATTTTACATCAGAAATTGGTCAGAATTTCATCTATAATGCTGAATTTTCGGCAGGACATTGGGTGAATGGAATGTACAAAAAATAGAATAGTTATAAGCATTATATCTGGGTAATAAAGACATGCAAAATTACAATGGCACCAATTAAGCCAAGCACCCCTGAGAGCGTATTTTACATTAGAAATTGGTCAGAATTTCATCCATAATGCTGAATTTTTGACAGGACATTGGGTGGGTGTCACTAACAAAAATAGGATAGCTATTGACGTTACATCTGGGTAATAAAGGCATGCTACCTTGTGATGGAACCACTCAGCCCAAGTCCCCCCACAGCATATTTGACATTATAAATCGGTCTAAAGTTAATCTATAATGCTGAATTTTGGGCAGGACATTGGGTGGGTGTCACTAACAAAAATAGGATAGCTATGGACGTTACGTCTGGGTAATAAAGGCATGCTACCTTGTGATGGAACCACTCAGCCCAAGTCCCCCCAGAGCATATTTGACATCATAAATCGGTCTAAAGTTAATCTATAATGCTGAAGTTTGGGCAGGACATTGGGTGGGTGGCACTAACAAAAATAGGATAGCTATGACTGTTAAATCAGGGTTATAAAGGTATGCTATCTTGTGATGGCAACAATTTACCAAGTACCCCTGAGAGCGTATTTTAAATCAGAAGTTGGTCATATATATTGCTGAATTATGGGCTGGAAATTTGGTGGGTGGCACTAATAAAAATAGGATAGCTATGGGCGTTACATCTGGGAAATAAAGGTATGCTACGTTGTGATGGCACCACTTAACCCAAGTACCGGAAAGAGATTATTTAACATCACAAGCTAGTCAAAAGTTCATCTATAATGCTGAATTTTCGGCAGGACATTGGGTGGGTGGAATGTACAAAAGATAGTATAGTTATAAGCGTTACATCTGGGTAATAAAGGCATGCAAAATTATGATGACACCAATTAAGCCAAGTATCCCTGAGAACGTATTTTACATCAGAAATTGGTCAGAATTTCATCTATAATGCTGAATTTTCGGCAGGACATTGGGTAAATGGAATGTACAAAAAATAGAATAGTTATAAGCATTATATCTGGGTAATAAAGACATGCAAAATTACAATGGCACCAATTAAGCCAAGCACCCCTGAGAGCGTATTTTACATTAGAAATTGGTCAGAATTTCATCCATAATGCTGAATTTTTGACAGGACATTGGGTGGGTGTCACTAACAAAAATAGGATAGCTATTGACGTTACATCTGGGTAATAAAGGCATGCTACCTTGTGATGGAACCACTCAGCCCAAGTCCCCCCACAGCATATTTGACATTATAAATCGGTCTAAAGTTAATCTATAATGCTGAATTTTGGGCAGGGCATTGGGTGGGTGTCACTAACAAAAGTAGGATAGCTATGGATGTTACGTCTGGGTAATAAAGGCATGCTACCTTGTGATGGAACCACTCAGCCCAAGTCCCCCCAGAGCATATTTGACATCATAAATCGGTCTAAAGTTAATCTATAATGCTGAATTTTGGGCAGGGCATTGGGTGGGTGTCACTAACAAAAGTAGGATAGCTATGGATGTTACGTCTGGGTAATAAAGGCAGGCTACCTTGTGATGGAACCACTCAGCCCAAGTCCCCCAGAGCATATTTGACATCATAAATCGGTCTAAAGTTAATCTATAATGCTGAATTTTGGGCAGGGCATTGGGTGGGTGTCACTAACAAAAGTAGGATAGCTATGGATGTTACGTCTGGGTAATAAAGGCATGCTACCTTGTGATGGAACCACTCAGCCCAAGTCCCCCCAGAGCATATTTGACATCATAAATCGGTCTAAAGTTAATCTATAATGCTGAAGTTTGGGCAGGGCATTGGGTGGGTGTCACCAACAAAAGTAGGATAACTATGGGCGTTACGTCTGGGAAATAAAGGCATGCTACCTTGTGATGGCACCACTCTGCCCATGTCCCCCTGGAGCATTTTTGACATCACAAGTTGGTCTAAAGTTAATCTATAATGCTGAATTTTGGGCAGGACATTGGGTGGGTGTCACTAACAAAAATAGGATAGCTATGACTGTTACATCAGGGTTATAAAGGTATGCTATCTTGTGATGGCAACAATTTACCAAGTACCCCTGAGAGCGTATTTTAAATCAGAAGTTGGTCATATATATTGCTGAATTATGGGCTGGAAATTTGGTGGGTGGCACTAATAAAAATAGGATAGCTATGGGCGTTACATCTGGGAAATAAAGGTATGCTACGTTGTGATGGCACCACTTAACCCAAGTACCGGAAAGAGATTATTTAACATCACAAGCTAGTCAAAAGTTCATCTATAATGCTGAATTTTCGGCGGGACATTGGGTGGGTGGAATGTACAAAAGATAGTATAGTTATAAGCGTTACATCTGGGTAATAAAGGTATGCAAAATTATGATGACACCAATTAAGCCAAGTATCCCTGAGAACGTATTTTACATCAGAAATTGGTCAGAATTTCATCTATAATGCTGAATTTTCGGCAGGACATTGGGTGAATGGAATGTACAAAAAATAGAATAGTTATAAGCATTATATCTGGGTAATAAAGACATGCAAAATTACAATGGCACCAATTAAGCCAAGCACCCCTGAGAGCGTATTTTACATTAGAAATTGGTCAGAATTTCATCCATAATGCTGAATTTTTGACAGGACATTGGGTGGGTGTCACTAACAAAAATAGGATAGCTATTGACGTTACATCTGGGTAATAAAGGCATGCTACCTTGTGATGGAACCACTCAGCCCAAGTCCCCCCACAGCATATTTGACATTATAAATCGGTCTAAAGTTAATCTATAATGCTGAATTTTGGGCAGGACATTGGGTGGGTGTCACTAACAAAAATAGGATAGCTATGGACGCTACGTCTGGGTAATAAAGGCATGCTACCTTGTGATGGAACCACTCAGCCCAAGTCCCCCCAGAGCATATTTGACATCATAAATCGGTCTAAAGTTAATCTATAATGCTGAAGTTTGGGCAGGACATTGGGTGGGTGGCACTAACAAAAATAGGATAGCTATGACTGTTAAATCAGGGTTATAAAGGTATGCTATCTTGTGATGGCAACAATTTACCAAGTACCCCTGAGAGCGTATTTTAAATCAGAAGTTGGTCATATATATTGCTGAATTATGGGCTGGAAATTTGGTGGGTGGCACTAATAAAAATAGGATAGCTATGGGCGTTACATCTGGGAAATAAAGGTATGCTACGTTGTGATGGCACCACTTAACCCAAGTACCGGAAAGAGATTATTTAACATCACAAGCTAGTCAAAAGTTCATCTATAATGCTGAATTTTCGGCAGGACATTGGGTGGGTGGAATGTACAAAAGATAGTATAGTTATAAGCGTTACATCTGGGTAATAAAGGCATGCAAAATTATGATGACACCAATTAAGCCAAGTATCCCTGAGAACGTATTTTACATCAGAAATTGGTCAGAATTTCATCTATAATGCTGAATTTTCGGCAGGACATTGGGTAAATGGAATGTACAAAAAATAGAATAGTTATAAGCATTATATCTGGGTAATAAAGACATGCAAAATTACAATGGCACCAATTAAGCCAAGCACCCCTGAGAGCGTATTTTACATTAGAAATTGGTCAGAATTTCATCTATAATGCTGAATTTTTGACAGGACATTGGGTGGGTGTCACTAACAAAAATAGGATAGCTATTGACGTTACATCTGGGTAATAAAGGCATGCTACCTTGTGATGGAACCACTCAGCCCAAGTCCCCCCACAGCATATTTGACATTATAAATCGGTCTAAAGTTAATCTATAATGCTGAATTTTGGGCAGGGCATTGGGTGGGTGTCACTAACAAAAGTAGGATAGCTATGGATGTTACGTCTGGGTAATAAAGGCATGCTACCTTGTGATGGAACCACTCAGCCCAAGTCCCCCCAGAGCATATTTGACATCATAAATCGGTCTAAAGTTAATCTATAATGCTGAATTTTGGGCAGGGCATTGGGTGGGTGTCACTAACAAAAGTAGGATAGCTATGGATGTTACGTCTGGGTAATAAAGGCAGGCTACCTTGTGATGGAACCACTCAGCCCAAGTCCCCCAGAGCATATTTGACATCATAAATCGGTCTAAAGTTAATCTATAATGCTGAATTTTGGGCAGGGCATTGGGTGGGTGTCACTAACAAAAGTAGGATAGCTATGGATGTTACGTCTGGGTAATAAAGGCATGCTACCTTGTGATGGAACCACTCAGCCCAAGTCCCCCCAGAGCATATTTGACATCATAAATCGGTCTAAAGTTAATCTATAATGCTGAAGTTTGGGCAGGGCATTGGGTGGGTGTCACCAACAAAAGTAGGATAACTATGGGCGTTACGTCTGGGAAATAAAGGCATGCTACCTTGTGATGGCACCACTCTGCCCATGTCCCCCTGGAGCATTTTTGACATCACAAGTTGGTCTAAAGTTAATCTATAATGCTGAATTTTGGGCAGGACATTGGGTGGGTGTCACTAACAAAAATAGGATAGCTATGACTGTTACATCAGGGTTATAAAGGTATGCTATCTTGTGATGGCAACAATTTACCAAGTACCCCTGAGAGCGTATTTTAAATCAGAAGTTGGTCATATATATTGCTGAATTATGGGCTGGAAATTTGGTGGGTGGCACTAATAAAAATAGGATAGCTATGGGCGTTACATCTGGGAAATAAAGGTATGCTACGTTGTGATGGCACCACTTAACCCAAGTACCGGAAAGAGATTATTTAACATCACAAGCTAGTCAAAAGTTCATCTATAATGCTGAATTTTCGGCGGGACATTGGGTGGGTGGAATGTACAAAAGATAGTATAGTTATAAGCGTTACATCTGGGTAATAAAGGTATGCAAAATTATGATGACACCAATTAAGCCAAGTATCCCTGAGAACGTATTTTACATCAGAAATTGGTCAGAATTTCATCTATAATGCTGAATTTTCGGCAGGACATTGGGTGAATGGAATGTACAAAAAATAGAATAGTTATAAGCATTATATCTGGGTAATAAAGACATGCAAAATTACAATGGCACCAATTAAGCCAAGCACCCCTGAGAGCGTATTTTACATTAGAAATTGGTCAGAATTTCATCCATAATGCTGAATTTTTGACAGGACATTGGGTGGGTGTCACTAACAAAAATAGGATAGCTATTGACGTTACATCTGGGTAATAAAGGCATGCTACCTTGTGATGGAACCACTCAGCCCAAGTCCCCCCACAGCATATTTGACATTATAAATCGGTCTAAAGTTAATCTATAATGCTGAATTTTGGGCAGGACATTGGGTGGGTGTCACTAACAAAAATAGGATAGCTATGGATGTTACGTCTGGGTAATAAAGGCATGCTACCTTGTGATGGAACCACTCAGCCCAAGTCCCCCCAGAGCATATTTGACATCATAAATCGGTCTAAAGTTAATCTATAATGCTGAAGTTTGGGCAGGACATTGGGTGGGTGGCACTAACAAAAATAGGATAGCTATGACTGTTAAATCAGGGTTATAAAGGTATGCTATCTTGTGATGGCAACAATTTACCAAGTACCCCTGAGACCGTATTTTAAATCAGAAGTTGGTCATATATATTGCTGAATTATGGGCTGGAAATTTGGTGGGTGGCACTAATAAAAATAGGATAGCTATGGGCGTTACATCTGGGAAATAAAGGTATGCTACGTTGTGATGGCACCACTTAACCCAAGTACCGGAAAGAGATTATTTAACATCACAAGCTAGTCAAAAGTTCATCTATAATGCTGAATTTTCGGCAGGACATTGGGTGGGTGGAATGTACAAAAGATAGTATAGTTATAAGCGTTACATCTGGGTAATAAAGGCATGCAAAATTATGATGACACCAATTAAGCCAAGTATCCCTGAGAACGTATTTTACATCAGAAATTGGTCAGAATTTCATCTATAATGCTGAATTTTCGGCAGGACATTGGGTAAATGGAATGTACAAAAAATAGAATAGTTATAAGCATTATATCTGGGTAATAAAGACATGCAAAATTACAATGGCACCAATTAAGCCAAGCACCCCTGAGAGCGTATTTTACATTAGAAATTGGTCAGAATTTCATCCATAATGCTGAATTTTTGACAGGACATTGGGTGGGTGTCACTAACAAAAATAGGATAGCTATTGACGTTACATCTGGGTAATAAAGGCATGCTACCTTGTGATGGAACCACTCAGCCCAAGTCCCCCCACAGCATATTTGACATTATAAATCGGTCTAAAGTTAATCTATAATGCTGAATTTTGGGCAGGGCATTGGGTGGGTGTCACTAACAAAAGTAGGATAGCTATGGATGTTACGTCTGGGTAATAAAGGCATGCTACCTTGTGATGGAACCACTCAGCCCAAGTCCCCCCAGAGCATATTTGACATCATAAATCGGTCTAAAGTTAATCTATAATGCTGAATTTTGGGCAGGGCATTGGGTGGGTGTCACTAACAAAAGTAGGATAGCTATGGATGTTACGTCTGGGTAATAAAGGCAGGCTACCTTGTGATGGAACCACTCAGCCCAAGTCCCCCAGAGCATATTTGACATCATAAATCGGTCTAAAGTTAATCTATAATGCTGAATTTTGGGCAGGGCATTGGGTGGGTGTCACTAACAAAAGTAGGATAGCTATGGATGTTACGTCTGGGTAATAAAGGCATGCTACCTTGTGATGGAACCACTCAGCCCAAGTCCCCCCAGAGCATATTTGACATCATAAATCGGTCTAAAGTTAATCTATAATGCTGAAGTTTGGGCAGGGCATTGGGTGGGTGTCACCAACAAAAGTAGGATAACTATGGGCGTTACGTCTGGGAAATAAAGGCATGCTACCTTGTGATGGCACCACTCTGCCCATGTCCCCCTGGAGCATTTTTGACATCACAAGTTGGTCTAAAGTTAATCTATAATGCTGAATTTTGGGCAGGGCATTGGGTGGGTGTCACTAACAAAAGTAGGATAGCTATGGATGTTACGTCTGGGTAATAAAGGCAGGCTACCTTGTGATGGAACCACTCAGCCCAAGTCCCCCAGAGCATATTTGACATCATAAATCGGTCTAAAGTTAATCTATAATGCTGAATTTTGGGCAGGACATTGGGTGGGTGTCACTAACAAAAATAGGATAGCTATGGATGTTATGTCTGGGTAATAAAGGCATGCTACCTTGTGATGGAACCACTCAGCCCAAGTCCCCCCAGAGCATATTTGACATCATAAATCGGTCTAAAGTTAATCTATAATGCTGAAGTTTGGGCAGGACATTGGGTGGGTGGCACTAACAAAAATAGGATAGCTATGACTGTTAAATCAGGGTTATAAAGGTATGCTATCTTGTGATGGCAACAATGTACCAAGTACCCCTGAGAGCGTATTTTAAATCAGAAGTTGGTCATATATATTGCTGAATTATGGGCTGGAAATTTGGTGGGTGGCACTAATAAAAATAGGATAGCTATGGGCGTTACATCTGGGAAATAAAGGTATGCTACGTTGTGATGGCACCACTTAACCCAAGTACCGGAAAGAGATTATTTAACATCACAAGCTTGTCAAAAGTTCATCTATAATGCTGAATTTTCGGCAGGACATTGGGTGGGTGGAATGTACAAAAGATAGTATAGTTATAAGCGTTACATCTGGGTAATAAAGGCATGCAAAATTATGATGACACCAATTAAGCCAAGTATCCCTGAGAACGTATTTTACATCAGAAATTGGTCAGAATTTCATCTATAATGCTGAATTTTCGGCAGGACATTGGGTAAATGGAATGTACAAAAAATAGAATAGTTATAAGCATTATATCTGGGTAATAAAGACATGCAAAATTACAATGGCACCAATTAAGCCAAGCACCCCTGAGAGCGTATTTTACATTAGAAATTGGTCAGAATTTCATCCATAATGCTGAATTTTTGACAGGACATTGGGTGGGTGTCACTAACAAAAATAGGATAGCTATTGACGTTACATCTGGGTAATAAAGGCATGCTACCTTGTGATGGAACCACTCAGCCCAAGTCCCCCCACAGCATATTTGACATTATAAATCGGTCTGAAGTTAATCTATAATGCTGAATTTTGGGCAGGGCATTCGGTGGGTGTCACTAACAAAAGTAGGATAGCTATGGACGTTACGTCTGGGTAATAAAGGCATGCTACCTTGTGATGGCACCACTCAGCCCAAGTCCCCCCAGAGCATATTTGACATCATAAATCGGTCTAAAGTTAATCTATAATGATGAATTTTGGGCAGGGCATTCGGTGGGTGTCACTAACAAAAGTAGGATAGCTATGGACGTTACGTCTGGGTAACAAAGGCATGCTACCTTGTGATGGAACCACTCAGTCCAAGTCCCCCCAGAGCATATTTGACATCATAAATCGGTCTAAAGTGAATCTATAATGCTGAATTTTGGGCAGGACATTGGGTGGGTGTCACTAACAAAAATATGATAGTTATGGGTGTTACATCTGGGAAATAAAGGCATGCTACCTTGTGATGGCACCACTCAGCCCATGTCCCCCTGGAGCATTTTTGACATCACAAGTTGGTCTAAAGTTCATCTATAATGCTGAAGTTTGGGCAGGATATTGGGTGGGTGTCACTAACAAAAATAGGATAGCTATGACTGTTAAATCAGGGTTATAAAGGTATGCTATCTTGTGATGGCAACAATTTACCAAGTACCCCTGAGAGCGTATTTTAAATCAGAAGTTGGTCATATATATTGCTGAATTATGGGCTGGAAATTTGGTGGGTGGCACTAATAAAAATAGGATAGCTATGGGCGTTACATCTGGGAAATAAAGGCATGCTACGTTGTGATGGCACCACTTAACCCAAGTACCGGAGAGAGATTATTTAACATCACAAGCTAGTCAAAAGTTCATCTATAATGCTGAATTTTCGGCAGGACATTGGGTGGGTGGAATGTACAAAAGATAGGATATTTATAAGCGTTACATCTGGGTAATAAAGGCATGCAAAATTATGATGACGCCAATTAAGTCAAGCATCCCTGAGAACGTATTTTACATCAGAAATTGGTCAGAATTTCATCTATAATGCTGAATTTTCAGCAGGACATTGGGTGGATGGATTATACAAAAGATAGGAGAGTTATAAGCATTACATCTGGGTAATAAAGACATGCAAAATTATGATGGCACCAATTAAGCCAAGCACCCCTGAGAGCGTATTTTACATTAGAAATTGGTCAGAATTTCATCCATAATGCTGAATTTTTGACAGGACATTGGGTGGATGGAATGTACAGAAGATAGGATAGTTATAAGCATTACATCTGGGTAATAAAGACATGCAAAATTATGATGGCACCAATTAAGCCAAGCACCCCTGAGAGCGTATTTTACATTAGAAATTGGTCAGAATTTCATCTATAATGCTGATTTTTTGACAGGACATTGGGTGGGTGTCACTAACAAAAATAGGATAGCTATTGACGTTATATCTGGGTAATAAAGGCATGCTACCTTGTGATGGAACCACTCAGCCCAAGTCCCCCCAGAGCATATTTGACATCATAAATCGGTCTAAAGTTAATCTATAATGCTGAATTTTGGGCAGGGCATTCGGTGGGTGTCACTAACAAAAGTAGGATAGCTATGGACGTTACGTCTGGGTAATAAAGGCATGCTACCTTGTGATGGCACCACTCAGCCCAAGTCCCCCCAGAGCATATTTGACATCATAAATCGGTCTAAAGTTAATCTATAATGATGAATTTTGGGCAGGGCATTCGGTGGGTGTCACTAACAAAAGTAGGATAGCTATGGACGTTACGTCTGGGTAACAAAGGCATGCTACCTTGTGATGGAACCACTCAGCCCAAGTCCCCCCAGAGCATATTTGACATCATAAATCGGTCTAAAGTGAATCTATAATGCTGAATTTTGGGCAGGACATTGGGTGGGTGTCACTAACAAAAATATGATAGTTATGGGTGTTACATCTGGGAAATAAAGGCATGCTACCTTGTGATGGCACCACTCAGCCCATGTCCCCCTGGAGCATTTTTGACATCACAAGTTGGTCTAAAGTTCATCTATAATGCTGAAGTTTGGGCAGGACATTGGGTGGGTGTCACTAACAAAAATAGGATAGCTATGACTGTTAAATCAGGGTTATAAAGGTATGCTATCTTGTGATGGCAACAATTTACCAAGTACCCCTGAGAGCGTATTTTAAATCAGAAGTTGGTCATATATATTGCTGAATTATGGGCTGGAAATTTGGTGGGTGGCACTAATAAAAATAGGATAGCTATGGGCGTTACATCTGGGAAATAAAGGCATGCTACGTTGTGATGGCACCACTTAACCCAAGTACCGGAGAGAGATTATTTAACATCACAAGCTAGTCAAAAGTTCATCTATAATGCTGAATTTTCGGCAGGACATTGGGTGGGTGGAATGTACAAAAGATAGGATATTTATAAGCGTTACATCTGGGTAATAAAGGCATGCAAAATTATGATGACGCCAATTAAGTCAAGCATCCCTGAGAACGTATTTTACATCAGAAATTGGTCAGAATTTCATCTATAATGCTGAATTTTCAGCAGGACATTGGGTGGATGGATTATACAAAAGATAGGAGAGTTATAAGCATTACATCTGGGTAATAAAGACATGCAAAATTATGATGGCACCAATTAAGCCAAGCACCCCTGAGAGCGTATTTTACATTAGAAATTGGTCAGAATTTCATCCATAATGCTGAATTTTTGACAGGACATTGGGTGGATGGAATGTACAGAAGATAGGATAGTTATAAGCATTACATCTGGGTAATAAAGACATGCAAAATTATGATGGCACCAATTAAGCCAAGCACCCCTGAGAGCGTATTTTACATTAGAAATTGGTCAGAATTTCATCTATAATGCTGAATTTTTGACAGGACATTGGGTGGGTGTCACTAACAAAAATAGGATAGCTATTGACGTTATATCTGGGTAATAAAGGCATGCTACCTTGTGATGGCACCACTCAGCCCAAGTACCCCCAGAGCATATTTGACATCATAAATCGGTCTAAAGTTAATCTATAATGATGAATTTTGGGCAGGGCATTCGGTGGGTGTCACTAACAAAAGTAGGATAGCTATGGACGTTACGTCTGGGTAACAAAGGCATGCTACCTTGTGATGGAACCACTCAGCCCAAGTCCCCCCAGAGCATATTTGACATCATAAATCGGTCTAAAGTGAATCTATAATGCTGAATTTTGGGCAGGACATTGGGTGGGTGTCACTAACAAAAATATGATAGTTATGGGTGTTACATCTGGGAAATAAAGGCATGCTACCTTGTGATGGCACCACTCAGCCCATGTCCCCCTGGAGCATTTTTGACATCACAAGTTGGTCTAAAGTTCATCTATAATGCTGAAGTTTGGGCAGGACATTGGGTGGGTGTCACTAACAAAAATAGGATAGCTATGACTGTTAAATCAGGGTTATAAAGGTATGCTATCTTGTGATGGCAACAATTTACCAAGTACCCCTGAGAGCGTATTTTAAATCAGAAGTTGGTCATATATATTGCTGAATTATGGGCTGGAAATTTGGTGGGTGGCACTAATAAAAATAGGATAGCTATGGGCGTTACATCTGGGAAATAAAGGCATGCTACGTTGTGATGGCACCACTTAACCCAAGTACCGGAGAGAGATTATTTAACATCACAAGCTAGTCAAAAGTTCATCTATAATGCTGAATTTTCGGCAGGACATTGGGTGGGTGGAATGTACAAAAGATAGGATATTTATAAGCGTTACATCTGGGTAATAAAGGCATGCAAAATTATGATGACGCCAATTAAGTCAAGCATCCCTGAGAACGTATTTTACATCAGAAATTGGTCAGAATTTCATCTATAATGCTGAATTTTCAGCAGGACATTGGGTGGATGGATTATACAAAAGATAGGAGAGTTATAAGCATTACATCTGGGTAATAAAGACATGCAAAATTATGATGGCACCAATTAAGCCAAGCACCCCTGAGAGCGTATTTTACATTAGAAATTGGTCAGAATTTCATCCATAATGCTGAATTTTTGACAGGACATTGGGTGGATGGAATGTACAGAAGATAGGATAGTTATAAGCATTACATCTGGGTAATAAAGACATGCAAAATTATGATGGCACCAATTAAGCCAAGCACCCCTGAGAGCGTATTTTACATTAGAAATTGGTCAGAATTTCATCTATAATGCTGAATTTTTGACAGGACATTGGGTGGGTGTCACTAACAAAAATAGGATAGCTATTGACGTTATATCTGGGTAATAAAGGCATGCTACCTTGTGATGGAACCACTCAGCCCAAGTCCCCCCAGAGCATATTTGACATCATAAATCGGTCTAAAGTTAATCTATAATGATGAATTTTGGGCAGGGCATTCGGTGGGTGTCACTAACAAAAGTAGGATAGCTATGGACGTTACGTCTGGGTAACAAAGGCATGCTACCTTGTGATGGAACCACTCAGCCCAAGTCCCCCCAGAGCATATTTGACATCATAAATCGGTCTAAAGTGAATCTATAATGCTGAATTTTGGGCAGGACATTGGGTGGGTGTCACTAACAAAAATATGATAGTTATGGGTGTTACATCTGGGAAATAAAGGCATGCTACCTTGTGATGGCACCACTCAGCCCATGTCCCCCTGGAGCATTTTTGACATCACAAGTTGGTCTAAAGTTCATCTATAATGCTGAAGTTTGGGCAGGACATTGGGTGGGTGTCACTAACAAAAATAGGATAGCTATGACTGTTAAATCAGGGTTATAAAGGTATGCTATCTTGTGATGGCAACAATTTACCAAGTACCCCTGAGAGCGTATTTTAAATCAGAAGTTGGTCATATATATTGCTGAATTATGGGCTGGAAATTTGGTGGGTGGCACTAATAAAAATAGGATAGCTATGGGCGTTACATCTGGGAAATAAAGGCATGCTACGTTGTGATGGCACCACTTAACCCAAGTACCGGAGAGAGATTATTTAACATCACAAGCTAGTCAAAAGTTCATCTATAATGCTGAATTTTCGGCAGGACATTGGGTGGGTGGAATGTACAAAAGATAGGATATTTATAAGCGTTACATCTGGGTAATAAAGGCATGCAAAATTATGATGACGCCAATTAAGTCAAGCATCCCTGAGAACGTATTTTACATCAGAAATTGGTCAGAATTTCATCTATAATGCTGAATTTTCAGCAGGACATTGGGTGGATGGATTATACAAAAGATAGGAGAGTTATAAGCATTACATCTGGGTAATAAAGACATGCAAAATTATGATGGCACCAATTAAGCCAAGCACCCCTGAGAGCGTATTTTACATTAGAAATTGGTCAGAATTTCATCCATAATGCTGAATTTTTGACAGGACATTGGGTGGATGGAATGTACAGAAGATAGGATAGTTATAAGCATTACATCTGGGTAATAAAGACATGCAAAATTATGATGGCACCAATTAAGCCAAGCACCCCTGAGAGCGTATTTTACATTAGAAATTGGTCAGAATTTCATCTATAATGCTGAATTTTTGACAGGACATTGGGTGGGTGTCACTAACAAAAATAGGATAGCTATTGACGTTATATCTGGGTAATAAAGGCATGCTACCTTGTGATGGAACCACTCAGCCCAAGTCCCCCCAGAGCATATTTGACATCATAAATCGGTCTAAAGTTAATCTATAATGCTGAATTTTGGGCAGGGCATTCGGTGGGTGTCACTAACAAAAGTAGGATAGCTATGGACGTTACGTCTGGGTAATAAAGGCATGCTACCTTGTGATGGCACCACTCAGCCCAAGTCCCCCCAGAGCATATTTGACATCATAAATCGGTCTAAAGTTAATCTATAATGATGAATTTTGGGCAGGGCATTCGGTGGGTGTCACTAACAAAAGTAGGATAGCTATGGACGTTACGTCTGGGTAACAAAGGCATGCTACCTTGTGATGGAACCACTCAGCCCAAGTCCCCCCAGAGCATATTTGACATCATAAATCGGTCTAAAGTGAATCTATAATGCTGAATTTTGGGCAGGACATTGGGTGGGTGTCACTAACAAAAATATGATAGTTATGGGTGTTACATCTGGGAAATAAAGGCATGCTACCTTGTGATGGCACCACTCAGCCCATGTCCCCCTGGAGCATTTTTGACATCACAAGTTGGTCTAAAGTTCATCTATAATGCTGAAGTTTGGGCAGGACATTGGGTGGGTGTCACTAACAAAAATAGGATAGCTATGACTGTTAAATCAGGGTTATAAAGGTATGCTATCTTGTGATGGCAACAATTTACCAAGTACCCCTGAGAGCGTATTTTAAATCAGAAGTTGGTCATATATATTGCTGAATTATGGGCTGGAAATTTGGTGGGTGGCACTAATAAAAATAGGATAGCTATGGGCGTTACATCTGGGAAATAAAGGCATGCTACGTTGTGATGGCACCACTTAACCCAAGTACCGGAGAGAGATTATTTAACATCACAAGCTAGTCAAAAGTTCATCTATAATGCTGAATTTTCGGCAGGACATTGGGTGGGTGGAATGTACAAAAGATAGGATATTTATAAGCGTTACATCTGGGTAATAAAGGCATGCAAAATTATGATGACGCCAATTAAGTCAAGCATCCCTGAGAACGTATTTTACATCAGAAATTGGTCAGAATTTCATCTATAATGCTGAATTTTCAGCAGGACATTGGGTGGATGGATTATACAAAAGATAGGAGAGTTATAAGCATTACATCTGGGTAATAAAGACATGCAAAATTATGATGGCACCAATTAAGCCAAGCACCCCTGAGAGCGTATTTTACATTAGAAATTGGTCAGAATTTCATCCATAATGCTGAATTTTTGACAGGACATTGGGTGGGTGTCACTAACAAAAATAGGATAGCTATTGACGTTACATCTGGGTAATAAAGGCATGCTACCTTGTGATGGAACCACTCAGCCCAAGTCCCCCCAGAGCATATTTGACATCATAAATCGGTCTAAAGTTAATCTATAATGCTGAATTTTGGGCAGGGCATTGGGTGGGTGTCACTAACAAAAGTAGGATAGCTATGGATGTTATGTCTGGGTAACAAAGGCATGCTACCTTGTGATGGAACCACTCAGCCTAAGTCCCCCCAGAGCATATTTTACATCATAAATCGGTCTAAAGTGAATCTATAATGCTGAATTTTGGGCAGGACATTGGGTGGGTGTCACTAACAAAAATAGGATAGCTATGGATGTTACGTCTGGGTAATAAAGGCATGCTACCTTGTGATGGAACCACTCAGCCCATGTCCCCTTGGAGCATTTTTGACATCACAAGTTGATCTAAAGTTCATCTATAATGCTGAAGTTTGGGCAGGTCATTGGGTGGGTGGCACTAACAAAAATAGGATAGCTATGACTGTTACATCAGGGTTATAAAGGTATGCTATCTTGTGATGGCAACAATTTACCAAGTACCCCTGAGAGCGTATTTTAAATCAGAAGTTGGTCATATATATTGCTGAATTATGGGCTGGAAATTTGGTGGGTGGCACTAATAAAAATAGGATAGCTATGGGCGTTACATCTGGGAAATAAAGGCATGCTACGTTGTGATGGCACCACTTAACCCAAGTACCGGAGAGAGATTATTTAACATCACAAGCTAGTCAAAAGTTCATCTATAATGCTGAATTTTTGGCAGGACATTGGGTGGGTGGAATGTACAAAAGATAGGATATTTATAAGCGTTACATCTGGGTAATAAAGGCATACAAAATTATGATGACACCAATTAAGCCAAGCATCCCTGAGAACGTATTTTACATTAGAAATTGGTCAGAATTTCATCTATAATGCTGAATTTTCGGCAGGACATTGGGTGGATGGAATGTACAAAAGATAGGATATTTATAAGCGTTACATCTGGGTAATAAAGGCATGCAAAATTATGATGACACCAATTAAGCCAAGCATCCCTGAGAATGTATTTTACATCAGAAATTGGTCAGAATTTCATCTATAATGCTGAATTTTCGGCAGGACATTGGGTGGATGGAATGTACAGAAGATAGGATAGTTATAAGCATTACATCTGGGTAATAAAGACATGCAAAATTATGATGGCACCAATTAAGCCAAGCACCCCTGAGAGCGTATTTTACATTAGAAATTGGTCAGAATTTCATCCATAATGCTGAATTTTTGACAGGACATTGGGTGGGTGTCACTAACAAAAATAGGATAGCTATTGACGTTACATCTGGGTAATAAAGACATGCAAAATTATGATGGCACCAATTAAGCCAAGCACCCCTGAGAGCGTATTTTACATTAGAAATTGGTCAGAATTTCATCCATAATGCTGAATTTTTGACAGGACATTGGGTGGGTGTCACTAACAAAAATAGGATAGCTATTGACGTTACATCTGGGTAATAAAGGCATGCTACCTTGTGATGGAACCACTCAGCCCAAGTCCCCCCACAGCATATTTGACATCATAAATCGGTCTAAAGTTAATCTATAATGCTGAATTTTGGGCAGGGCATTCGGTGGGTGTCACTAACAAAAGTAGGATAGCTATGGACGTTACGTCTGGGTAATAAAGGCATGCTACCTTGTGATGGCACCACTCAGCCCAAGTCCCCCCAGAGCATATTTGACATCATAAATCGGTCTAAAGTTAATCTATAATGATGAATTTTGGGCAGGGCATTCGGTGGGTGTCACTAACAAAAGTAGGATAGCTATGGACGTTACGTCTGGGTAACAAAGGCATGCTACCTTGTGATGGAACCACTCAGCCCAAGTCCCCCCAGAGCATATTTGACATCATAAATCGGTCTAAAGTGAATCTATAATGCTGAATTTTGGGCAGGACATTGGGTGGGTGTCACTAACAAAAATATGATAGTTATGGGTGTTACATCTGGGAAATAAAGGCATGCTACCTTGTGATGGCACCACTCAGCCCATGTCCCCCTGGAGCATTTTTGACATCACAAGTTGGTCTAAAGTTCATCTATAATGCTGAAGTTTGGGCAGGACATTGGGTGGGTGTCACTAACAAAAATAGGATAGCTATGACTGTTAAATCAGGGTTATAAAGGTATGCTATCTTGTGATGGAACAATTTACCAAGTACCCCTGAGAGCGTATTTTAAATCAGAAGTTGGTCATATATATTGCTGAATTATGGGGTGGAAATTTGGTGGGTGGCACTAATAAAAATAGGATAGCTATGGGCGTTACATCTGGGAAATAAAGACATGCTACGTTGTGATGGCACCACTTAACCCAAGTACCGGAGAGAGATTATTTAACATCACAAGCTAGTCAAAAGTTCATCTATAATGCTGAATTTTCGGCAGGACATTGGGTGGGTGGAATGTACAAAAGATAGGATATTTATAAGCGTTACATCTGGGTAATAAAGGCATGCAAAATTATGATGACGCCAATTAAGTCAAGCATCCCTGAGAACGTATTTTACATCAGAAATTGGTCAGAATTTCATCTATAATGCTGAATTTTCAGCAGGACATTGGGTGGATGGATTATACAAAAGATAGGAGAGTTATAAGCATTACATCTGGGTAATAAAGACATGCAAAATTATGATGGCACCAATTAAGCCAAGCACCCCTGAGAGCGTATTTTACATTAGAAATTGGTCAGAATTTCATCCATAATGCTGAATTTTTGACAGGACATTGGGTGGATGGAATGTACAGAAGATAGGATAGTTATAAGCATTACATCTGGGTAATAAAGACATGCAAAATTATGATGGCACCAATTAAGCCAAGCACCCCTGAGAGCGTATTTTACATTAGAAATTGGTCAGAATTTCATCTATAATGCTGAATTTTTGACAGGACATTGGGTGGGTGTCACTAACAAAAATAGGATAGCTATTGACGTTATATCTGGGTAATAAAGGCATGCTACCTTGTGATGGAACCACTCAGCCCAAGTCCCCCCAGAGCATATTTGACATCATAATCGGTCTAAAGTTAATCTATAATGCTGAATTTTGGGCAGGGCATTCGGTGGGTGTCACTAACAAAAGTAGGATAGCTATGGACGTTACGTCTGGGTAATAAAAGCATGCTACCTTGTGATGGCACCACTCAGCCCAAGTCCCCCCAGAGCATATTTGACATCATAAATCGGTCTAAAGTTAATCTATAATGATGAATTTTGGGCAGGGTATTCGGTGGGTGTCACTAACAAAAGTAGGATAGCTATGGACGTTACGTCTGGGTAACAAAGGCATGCTACCTTGTGATGGAACCACTCAGCCCAAGTCCCCCCAGAGCATATTTGACATCATAAATCGGTCTAAAGTGAATCTATAATGCTGAATTTTGGGCAGGACATTGGGTGGGTGTCACTAACAAAAATATGATAGTTATGGGTGTTACATCTGGGAAATAAAGGCATGCTACCTTGTGATGGCACCACTCAGCCCATGTCCCCCTGGAGCATTTTTGACATCACAAGTTGGTCTAAAGTTCATCTATAATGCTGAAGTTTGGGCAGGACATTGGGTGGGTGTCACTAACAAAAATAGGATAGCTATGACTGTTAAATCAGGGTTATAAAGGTATGCTATCTTGTGATGGCAACAATTTACCAAGTACCCCTGAGAGCGTATTTTAAATCAGAAGTTGGTCATATATATTGCTGAATTATGGGCTGGAAATTTGGTGGGTGGCACTAATAAAAATAGGATAGCTATGGGCGTTACATCTGGGAAATAAAGGCATGCTACGTTGTGATGGCACCACTTAACCCAAGTACCGGAAAGAGATTATTTAACATCACAAGCTAGTCAAAATCTCATCTATAATGCTGAATTTTCGGCAGGACATTGGGTGGGTGGAATGTACAAAAGATAGTATAGTTATAAGCGTTACATCTGGGTAATAAAGGCATGCAAAATTATGATGACACCAATTAAGCCAAGCATCCCTGAGAACGTATTTTACATCAGAAATTGGTCAGAATTTCATCTATAATGCTGAATTTTCAGCAGGACATTGGGTGGATGGATTATACAAAAGATAGGAGAGTTATAAGCATTACATCTGGGTAATAAAGACATGCAAAATTATGATGGCACCAATTAAGCCAAGCACCCCTGAGAGCGTATTTTACATTAGAAATTGGTCAGAATTTCATCCATAATGCTGAATTTTTGACAGGACATTGGGTGGATGGAATGTACAGAAGATAGGATAGTTATAAGCATTACATCTGGGTAATAAAGACATGCAAAATTATGATGGCACCAATTAAGCCAAGCACCCCTGAGAGCGTATTTTACATTAGAAATTGGTCAGAATTTCATCTATAATGCTGAATTTTTGACAGGACATTGGGTGGGTGTCACTAACAAAAATAGGATAGCTATTGACGTTATATCTGGGTAATAAAGGCATGCTACCTTGTGATGGAACCACTCAGCCCAAGTCCCCCCAGAGCATATTTGACATCATAAATCGGTCTAAAGTTAATCTATAATGCTGAATTTTGGGCAGGGCATTCGGTGGGTGTCACTAACAAAAGTAGGATAGCTATGGACGTTACGTCTGGGTAATAAAGGCATGCTACCTTGTGATGGCACCACTCAGCCCAAGTCCCCCCAGAGCATATTTGACATCATAAATCGGTCTAAAGTTAATCTATAATGATGAATTTTGGGCAGGGCATTCGGTGGGTGTCACTAACAAAAGTAGGATAGCTATGGACGTTACGTCTGGGTAACAAAGGCATGCTACCTTGTGATGGAACCACTCAGCCCAAGTCCCCCCAGAGCATATTTGACATCATAAATCGGTCTAAAGTGAATCTATAATGCTGAATTTTGGGCAGGACATTGGGTGGGTGTCACTAACAAAAATATGATAGTTATGGGTGTTACATCTGGGAAATAAAGGCATGCTACCTTGTGATGGCACCACTCAGCCCATGTCCCCCTGGAGCATTTTTGACATCACAAGTTGGTCTAAAGTGAATCTATAATGCTGAAGTTTGGGCAGGACATTGGGTGGGTGTCACTAACAAAAATAGGATAGCTATGACTGTTAAATCAGGGTTATAAAGGTATGCTATCTTGTGATGGCAACAATTTACCAAGTACCCCTGAGAGCGTATTTTAAATCAGAAGTTGGTCATATATATTGCTGAATTATGGGCTGGAAATTTGGTGGGTGGCACTAATAAAAATAGGATAGCTATGGGCGTTACATCTGGGAAATAAAGGCATGCTACGTTGTGATGGCACCACTTAACCCAAGTACCGGAGAGAGATTATTTAACATCACAAGCTAGTCAAAAGTTCATCTATAATGCTGAATTTTCGGCAGGACATTGGGTGGGTGGAATGTACAAAAGATAGGATATTTATAAGCGTTACATCTGGGTAATAAAGGCATGCAAAATTATGATGACGCCAATTAAGTCAAGCATCCCTGAGAACGTATTTTACATCAGAAATTGGTCAGAATTTCATCTATAATGCTGAATTTTCAGCAGGACATTGGGTGGATGGATTATACAAAAGATAGGAGAGTTATAAGCATTACATCTGGGTAATAAAGACATGCAAAATTATGATGGCACCAATTAAGCCAAGCACCCCTGAGAGCGTATTTTACATTAGAAATTGGTCAGAATTTCATCCATAATGCTGAATTTTTGACAGGACATTGGGTGGGTGTCACTAACAAAAATAGGATAGCTATTGACGTTACATCTGGGTAATAAAGGCATGCTACCTTGTGATGGAACCACTCAGCCCAAGTCCCCCCAGAGCATATTTGACATCATAAATCGGTCTAAAGTTAATCTATAATGCTGAATTTTGGGCAGGGCATTGGGTGGGTGTCACTAACAAAAGTAGGATAGCTATGGATGTTATGTCTGGGTAACAAAGGCATGCTACCTTGTGATGGAACCACTCAGCCCAAGTCCCCCCAGAGCATATTTTACATCATAAATCGGTCTAAAGTGAATCTATAATGCTGAATTTTGGGCAGGACATTGGGTGGGTGTCACTAACAAAAATAGGATAGCTATGGATGTTACGTCTGGGTAATAAAGGCATGCTACCTTGTGATGGAACCACTCAGCCCATGTCCCCTTGGAGCATTTTTGACATCACAAGTTGATCTAAAGTTCATCTATAATGCTGAAGTTTGGGCAGGTCATTGGGTGGGTGGCACTAACAAAAATAGGATAGCTATGACTGTTACATCAGGGTTATAAAGGTATGCTATCTTGTGATGGCAACAATTTACCAAGTACCCCTGAGAGCGTATTTTAAATCAGAAGTTGGTCATATATATTGCTGAATTATGGGCTGGAAATTTGGTGGGTGGCACTAATAAAAATAGGATAGCTATGGGCGTTACATCTGGGAAATAAAGGCATGCTACGTTGTGATGGCACCACTTAACCCAAGTACCGGAGAGAGATTATTTAACATCACAAGCTAGTCAAAAGTTCATCTATAATGCTGAATTTTTGGCAGGACATTGGGTGGGTGGAATGTACAAAAGATAGGATATTTATAAGCGTTACATCTGGGTAATAAAGGCATACAAAATTATGATGACACCAATTAAGCCAAGCATCCCTGAGAACGTATTTTACATTAGAAATTGGTCAGAATTTCATCTATAATGCTGAATTTTCGGCAGGACATTGGGTGGATGGAATGTACAAAAGATAGGATATTTATAAGCGTTACATCTGGGTAATAAAGGCATGCAAAATTATGATGACACCAATTAAGCCAAGCATCCCTGAGAATGTATTTTACATCAGAAATTGGTCAGAATTTCATCTATAATGCTGAATTTTCGGCAGGACATTGGGTGGATGGAATGTACAGAAGATAGGATAGTTATAAGCATTACATCTGGGTAATAAAGACATGCAAAATTATGATGGCACCAATTAAGCCAAGCACCCCTGAGAGCGTATTTTACATTAGAAATTGGTCAGAATTTCATCCATAATGCTGAATTTTTGACAGGACATTGGGTGGGTGTCACTAACAAAAATAGGATAGCTATTGACGTTACATCTGGGTAATAAAGACATGCAAAATTATGATGGCACCAATTAAGCCAAGCACCCCTGAGAGCGTATTTTACATTAGAAATTGGTCAGAATTTCATCCATAATGCTGAATTTTTGACAGGACATTGGGTGGGTGTCACTAACAAAAATAGGATAGCTATTGACGTTACATCTGGGTAATAAAGGCATGCTACCTTGTGATGGAACCACTCAGCCCAAGTCCCCCCACAGCATATTTGACATTATAAATCGGTCTAAAGTTAATCTATAATGCTGAATTTTGGGCAGGACATTGGGTGGGTGTCACTAACAAAAATAGGATAGCTATGGACGTTACGTCTGGGTAATAAAGGCATGCTACCTTGTGATGGAACCACTCAGCCCAAGTCCCCCAGAGCATATTTGACATCATAAATCGGTCTAAAGTTAATCTATAATGCTGAGGTTTGGGCAGGACATTGGGTGGGTGGCACTAACAAAAATAGGATAGCTATGACTGTTAAATCAGGGTTATAAAGGTATGCTATCTTGTGATGGCAACAATTTACCAAGTACCCCTGAGAGCGTATTTTAAATCAGAAGTTGGTTATATATATTGCTGAATTATGGGCTGGAAATTTGGTGGGTGGCACTAATAAAAATAGGATAGCTATGGGCGTTACATCTGGGAAATAAAGGCATGCTACGTTGTGATGGCACCACTTAACCCAAGTACCGGAGAGAGATTATTTAACATCACAAGCTAGTCAAAAGTTCATCTATAATGCTGAATTTTCGGCAGGACATTGGGTGGGTGGAATGTACAAAAGATAGGATATTTATAAGCGTTACATCTGGGTAATAAAGGCATGCAAAATTATGATGACACCAATTAAGCCAAGCATCCCTGAGAACGTATTTTACATCAGAAATTGGTCAGAATTTCATCTATAATGCTGAATTTTCGGCAGGACATTGGGTGGGTGGAATGTACAAAAGATAGGATATTTATAAGCGTTACATCTGGGTAATAAAGGCATGCAAAATTATGATGACACCAATTAAGCCAAGCATCCCTGAGAACGTATTTTACATCAGAAATTGGTCAGAATTTCATCTATAATGCTGAATTTTCGGCAGGACATTGGGTGGATGGAATGTACAAAAGATAGGATACTTATAAGCATTACATCTGGGTAATAAAGACATGCAAAATTATGATGGCACCAATTAAGCCAAGCACCCCTGAGAGCGTATTTTACATTAGAAATTGGTCAGAATTTCATCTATAATGCTGAATTTTTGACAGGACATTGGGTGGGTGTCACTAACAAAAATAGGATAGCTATTGACGTTATATCTGGGTAATAAAGGCATGCTACCTTGTGATGGAACCACTCAGCCCAAGTCCCCCCAGAGCATATTTGACATCATAAATCGGTCTAAAGTTAATCTATAATGCTGAATTTTGGGCAGGGCATTCGGTGGGTGTCACTAACAAAAGTAGGATAGCTATGGACGTTACGTCTGGGTAATAAAGGCATGCTACCTTGTGATGGCACCACTCAGCCCAAGTCCCCCCAGAGCATATTTGACATCATAAATCGGTCTAAAGTTAATCTATAATGATGAATTTTGGGCAGGGCATTCGGTGGGTGTCACTAACAAAAGTAGGATAGCTATGGACGTTACGTCTGGGTAACAAAGGCATGCTACCTTGTGATGGAACCACTCAGCCCAAGTCCCCCCAGAGCATATTTGACATCATAAATCGGTCTAAAGTGAATCTATAATGCTGAATTTTGGGCAGGACATTGGGTGGGTGTCACTAACAAAAATATGATAGTTATGGGTGTTACATCTGGGAAATAAAGGCATGCTACCTTGTGATGGCACCACTCAGCCCATGTCCCCCTGGAGCATTTTTGACATCACAAGTTGGTCTAAAGTTCATCTATAATGCTGAAGTTTGGGCAGGACATTGGGTGGGTGTCACTAACAAAAATAGGATAGCTATGACTGTTAAATCAGGGTTATAAAGGTATGCTATCTTGTGATGGCAACAATTTACCAAGTACCCCTGAGAGCGTATTTTAAATCAGAAGTTGGTCATATATATTGCTGAATTATGGGCTGGAAATTTGGTGGGTGGCACTAATAAAAATAGGATAGCTATGGGCGTTACATCTGGGAAATAAAGGCATGCTACGTTGTGATGGCACCACTTAACCCAAGTACCGGAGAGAGATTATTTAACATCACAAGCTAGTCAAAAGTTCATCTATAATGCTGAATTTTCGGCAGGACATTGGGTGGGTGGAATGTACAAAAGATAGGATATTTATAAGCGTTACATCTGGGTAATAAAGGCATGCAAAATTATGATGACGCCAATTAAGTCAAGCATCCCTGAGAACGTATTTTACATCAGAAATTGGTCAGAATTTCATCTATAATGCTGAATTTTCAGCAGGACATTGGGTGGATGGATTATACAAAAGATAGGAGAGTTATAAGCATTACATCTGGGTAATAAAGACATGCAAAATTATGATGGCACCAATTAAGCCAAGCACCCCTGAGAGCGTATTTTACATTAGAAATTGGTCAGAATTTCATCCATAATGCTGAATTTTTGACAGGACATTGGGTGGATGGAATGTACAGAAGATAGGATAGTTATAAGCATTACATCTGGGTAATAAAGACATGCAAAATTATGATGGCACCAATTAAGCCAAGCACCCCTGAGAGCGTATTTTACATTAGAAATTGGTCAGAATTTCATCTATAATGCTGAATTTTTGACAGGACATTGGGTGGGTGTCACTAACAAAAATAGGATAGCTATTGACGTTATATCTGGGTAATAAAGGCATGCTACCTTGTGATGGAACCACTCAGCCCAAGTCCCCCCAGAGCATATTTGACATCATAAATCGGTCTAAAGTTAATCTATAATGCTGAATTTTGGGCAGGGCATTCGGTGGGTGTCACTAACAAAAGTAGGATAGCTATGGACGTTACGTCTGGGTAATAAAGGCATGCTACCTTGTGATGGCACCACTCAGCCCAAGTCCCCCCAGAGCATATTTGACATCATAAATCGGTCTAAAGTTAATCTATAATGATGAATTTTGGGCAGGGCATTCGGTGGGTGTCACTAACAAAAGTAGGATAGCTATGGACGTTACGTCTGGGTAACAAAGGCATGCTACCTTGTGATGGAACCACTCAGCCCAAGTCCCCCCAGAGCATATTTGACATCATAAATCGGTCTAAAGTGAATCTATAATGCTGAATTTTGGGCAGGACATTGGGTGGGTGTCACTAACAAAAATATGATAGTTATGGGTGTTACATCTGGGAAATAAAGGCATGCTACCTTGTGATGGCACCACTCAGCCCATGTCCCCCTGGAGCATTTTTGACATCACAAGTTGGTCTAAAGTTCATCTATAATGCTGAAGTTTGGGCAGGACATTGGGTGGGTGTCACTAACAAAAATAGGATAGCTATGACTGTTAAATCAGGGTTATAAAGGTATGCTATCTTGTGATGGCAACAATTTACCAAGTACCCCTGAGAGCGTATTTTAAATCAGAAGTTGGTCATATATATTGCTGAATTATGGGCTGGAAATTTGGTGGGTGGCACTAATAAAAATAGGATAGCTATGGGCGTTACATCTGGGAAATAAAGGCATGCTACGTTGTGATGGCACCATTTAACCCAAGTACCGGAAAGAGATTATTTAACATCACAAGCTAGTCAAAAGTTCATCTATAATGCTGAATTTTCGGCAGGACATTGGGTGGGTGGAATGTACAAAAGATAGTATAGTTATAAGCGTTACATCTGGGTAATAAAGGCATGCAAAATTATGATGACGCCAATTAAGTCAAGCATCCCTGAGAACGTATTTTACATCAGAAATTGGTCAGAATTTCATCTATAATGCTGAATTTTCAGCAGGACATTGGGTGGATGGATTATACAAAAGATAGGAGAGCTATAAGCATTACATCTGGGTAATAAAGACATGCAAAATTATGATGGCACCAATTAAGCCAAGCACCCCTGAGAGCGTATTTTACATTAGAAATTGGTCAGAATTTCATCCATAATGCTGAATTTTTGACAGGACATTGGGTGGATGGAATGTACAGAAGATAGGATAGTTATAAGCATTACATCTGGGTAATAAAGACATGCAAAATTATGATGGCACCAATTAAGCCAAGCACCCCTGAGAGCGTATTTTACATTAGAAATTGGTCAGAATTTCATCTATAATGCTGAATTTTTGACAGGACATTGGGTGGGTGTCACTAACAAAAATAGGATAGCTATTGACGTTATATCTGGGTAATAAAGGCATGCTACCTTGTGATGGAACCACTCAGCCCAAGTCCCCCCAGAGCATATTTGACATCATAAATCGGTCTAAAGTTAATCTATAATGCTGAATTTTGGGCAGGGCATTCGGTGGGTGTCACTAACAAAAGTAGGATAGCTATGGACGTTACGTCTGGGTAATAAAGGCATGCTACCTTGTGATGGCACCACTCAGCCCAAGTCCCCCCAGAGCATATTTGACATCATAAATCGGTCTAAAGTTAATCTATAATGATGAATTTTGGGCAGGGCATTCGGTGGGTGTCACTAACAAAAGTAGGATAGCTATGGACGTTACGTCTGGGTAACAAAGGCATGCTACCTTGTGATGGAACCACTCAGCCCAAGTCCCCCCAGAGCATATTTGACATCATAAATCGGTCTAAAGTGAATCTATAATGCTGAATTTTGGGCAGGACATTGGGTGGGTGTCACTAACAAAAATATGATAGTTATGGGTGTTACATCTGGGAAATAAAGGCATGCTACCTTGTGATGGCACCACTCAGCCCATGTCCCCCTGGAGCATTTTTGACATCACAAGTTGGTCTAAAGTTCATCTATAATGCTGAAGTTTGGGCAGGACATTGGGTGGGTGTCACTAACAAAAATAGGATAGCTATGACTGTTAAATCAGGGTTATAAAGGTATGCTATCTTGTGATGGCAACAATTTACCAAGTACCCCTGAGAGCGTATTTTAAATCAGAAGTTGGTCATATATATTGCTGAATTATGGGCTGGAAATTTGGTGGGTGGCACTAATAAAAATAGGATAGCTATGGGCGTTACATCTGGGAAATAAAGGCATGCTACGTTGTGATGGCACCACTTAACCCAAGTACCGGAAAGAGATTATTTAACATCACAAGCTAGTCAAAAGTTCATCTATAATGCTGAATTTTCGGCAGGACATTGGGTGGGTGGAATGTACAAAAGATAGTATAGTTATAAGCGTTACATCTGGGTAATAAAGGCATGCAAAATTATGATGACACCAATTAAGCCAAGCATCCCTGAGAACGTATTTTACATCAGAAATTGGTCAGAATTTCATCTATAATGCTGAATTTTCAGCAGGACATTGGGTGGATGGATTATACAAAAGATAGGAGAGTTATAAGCATTACATCTGGGTAATAAAGACATGCAAAATTATGATGGCACCAATTAAGCCAAGCACCCCTGAGAGCGTATTTTACATTAGAAATTGGTCAGAATTTCATCCATAATGCTGAATTTTTGACAGGACATTGGGTGGATGGAATGTACAGAAGATAGGATAGTTATAAGCATTACATCTGGGTAATAAAGACATGCAAAATTATGATGGCACCAATTAAGCCAAGCACCCCTGAGAGCGTATTTTACATTAGAAATTGGTCAGAATTTCATCTATAATGCTGAATTTTTGACAGGACATTGGGTGGGTGTCACTAACAAAAATAGGATAGCTATTGACGTTATATCTGGGTAATAAAGGCATGCTACCTTGTGATGGAACCACTCAGCCCAAGTCCCCCCAGAGCATATTTGACATCATAAATCGGTCTAAAGTTAATCTATAATGCTGAATTTTGGGCAGGGCATTCGGTGGGTGTCACTAACAAAAGTAGGATAGCTATGGACGTTACGTCTGGGTAATAAAGGCATGCTACCTTGTGATGGCACCACTCAGCCCAAGTCCCCCCAGAGCATATTTGACATCATAAATCGGTCTAAAGTTAATCTATAATGATGAATTTTGGGCAGGGCATTCGGTGGGTGTCACTAACAAAAGTAGGATAGCTATGGACGTTACGTCTGGGTAACAAAGGCATGCTACCTTGTGATGGAACCACTCAGCCCAAGTCCCCCCAGAGCATATTTGACATCATAAATCGGTCTAAAGTGAATCTATAATGCTGAATTTTGGGCAGGACATTGGGTGGGTGTCACTAACAAAAATATGATAGTTATGGGTGTTACATCTGGGAAATAAAGGCATGCTACCTTGTGATGGCACCACTCAGCCCATGTCCCCCTGGAGCATTTTTGACATCACAAGTTGGTCTAAAGTTCATCTATAATGCTGAAGTTTGGGCAGGACATTGGGTGGGTGTCACTAACAAAAATAGGATAGCTATGACTGTTAAATCAGGGTTATAAAGGTATGCTATCTTGTGATGGCAACAATTTACCAAGTACCCCTGAGAGCGTATTTTAAATCAGAAGTTGGTCATATATATTGCTGAATTATGGGCTGGAAATTTGGTGGGTGGCACTAATAAAAATAGGATAGCTATGGGCGTTACATCTGGGAAATAAAGGCATGCTACGTTGTGATGGCACCACTTAACCCAAGTACCGGAGAGAGATTATTTAACATCACAAGCTAGTCAAAAGTTCATCTATAATGCTGAATTTTCGGCAGGACATTGGGTGGGTGGAATGTACAAAAGATAGGATATTTATAAGCGTTACATCTGGGTAATAAAGGCATGCAAAATTATGATGACGCCAATTAAGTCAAGCATCCCTGAGAACGTATTTTACATCAGAAATTGGTCAGAATTTCATCTATAATGCTGAATTTTCAGCAGGACATTGGGTGGATGGATTATACAAAAGATAGGAGAGTTATAAGCATTACATCTGGGTAATAAAGACATGCAAAATTATGATGGCACCAATTAAGCCAAGCACCCCTGAGAGCGTATTTTACATTAGAAATTGGTCAGAATTTCATCCATAATGCTGAATTTTTGACAGGACATTGGGTGGGTGTCACTAACAAAAATAGGATAGCTATTGACGTTACATCTGGGTAATAAAGGCATGCTACCTTGTGATGGAACCACTCAGCCCAAGTCCCCCCAGAGCATATTTGACATCATAAATCGGTCTAAAGTTAATCTATAATGCTGAATTTTGGGCAGGGCATTGGGTGGGTGTCACTAACAAAAGTAGGATAGCTATGGATGTTATGTCTGGGTAACAAAGGCATGCTACCTTGTGATGGAACCACTCAGCCCAAGTCCCCCCAGAGCATATTTTACATCATAAATCGGTCTAAAGTGAATCTATAATGCTGAATTTTGGGCAGGACATTGGGTGGGTGTCACTAACAAAAATAGGATAGCTATGGATGTTACGTCTGGGTAATAAAGGCATGCTACCTTGTGATGGAACCACTCAGCCCATGTCCCCTTGGAGCATTTTTGACATCACAAGTTGATCTAAAGTTCATCTATAATGCTGAAGTTTGGGCAGGTCATTGGGTGGGTGGCACTAACAAAAATAGGATAGCTATGACTGTTACATCAGGGTTATAAAGGTATGCTATCTTGTGATGGCAACAATTTACCAAGTACCCCTGAGAGCGTATTTTAAATCAGAAGTTGGTCATATATATTGCTGAATTATGGGCTGGAAATTTGGTGGGTGGCACTAATAAAAATAGGATAGCTATGGGGGTTACATCTGGGAAATAAAGGCATGCTACGTTGTGATGGCACCACTTAACCCAAGTACCGGAGAGAGATTATTTAACATCACAAGCTAGTCAAAAGTTCATCTATAATGCTGAATTTTTGGCAGGACATTGGGTGGGTGGAATGTACAAAAGATAGGATATTTATAAGCGTTACATCTGGGTAATAAAGGCATACAAAATTATGATGACACCAATTAAGCCAAGCATCCCTGAGAACGTATTTTACATTAGAAATTGGTCAGAATTTCATCTATAATGCTGAATTTTCGGCAGGACATTGGGTGGATGGAATGTACAAAAGATAGGATATTTATAAGCGTTACATCTGGGTAATAAAGGCATGCAAAATTATGATGACACCAATTAAGCCAAGCATCCCTGAGAATGTATTTTACATCAGAAATTGGTCAGAATTTCATCTATAATGCTGAATTTTCGGCAGGACATTGGGTGGATGGAATGTACAGAAGATAGGATAGTTATAAGCATTACATCTGGGTAATAAAGACATGCAAAATTATGATGGCACCAATTAAGCCAAGCACCCCTGAGAGCGTATTTTACATTAGAAATTGGTCAGAATTTCATCCATAATGCTGAATTTTTGACAGGACATTGGGTGGGTGTCACTAACAAAAATAGGATAGCTATTGACGTTACATCTGGGTAATAAAGACATGCAAAATTATGATGGCACCAATTAAGCCAAGCACCCCTGAGAGCGTATTTTACATTAGAAATTGGTCAGAATTTCATCCATAATGCTGAATTTTTGACAGGACAATGGGTGGGTGTCACTAACAAAAATAGGATAGCTATTGACGTTACATCTGGGTAATAAAGGCATGCTACCTTGTGATGGAACCACTCAGCCCAAGTCCCCCCACAGCATATTTGACATTATAAATCGGTCTAAAGTTAATCTATAATGCTGAATTTTGGGCAGGACATTGGGTGGGTGTCACTAACAAAAATAGGATAGCTATGGACGTTACGTCTGGGTAATAAAGGCATGCTACCTTGTGATGGAACCACTCAGCCCAAGTCCCCCAGAGCATATTTGACATCATAAATCGGTCTAAAGTTAATCTATAATGCTGAGGTTTGGGCAGGACATTGGGTGGGTGGCACTAACAAAAATAGGATAGCTATGACTGTTAAATCAGGGTTATAAAGGTATGCTATCTTGTGATGGCAACAATTTACCAAGTACCCCTGAGAGCGTATTTTAAATCAGAAGTTGGTTATATATATTGCTGAATTATGGGCTGGAAATTTGGTGGGTGGCACTAATAAAAATAGGATAGCTATGGGCGTTACATCTGGGAAATAAAGGCATGCTACGTTGTGATGGCACCACTTAACCCAAGTACCGGAGAGAGATTATTTAACATCACAAGCTAGTCAAAAGTTCATCTATAATGCTGAATTTTCGGCAGGACATTGGGTGGGTGGAATGTACAAAAGATAGTATAGTTATAAGCGTTACATCTGGGTAATAAAGGCATGCAAAATTATGATGACACCAATTAAGCCAAGCATCCCTGAGAACGTATTTTACATCAGAAATTGGTCAGAATTTCATCTATAATGCTGAATTTTCAGCAGGACATTGGGTGGATGGATTATACAAAAGATAGGAGAGTTATAAGCATTACATCTGGGTAATAAAGACATGCAAAATTATGATGGCACCAATTAAGCCAAGCACCCCTGAGAGCGTATTTTACATTAGAAATTGGTCAGAATTTAATCCATAATGCTGAATTTTTGACAGGACATTGGGTGGATGGAATGTACAGAAGATAGGATAGTTATAAGCATTACATCTGGGTAATAAAGACATGCAAAATTATGATGGCACCAATTAAGCCAAGCACCCCTGAGAGCGTATTTTACATTAGAAATTGGTCAGAATTTCATCTATAATGCTGAATTTTTGACAGGACATTGGGTGGGTGTCACTAACAAAAATAGGATAGCTATTGACGTTATATCTGGGTAATAAAGGCATGCTACCTTGTGATGGAACCACTCAGCCCAAGTCCCCCCAGAGCATATTTGACATCATAAATCGGTCTAAAGTTAATCTATAATGCTGAATTTTGGGCAGGGCATTCGGTGGGTGTCACTAACAAAAGTAGGATAGCTATGGACGTTACGTCTGGGTAATAAAGGCATGCTACCTTGTGATGGCACCACTCAGCCCAAGTCCCCCCAGAGCATATTTGACATCATAAATCGGTCTAAAGTTAATCTATAATGATGAATTTTGGGCAGGGCATTCGGTGGGTGTCACTAACAAAAGTAGGATAGCTATGGACGTTACGTCTGGGTAACAAAGGCATGCTACCTTGTGATGGAACCACTCAGCCCAAGTCCCCCCAGAGCATATTTGACATCATAAATCGGTCTAAAGTGAATCTATAATGCTGAATTTTGGGCAGGACATTGGGTGGGTGTCACTAACAAAAATATGATAGTTATGGGTGTTACATCTGGGAAATAAAGGCATGCTACCTTGTGATGGCACCACTCAGCCCATGTCCCCCTGGAGCATTTTTGACATCACAAGTTGGTCTAAAGTTCATCTATAATGCTGAAGTTTGGGCAGGACATTGGGTGGGTGTCACTAACAAAAATAGGATAGCTATGACTGTTAAATCAGGGTTATAAAGGTATGCTATCTTGTGATGGCAACAATTTACCAAGTACCCCTGAGAGCGTATTTTAAATCAGAAGTTGGTCATATATATTGCTGAATTATGGGCTGGAAATTTGGTGGGTGGCACTAATAAAAATAGGATAGCTATGGGCGTTACATCTGGGAAATAAAGGCATGCTACGTTGTGATGGCACCACTTAACCCAAGTACCGGAGAGAGATTATTTAACATCACAAGCTAGTCAAAAGTTCATCTATAATGCTGAATTTTCGGCAGGACATTGGGTGGGTGGAATGTACAAAAGATAGGATATTTATAAGCGTTACATCTGGGTAATAAAGGCATGCAAAATTATGATGACGCCAATTAAGTCAAGCATCCCTGAGAACGTATTTTACATCAGAAATTGGTCAGAATTTCATCTATAATGCTGAATTTTCAGCAGGACATTGGGTGGATGGATTATACAAAAGATAGGAGAGTTATAAGCATTACATCTGGGTAATAAAGACATGCAAAATTATGATGGCACCAATTAAGCCAAGCACCCCTGAGAGCGTATTTTACATTAGAAATTGGTCAGAATTTCATCCATAATGCTGAATTTTTGACAGGACATTGGGTGGGTGTCACTAACAAAAATAGGATAGCTATTGACGTTACATCTGGGTAATAAAGGCATGCTACCTTGTGATGGAACCACTCAGCCCAAGTCCCCCCAGAGCATATTTGACATCATAAATCGGTCTAAAGTTAATCTATAATGCTGAATTTTGGGCAGGGCATTAGGTGGGTGTCACTAACAAAAGTAGGATAGCTATGGATGTTATGTCTGGGTAACAAAGGCATGCTACCTTGTGATGGAACCACTCAGCCCAAGTCCCCCCAGAGCATATTTTACATCATAAATCGGTCTAAAGTGAATCTATAATGCTGAATTTTGGGCAGGACATTGGGTGGGTGTCACTAACAAAAATAGGATAGCTATGGATGTTACGTCTGGGTAATAAAGGCATGCTACCTTGTGATGGAACCACTCAGCCCATGTCCCCTTGGAGCATTTTTGACATCACAAGTTGATCTAAAGTTCATCTATAATGCTGAAGTTTGGGCAGGTCATTGGGTGGGTGGCACTAACAAAAATAGGATAGCTATGACTGTTACATCAGGGTTATAAAGGTATGCTATCTTGTGATGGCAACAATTTACCAAGTACCCCTGAGAGCGTATTTTAAATCAGAAGTTGGTCATATATATTGCTGAATTATGGGCTGGAAATTTGGTGGGTGGCACTAATAAAAATAGGATAGCTATGGGGGTTACATCTGGGAAATAAAGGCATGCTACGTTGTGATGGCACCACTTAACCCAAGTACCGGAGAGAGATTATTTAACATCACAAGCTAGTCAAAAGTTCATCTATAATGCTGAATTTTTGGCAGGACATTGGGTGGGTGGAATGTACAAAAGATAGGATATTTATAAGCGTTACATCTGGGTAATAAAGGCATACAAAATTATGATGACACCAATTAAGCCAAGCATCCCTGAGAACGTATTTTACATTAGAAATTGGTCAGAATTTCATCTATAATGCTGAATTTTCGGCAGGACATTGGGTGGATGGAATGTACAAAAGATAGGATATTTATAAGCGTTACATCTGGGTAATAAAGGCATGCAAAATTATGATGACACCAATTAAGCCAAGCATCCCTGAGAATGTATTTTACATCAGAAATTGGTCAGAATTTCATCTATAATGCTGAATTTTCGGCAGGACATTGGGTGGATAGAATGTACAGAAGATAGGATAGTTATAAGCATTACATCTGGGTAATAAAGACATGCAAAATTATGATGGCACCAATTAAGCCAAGCACCCCTGAGAGCGTATTTTACATTAGAAATTGGTCAGAATTTCATCCATAATGCTGAATTTTTGACAGGACATTGGGTGGGTGTCACTAACAAAAATAGGATAGCTATTGACGTTACATCTGGGTAATAAAGACATGCAAAATTATGATGGCACCAATTAAGCCAAGCACCCCTGAGAGCGTATTTTACATTAGAAATTGGTCAGAATTTCATCCATAATGCTGAATTTTTGACAGGACATTGGGTGGGTGTCACTAACAAAAATAGGATAGCTATTGACGTTACATCTGGGTAATAAAGGCATGCTACCTTGTGATGGAACCACTCAGCCCAAGTCCCCCCACAGCATATTTGACATTATAAATCGGTCTAAAGTTAATCTATAATGCTGAATTTTGGGCAGGACATTGGGTGGGTGTCACTAACAAAAATAGGATAGCTATGGACGTTACGTCTGGGTAATAAAGGCATGCTACCTTGTGATGGAACCACTCAGCCCAAGTCCCCCAGAGCATATTTGACATCATAAATCGGTCTAAAGTTAATCTATAATGCTGAGGTTTGGGCAGGACATTGGGTGGGTGGCACTAACAAAAATAGGATAGCTATGACTGTTAAATCAGGGTTATAAAGGTATGCTATCTTGTGATGGCAACAATTTACCAAGTACCCCTGAGAGCGTATTTTAAATCAGAAGTTGGTTATATATATTGCTGAATTATGGGCTGGAAATTTGGTGGGTGGCACTAATAAAAATAGGATAGCTACGGGCGTTACATCTGGGAAATAAAGGCATGCTACGTTGTGATGGCACCACTTAACCCAAGTACCGGAGAGAGATTATTTAACATCACAAGCTAGTCAAAAGTTCATCTATAATGCTGAATTTTCGGCAGGACATTGGGTGGGTGGAATGTACAAAAGATAGGATATTTATAAGCGTTACATCTGGGTAATAAAGGCATGCAAAATTATGATGACACCAATTAAGCCAAGCATCCCTGAGAACGTATTTTACATCAGAAATTGGTCAGAATTTCATCTATAATGCTGAATTTTCGGCAGGACATTGGGTGGGTGGAATGTACAAAAGATAGGATATTTATAAGCGTTACATCTGGGTAATAAAGGCATGCAAAATTATGATGACACCAATTAAGCCAAGCATCCCTGAGAACGTATTTTACATCAGAAATTGGTCAGAATTTCATCTATAATGCTGAATTTTCGGCAGGACATTGGGTGGATGGAATGTACAAAAGATAGGATACTTATAAGCATTACATCTGGGTAATAAAGACATGCAAAATTATGATGGCACCAATTAAGCCAAGCACCCCTGAGAGCGTATTTTACATTAGAAATTGGTCAGAATTTCATCTATAATGCTGAATTTTTGACAGGACATTGGGTGGGTGTCACTAACAAAAATAGGATAGCTATTGACGTTATATCTGGGTAATAAAGGCATGCTACCTTGTGATGGAACCACTCAGCCCAAGTCCCCCCAGAGCATATTTGACATCATAAATCGGTCTAAAGTTAATCTATAATGCTGAATTTTGGGCAGGGCATTCGGTGGGTGTCACTAACAAAAGTAGGATAGCTATGGACGTTACGTCTGGGTAATAAAGGCATGCTACCTTGTGATGGCACCACTCAGCCCAAGTCCCCCCAGAGCATATTTGACATCATAAATCGGTCTAAAGTTAATCTATAATGATGAATTTTGGGCAGGGCATTCGGTGGGTGTCACTAACAAAAGTAGGATAGCTATGGACGTTACGTCTGGGTAACAAAGGCATGCTACCTTGTGATGGAACCACTCAGCCCAAGTCCCCCCAGAGCATTTTTGACATCACAAGTTGGTCTAAAGTTAATCTATAATGCTGAATTTTGGGCAGGACATTGGGTGGGTGTCACTAACAAAAATAGGATAGCTATGGACGTTACGTCTGGGTAATAAAGGCATGCTACCTTGTGATGGAACCACTCAGCCCAAGTCCCCCAGAGCATATTTGACATCATAAATCGGTCTAAAGTTAATCTATAATGCTGAGGTTTGGGCAGGACATTGGGTGGGTGGCACTAACAAAAATAGGATAGCTATGACTGTTAAATCAGGGTTATAAAGGTATGCTATCTTGTGATGGCAACAATTTACCAAGTACCCCTGAGAGCGTATTTTAAATCAGAAGTTGGTTATATATATTGCTGAATTATGGGCTGGAAATTTGGTGGGTGGCACTAATAAAAATAGGATAGCTATGGGCGTTACATCTGGGAAATAAAGGCATGCTACGTTGTGATGGCACCACTTAACCCAAGTACCGGAGAGAGATTATTTAACATCACAAGCTAGTCAAAAGTTCATCTATAATGCTGAATTTTCGGCAGGACATTGGGTGGGTGGAATGTACAAAAGATAGGATATTTATAAGCGTTACATCTGGGTAATAAAGGCATGCAAAATTATGATGACACCAATTAAGCCAAGCATCCCTGAGAACGTATTTTACATCAGAAATTGGTCAGAATTTCATCTATAATGCTGAATTTTCGGCAGGACATTGGGTGGGTGGAATGTACAAAAGATAGGATATTTATAAGCGTTACATCTGGGTAATAAAGGCATGCAAAATTATGATGACACCAATTAAGCCAAGCATCCCTGAGAACGTATTTTACATCAGAAATTGGTCAGAATTTCATCTATAATGCTGAATTTTCGGCAGGACATTGGGTGGATGGAATGTACAAAAGATAGGATACTTATAAGCATTACATCTGGGTAATAAAGACATGCAAAATTATGATGGCACCAATTAAGCCAAGCACCCCTGAGAGCGTATTTTACATTAGAAATTGGTCAGAATTTCATCTATAATGCTGAATTTTTGACAGGACATTGGGTGGGTGTCACTAACAAAAATAGGATAGCTATTGACGTTATATCTGGGTAATAAAGGCATGCTACCTTGTGATGGAACCACTCAGCCCAAGTCCCCCCAGAGCATATTTGACATCATAAATCGGTCTAAAGTTAATCTATAATGCTGAATTTTGGGCAGGGCATTCGGTGGGTGTCACTAACAAAAGTAGGATAGCTATGGACGTTACGTCTGGGTAATAAAGGCATGCTACCTTGTGATGGCACCACTCAGCCCAAGTCCCCCCAGAGCATATTTGACATCATAAATCGGTCTAAAGTTAATCTATAATGATGAATTTTGGGCAGGGCATTCGGTGGGTGTCACTAACAAAAGTAGGATAGCTATGGACGTTACGTCTGGGTAACAAAGGCATGCTACCTTGTGATGGAACCACTCAGCCCAAGTCCCCCCAGAGCATATTTGACATCATAAATCGGTCTAAAGTGAATCTATAATGCTGAATTTTGGGCAGGACATTGGGTGGGTGTCACTAACAAAAATATGATAGTTATGGGTGTTACATCTGGGAAATAAAGGCATGCTACCTTGTGATGGCACCACTCAGCCCATGTCCCCCTGGAGCATTTTTGACATCACAAGTTGGTCTAAAGTTCATCTATAATGCTGAAGTTTGGGCAGGACATTGGGTGGGTGTCACTAACAAAAATAGGATAGCTATGACTGTTAAATCAGGGTTATAAAGGTATGCTATCTTGTGATGGCAACAATTTACCAAGTACCCCTGAGAGCGTATTTTAAATCAGAAGTTGGTCATATATATTGCTGAATTATGGGCTGGAAATTTGGTGGGTGGCACTAATAAAAATAGGATAGCTATGGGCGTTACATCTGGGAAATAAAGGCATGCTACGTTGTGATGGCACCACTTAACCCAAGTACCGGAGAGAGATTATTTAACATCACAAGCTAGTCAAAAGTTCATCTATAATGCTGAATTTTCGGCAGGACATTGGGTGGGTGGAATGTACAAAAGATAGGATATTTATAAGCGTTACATCTGGGTAATAAAGGCATGCAAAATTATGATGACGCCAATTAAGTCAAGCATCCCTGAGAACGCATTTTACATCAGAAATTGGTCAGAATTTCATCTATAATGCTGAATTTTCAGCAGGACATTGGGTGGATGGATTATACAAAAGATAGGAGAGTTATAAGCATTACATCTGGGTAATAAAGACATGCAAAATTATGATGGCACCAATTAAGCCAAGCACCCCTGAGAGCGTATTTTACATTAGAAATTGGTCAGAATTTCATCCATAATGCTGAATTTTTGACAGGACATTGGGTGGGTGTCACTAACAAAAATAGGATAGCTATTGACGTTACATCTGGGTAATAAAGGCATGCTACCTTGTGATGGAACCACTCAGCCCAAGTCCCCCCAGAGCATATTTGACATCATAAATCGGTCTAAAGTTAATCTATAATGCTGAATTTTGGGCAGGGCATTGGGTGGGTGTCACTAACAAAAGTAGGATAGCTATGGATGTTATGTCTGGGTAACAAAGGCATGCTACCTTGTGATGGAACCACTCAGCCCAAGTCCCCCCAGAGCATATTTGACATCATAAATCGGTCTAAAGTGAATCTATAATGCTGAATTTTGGGCAGGACATTGGGTGGGTGTCACTAACAAAAATAGGATAGCTATGGATGTTACGTCTGGGTAATAAAGGCATGCTACCTTGTGATGGAACCACTCAGCCCATGTCCCCTTGGAGCATTTTTGACATCACAAGTTGATCTAAAGTTCATCTATAATGCTGAAGTTTGGGCAGGTCATTGGGTGGGTGGCACTAACAAAAATAGGATAGCTATGACTGTTACATCAGGGTTATAAAGGTATGCTATCTTGTGATGGCAACAATTTACCAAGTACCCCTGAGAGCGTATTTTAAATCAGAAGTTGGTCATATATATTGCTGAATTATGGGCTGGAAATTTGGTGGGTGGCACTAATAAAAATAGGATAGCTATGGGCGTTACATCTGGGAAATAAAGGCATGCTACGTTGTGATGGCACCACTTAACCCAAGTACCGGAGAGAGATTATTTAACATCACAAGCTAGTCAAAAGTTCATCTATAATGCTGAATTTTTGGCAGGACATTGGGTGGGTGGAATGTACAAAAGATAGGATATTTATAAGCGTTACATCTGGGTAATAAAGGCATACAAAATTATGATGACACCAATTAAGCCAAGCATCCCTGAGAACGTATTTTACATTAGAAATTGGTCAGAATTTCATCTATAATGCTGAATTTTCGGCAGGACATTGGGTGGATGGAATGTACAAAAGATAGGATATTTATAAGCGTTACATCTGGGTAATAAAGGCATGCAAAATTATGATGACACCAATTAAGCCAAGCATCCCTGAGAATGTATTTTACATCAGAAATTGGTCAGAATTTCATCTATAATGCTGAATTTTCGGCAGGACATTGGGTGGATGGAATGTACAGAAGATAGGATAGTTATAAGCATTACATATGGGTAATAAAGACATGCAAAATTATGATGGCACCAATTAAGCCAAGCACCCCTGAGAGCGTATTTTACATTAGAAATTGGTCAGAATTTCATCCATAATGCTGAATTTTTGACAGGACATTGGGTGGGTGTCACTAACAAAAATAGGATAGCTATTGACGTTACATCTGGGTAATAAAGGCATGCTACCTTGTGATGGAACCACTCAGCCCAAGTCCCCCCACAGCATATTTGACATTATAAATCGGTCTAAAGTTAATCTATAATGCTGAATTTTGGGCAGGACATTGGGTGGGTGTCACTAACAAAAATAGGATAGCTATGGACGTTACGTCTGGGTAATAAAGGCATGCTACCTTGTGATGGAACCACTCAGCCCAAGTCCCCCAGAGCATATTTGACATCATAAATCGGTCTAAAGTTAATCTATAATGCTGAGGTTTGGGCAGGACATTGGGTGGGTGGCACTAACAAAAATAGGATAGCTATGACTGTTAAATCAGGGTTATAAAGGTATGCTATCTTGTGATGGCAACAATTTACCAAGTACCCCTGAGAGCGTATTTTAAATCAGAAGTTGGTTATATATATTGCTGAATTATGGGCTGGAAATTTGGTGGGTGGCACTAATAAAAATAGGATAGCTATGGGCGTTACATCTGGGAAATAAAGGCATGCTACGTTGTGATGGCACCACTTAACCCAAGTACCGGAGAGAGATTATTTAACATCACAAGCTAGTCAAAAGTTCATCTATAATGCTGAATTTTCGGCAGGACATTGGGTGGGTGGAATGTACAAAAGATAGGATATTTATAAGCGTTACATCTGGGTAATAAAGGCATGCAAAATTATGATGACACCAATTAAGCCAAGCATCCCTGAGAACGTATTTTACATCAGAAATTGGTCAGAATTTCATCTATAATGCTGAATTTTCGGCAGGACATTGGGTGGGTGGAATGTACAAAAGATTGGATATTTATAAGCGTTACATCTGGGTAATAAAGGCATGCAAAATTATGATGACACCAATTAAGCCAAGCATCCCTGAGAACGTATTTTACATCAGAAATTGGTCAGAATTTCATCTATAATGCTGAATTTTCGGCAGGACATTGGGTGGATGGAATGTACAAAAGATAGGATACTTATAAGCATTACATCTGGGTAAGAAAGACATGCAAAATTATGATGGCACCAATTAAGCCAAGCACCCCTGAGAGCGTATTTTACATTAGAAATTGGTCAGAATTTCATCCATAATGCTGAATTTTTGACAGGACATTGGGTGGGTGTCACTAACAAAAATAGGATAGCTATTGACGTTACATCTGGGTAATAAAGGCATGCTACCTTGTGATGGAACCACTCAGCCCAAGTCCCCCCAGAGCATATTTGACATCATAAATCGGTCCTAAGTTAATCTATAATGCTGAATTTTGGGCAGGGCATTGGGTGGGTGTCACTAACAAAAGTAGGATAGCTATGGATGTTATGTCTGGGTAACAAAGGCATGCTACCTTGTGATGGAACCACTCAGCCCAAGTCCCCCCAGAGCATATTTGACATCATAAATCGGTCCTAAGTTAATCTATAATGCTGAATTTTGGGCAGGGCATTGGGTGGGTGTCACTAACAAAAGTAGGATAGCTATGGATGTTATGTCTGGGTAATAAAGGCATGCTACCTTGTGATGGAACCACTCAGCCCAAGTCCCCCAGAGCATATTTGACATCATAAATCGGTCTAAAGTTAATCTATAATGCTGAATTTTGGGCAGGACATTGGGTGGGTGTCACTAACAAAAATAGGATAGCTATGGACGTTACGTCTGGGTAATAAAGGCATGCTACCTTGTGATGGAACCACTCAGCCCAAGTCCCCCAGAGCATATTTGACATCATAAATCGGTCTAAAGTGAATCTATAATGCTGAATTTTGGGCAGGACATTGGGTGGGTGTCACTAACAAAAATAGGATAGCTATGGATGTTACGTCTGGGTAATAAAGGCATGCTACCTTGTGATGGAACCACTCAGCCCATGTCCCCTTGGAGCATTTTTGACATCACAAGTTGATCTAAAGTTCATCTATAATGCTGAAGTTTGGGCAGGTCATTGGGTGGGTGGCACTAACAAAAATAGGATAGCTATGACTGTTACATCAGGGTTATAAAGGTATGCTATCTTGTGATGGCAACAATTTACCAAGTACCCCTGAGAGCGTATTTTAAATCAGAAGTTGGTCATATATATTGCTGAATTATGGGCTGGAAATTTGGTGGGTGGCACTAATAAAAATAGGATAGCTATGGGCGTTACATCTGGGAAATAAAGGCATGCTACGTTGTGATGGCACCACTTAACCCAAGTACCGGAGAGAGATTATTTAACATCACAAGCTAGTCAAAAGTTCATCTATAATGCTGAATTTTTGGCAGGACATTGGGTGGGTGGAATGTACAAAAGATAGGATATTTATAAGCGTTACATCTGGGTAATAAAGGCATACAAAATTATGATGACACCAATTAAGCCAAGCATCCCTGAGAACGTATTTTACATTAGAAATTGGTCAGAATTTCATCTATAATGCTGAATTTTCGGCAGGACATTGGGTGGATGGAATGTACAAAAGATAGGATATTTATAAGCGTTACATCTGGGTAATAAAGGCATGCAAAATTATGATGACACCAATTAAGCCAAGCATCCCTGAGAACGTATTTTACATCAGAAATTGGTCAGAATTTCATCTATAATGCTGAATTTTCGGCAGGACATTGGGTGGATGGAATGTACAAAAGATAGGATACTTATAAGCATTACATCTGGGTAATAAAGACATGCAAAATTATGATGGCACCAATTAAGCCAAGCACCCCTGAGAGCGTATTTTACATTAGAAATTGGTCAGAATTTCATCCATAATGCTGAATTTTTGACAGGACATTGGGTGGGTGTCACTAACAAAAATAGGATAGCTATTGACGTTACATCTGGGTAATAAAGGCATGCTACCTTGTGATGGAACCACTCAGCCCAAGTCCCCCCAGAGCATATTTGACATCATAAATCGGTCCTAAGTTAATCTATAATGCTGAATTTTGGGCAGGGCATTGGGTGGGTGTCACTAACAAAAGTAGGATAGCTATGGATGTTATGTCTGGGTAACAAAGGCATGCTACCTTGTGATGGAACGACTCAGCCCAAGTCCCCCCAGAGCATATTTGACATCATAAATCGGTCCTAAGTTAATCTATAATGCTGAATTTTGGGCAGGGCATTGGGTGGGTGTCACTAACAAAAGTAGGATAGCTATGGATGTTATGTCTGGGTAATAAAGGCATGCTACCTTGTGATGGAACCACTCAGCCCAAGTCCCCCAGAGCATATTTGACATCATAAATCGGTCTAAAGTTAATCTATAATGCTGAATTTTGGGCAGGACATTCGGTGGGTGTCACTAACAAAAATAGGATAGCTATGGACGTTACGTCTGGGTAATAAAGGCATGCTACCTTGTGATGGAACCACTCAGCCCAAGTCCCCCAGAGCATATTTGACATCATAAATCGGTCTAAAGTGAATCTATAATGCTGAATTTTGGGCAGGACATTGGGTGAGTGTCACTAACAAAAATAGGATAGCTATGGATGTTACGTCTGGGTAATAAAGGCATGCTACCTTGTGATGGAACCACTCAGCCCATGTCCCCTTGGAGCATTTTTGACATCACAAGTTGATCTAAAGTTCATCTATAATGCTGAAGTTTGGGCAGGTCATTGGGTGGGTGGCACTAACAAAAATAGGATAGCTATGACTGTTACATCAGGGTTATAAAGGTATGCTATCTTGTGATGGCAACAATTTACCAAGTACCCCTGAGAGCGTATTTTAAATCAGAAGTTGGTCATGTATATTGCTGAATTATGGGCTGGAAATTTGGTGGGTGGCACTAATAAAAATAGGATAGCTATGGGCGTTACATCTGGGAAATAAAGGCATGCTACGTTGTGATGGCACCACTTAACCCAAGTACCGGAGAGAGATTATTTAACATCACAAGCTAGTCAAAAGTTCATCTATAATGCTGAATTTTTGGCAGGACATTGGGTGGGTGGAATGTACAAAAGATAGGATATTTATAAGCGTTACATCTGGGTAATAAAGGCATACAAAATTATGATGACACCAATTAAGCCAAGCATCCCTGAGAACGTATTTTACATTAGAAATTGGTCAGAATTTCATCTATAATGCTGAATTTTCGGCAGGACATTAGGTGGATGGAATGTACAAAAGATAGGATATTTATAAGCGTTACATCTGGGTAATAAAGGCATGCAAAATTATGATGACACCAATTAAGCCAAGCATCCCTGAGAATGTATTTTACATCAGAAATTGGTCAGAATTTCATCTATAATGCTGAATTTTCGGCAGCACATTGGGTGGATGGAATGTACAGAAGATAGGATAGTTATAAGCATTACATCTGGGTAATAAAGACATGCAAAATTATGATGGCACCAATTAACCCAAGCACCCCTGAGAGCGTATTTTACATTAGAAATTGGTCAGAATTTCATCCATAATGCTGAATTTTTGACAGGACATTGGGTGGGTGTCACTAACAAAAATAGGATAGCTATGGACGTTACGTCTGGGTAATAAAGGCATGCTACCTTGTGATGGAACCACTCAGCCCAAGTCCCCCAGAGCATATTTGACATCATAAATCGGTCTAAAGTTAATCTATAATGCTGAGGTTTGGGCAGGACATTGGGTGGGTGGCACTAACAAAAATAGGATAGCTATGACTGTTAAATCAGGGTTATAAAGGTATGCTATCTTGTGATGGCAACAATTTACCAAGTACCCCTGAGAGCGTATTTTAAATCAGAAGTTGGTTATATATATTGCTGAATTATGGGCTGGAAATTTGGTGGGTGGCACTAATAAAAATAGGATAGCTATGGGCGTTACATCTGGGAAATAAAGGCATGCTACGTTGTGATGGCACCACTTAACCCAAGTACCGGAGAGAGATTATTTAACATCACAAGCTAGTCAAAAGTTCATCTATAATGCTGAATTTTCGGCAGGACATTGGGTGGGTGGAATGTACAAAAGATAGGATATTTATAAGCGTTACATCTGGGTAATAAAGGCATGCAAAATTATGATGACACCAATTAAGCCAAGCATCCCTGAGAACGTATTTTACATCAGAAATTGGTCAGAATTTCATCTATAATGCTGAATTTTCGGCAGGACATTGGGTGGGTGGAATGTACAAAAGATAGGATATTTATAAGCGTTACATCTGGGTAATAAAGGCATGCAAAATTATGATGACACCAATTAAGCCAAGCATCCCTGAGAACGTATTTTACATCAGAAATTGGTCAGAATTTCATCTATAATGCTGAATTTTCGGCAGGACATTGGGTGGATGGAATGTACAAAAGATAGGATACTTATAAGCATTACATCTGGGTAATAAAGACATGCAAAATTATGATGGCACCAATTAAGCCAAGCACCCCTGAGAGCGTATTTTACATTAGAAATTGGTCAGAATTTCATCCATAATGCTGAATTTTTGACAGGACATTGGGTGGGTGTCACTAACAAAAATAGGATAGCTATTGACGTTACATCTGGGTAATAAAGGCATGCTACCTTGTGATGGAACCACTCAGCCCAAGTCCCCCCAGAGCATATTTGACATCATAAATCGGTCTAAAGTTAATCTATAATGCTGAATTTTGGGCAGGGCATTCGGTGGGTGTCACTAACAAAAGTAGGATAGCTATGGATGTTATGTCTGGGTAACAAAGGCATGCTACCTTGTGATGGAACCACTCAGCCCAAGTCCCCCCAGAGCATATTTGACATCATAAATCGGTCCTAAGTTAATCTATAATGCTGAATTTTGGGCAGGACATTGGGTGGGTGTCACTAACAAAAATAGGATAGCTATGGACGTTACATCTGGTTAATAAAGACATGCTACCTTGTGATGGAACCACTCAGCCCAAGTCCCCCAGAGCATATTTGACATCATAAATCGGTCTAAAGTGAATCTATAATGCTGAATTTTGGGCAGGACATTCGGTGGGTGTCACTAACAAAAATATGATAGTTATGGGTGTTACATCTGGGAAATAAAGGCATGCTACCTTGTGATGGCACCACTCAGCCCATGTCCCCCTGGAGCATTTTTGACATCACAAGTTGGTCTAAAGTTCATCTATAATGCTGAAGTTTGGGCAGGACATTGGGTGGGTGTCACTAACAAAAATAGGATAGCTATGACTGTTAAATCAGGGTTATAAAGGTATGCTATCTTGTGATGGCAACAATTTACCAAGTACCCCTGAGAGCGTATTTTAAATCAGAAGTTGGTCATATATATTGCTGAATTATGGGCTGGAAATTTGGTGGGTGGCACTAATAAAAATAGGATAGCTATGGGCGTTACATCTGGGAAATAAAGGCATGCTACGTTGTGATGGCACCACTTAACCCAAGTACCGGAGAGAGATTATTTAACATCACAAGCTAGTCAAAAGTTCATCTATAATGCTGAATTTTCGGCAGGACATTGGGTGGGTGGAATGTACAAAAGATAGGATATTTATAAGCGTTACATCTGGGTAATAAAGGCATGCAAAATTATGATGACACCAATTAAGTCAAGCATCCCTGAGAACGTATTTTACATCAGAAATTGGTCAGAATTTCATCTATAATGCTGAATTTTCGGCAGGACATTGGGTGGATGGATTGTACAAAAGATAGGAGAGTTATAAGCATTACATCTGGGTAATAAAGACATGCAAAATTATGATGGCACCAATTAAGCCAAGCACCCCTGAGAGCGTATTTTACATTAGAAATTGGTCAGAATTTCATCCATAATGCTGAATTTTTGACAGGACATTGGGTGGGTGCACTAACAAAAATAGGATAGCTATTGACGTTACATCTGGGTAATAAAGGCATGCTACCTTGTGATGGAACCACTCAGCCCAAGTACCCCCAGAGCATATTTGACATCATAAATCGGACTAAAGTTAATCTATAATGCTGAATTTTGGGCAGGACATTGGGTGGGTGTCACTAACAAAAATAGGATAGCTATGGACGTTACGTCTGGGTAATAAAGGCATTCTACCTTGTGATGGAACCACTCAGCCCAAGTCCCCCCAGAGCATATTTGACATCATAAATCGGACTAAAGTTAATCTATAATGCTGAATTTTGGGCAGGACATTGGGTGGGTGTCACTAACAAAAATAGGATAGCTATGGACGTTACGTCTGGGTAATAAAGGCATGCTACCTTGTGATGGAACCACTCAGCCCAAGTCCCCCCAGAGCATATTTGACATCATAAATCGGTCTAAAGTTAATCTATAATGCTGAATTTGGGGCAGGGCATTGGGTGGGTGTCACTAACAAAAGTAGGATAGCTATGGACGTTACGTCTGGGTAACAAAGGCATGCTACCTTGTGATGGAACCACTCAGCCCAAGTCCCCCCAGAGCATATTTGACATCATAAATTGGTCTAAAGTGAATCTATAATGCTGAATTTTGGGCAAGACATTGGGTGGGTGTCACTAACAAAAATATGATAGTTATGGACGTTACGTGTGGGTAATAAAGGCATGCTACCTTGTGATGGAACCACTCAGCCCAAGTCCCCCTAGAGCATATTTGACATCATAAATCGGTCTAAAGTTAATCTATAATGCTGAATTTTGGGCAGGACATTGGGTGGGTGTCACCAACAAAAATATTATAGTTAAGGGCGTTACATCTGGGAAATAAAGGCATGCTACCTTGTGATGGCACCACTCTGCCCATGTCCCTCTGGAGCATTTTTGACATCACAAGTTGGTCTAAAGTTAGTCTATAATGCTGAAGTTTGGGCAGGACATTGGGTGGGTGGCACTAACAAAAATAGGATAGCTATGGATGTTACGTCTGGGTAATAAAGGCATGCTACCTTGTGATGGAACCACTCAGCCCATGTCCCCTTGGAGCATTTTTGACATCACAAGTTGGTCTAAAGTTCATCTATAATGCTGAAGTTTGGGCAGGTCATTGGGTGGGTGGCACTAACAAAAATAGGATAGCTATGACTGTTACATCAGGGTTATAAAGGTATGCTATCTTGTGATGGCAACAATTTACCAAGTACCCCTGAGAGCGTATTTTAAATCAGAAGTTGGTCATATATATTGCTGAATTATGGGCTGGAAATTTGGTGGGTGGCACTAATAAAAATAGGATACCTATGGGCGTTACATCTGGGAAATAAAGGCATGCTACGTTGTGATGGCACCACTTAACCCAAGTACCGGAGAGAGATTATTTAACATCACAAGCTAGTCAAAAGTTCATCTATAATGCTGAATTTTCGGCAGGACATTGGGTGGGTGGAATGTACAAAAGATAGTATAGTTATAAGCGTTACATCTTCGTAATAAAGGCATGCAAAATTATGATGACACCAATTAAGCCAAGCATCCCTGAGAACGTATTTTACATCAGAAATTGGTCAGAATTTCATCTATAATGCTGAATTTTCGGCAGGACATTGGGTGGATGGAATGTACAAAAAATAGAATAGTTATAAGCATTATATCTGGGTAATAAAGACATGCAAAATTACAATGGCACCAATTAAGCCAAGCACCCCTGAGAGCGTATTTTACATTAGAAATTGGTCAGAATTTCATCCATAATGCTGAATTTTTGACAGGACATTGGGTGGGTGTCACTAACAAAAATAGGATAGCTATTGACGTTACATCTGGGTAATAAAGGCATGCTACCTTGTGATGGAACCACTCAGCCCAAGTCCCCCCACAGCATATTTGACATTATAAATCGGTCTAAAGTTAATCTATAATGCTGAATTTTGGGCAGGACATTGGGTGGGTGTCACTAACAAAAATAGGATAGCTATGGACGTTACGTCTGGGTAATAAAGGCATGCTACCTTGTGATGGCACCAATCAGCCCAAGTCCCCCCAGAGCATATTTGACATCATAAATCGGTCTAAAGTTAATCTATAATGCTGAATTTTGGGCAGGGCATTCGGTGGGTGTCACTAACAAAAGTAGGATAGCTATGGACGTTACGTCTGGGTAACAAAGGCATGCTACCTTGTGATGGAACCACTCAGCCCAAGTCCCCCCAGAGCATATTTGACATCATAAATCGGTCTAAAGTGAATCTATAATGCTGAATTTTGGGCAGGACATTGGGTGGGTGTCACTAACAAAAATATGATAGTTATGGGCGTTACATCTGGGAAATAAAGGCATGCTACCTTGTGATGGCACCACTCAGCCCATGTCCCCCTGGAGCATTTTTGACATCACAAGTTGGTCTAAAGTTCATCTATAATGCTGAAGTTTGGGCAGGACATTGGGTGGGTGGCACTAACAAAAATAGGATAGCTATGACTGTTAAATCAGGGTTATAAAGGTATGCTATCTTGTGATGGCAACAATTTACCAAGTACCCCTGAGAGCGTATTTTAAATCAGAAGTTGGTCATATATATTGCTGAATTATGGGCTGGAAATTTGGTGGGTGGCACTAATAAAAATAGGATAGCTATGGGCGTTACATCTGGGAAATAAAGGCATGCTACGTTGTGATGGCACCACTTAACCCAAGTACCGGAGAGAGATTATTTAACATCACAAGCTAGTCAAAAGTTCATCTATAATGCTGAATTTTCGGCAGGACATAGGGTGGGTGGAATGTACAAAAGATAGGATATTTATAAGCGTTACATCTGGGTAATAAAGGCATGCAAAATTATGATGACACCAATTAAGTCAAGCATCCCTGAGAACGTATTTTACATCAGAAATTGGTCAGAATTTCATCTATAATGCTGAATTTTCGGCAGGACATTGGGTGGATGGAATGTACACAAGATAGGATAGTTATAAGCATTACAGCTGGGTAATAAAGACATGCAAAATTATGATGGCACCAATTAAGCCAAGCACCCCTGAGAGCGTATTTTACATTAGAAATTGGTCAGAATTTCATCCATAATGCTGAATTTTTGACAGGACATTGGGTGGGTGTCACTAACAAAAATAGGATAGCTATTGACGTTGCGTCTGGGTAATAAAGGCATGCTACCTTGTGATGGAACCACTCAGCCCAAGTCCCCCCAGAGCATATTTGACATCATAAATCGGTCTAAAGTTAATCTATAATGCTGAATTTTGGGCAGGACATTGGGTGGGTGTCGCTAACAAAAATAGGATAGCTATGGACGTTACGTCTGGGTAATGAAGACATGCTACTTTGTGATGGAACCACTAAGCCCAAGTCCCCCCAGAGCATATTTGACATCATAAATCGGTCTAAAGTGAATCTATAATGCTGAAGTTTGGGCAGGGCATTGGGTGGGTGTCACCAACAAAAGTAGGATAGCTATGGGCGTTACGTCTGGGAAATAAAGGCATGCTACCTTGTGATGGCACCACTCTGCCCATGTCCCCCTGGAGCATTTTTGACATCACAAGTTGGTCTAAAGTTAATCTATAATGCTGAATTTTGGGCAGGACATTGGGTGGGTGTCACTAACAAAAATAGGATAGCTATGACTGTTACATCAGGGTTATAAAGGTATGCTATCTTGTGATGGCAACAATTTACCAAGTACCCCTGAGAGCGTATTTTAAATCAGAAGTTGGTCATATATATTGCTGAATTATGGGCTGGAAATTTGGTGGGTGGCACTAATAAAAATAGGATAGCTATGGGCGTTACATCTGGGAAATAAAGGTATGCTACGTTGTGATGGCACCACTTAACCCAAGTACCGGAAAGAGATTATTTAACATCACAAGCTAGTCAAAAGTTCATCTATAATGCTGAATTTTCGGCAGGACATTGGGTGGGTGGAATGTACAAAAGATAGTATAGTTATAAGCGTTACATCTGGGTAATAAAGGCATGCAAAATTATGATGACACCAATTAAGCCAAGTATCCCTGAGAACGTATTTTACATCAGAAATTGGTCAGAATTTCATCTATAATGCTGAATTTTCGGCAGGACATTGGGTGAATGGAATGTACAAAAAATAGAATAGTTATAAGCATTATATCTGGGTAATAAAGACATGCAAAATTACAATGGCACCAATTAAGCCAAGCACCCCTGAGAGCGTATTTTACATTAGAAATTGGTCAGAATTTCATCCATAATGCTGAATTTTTGACAGGACATTGGGTGGGTGTCACTAACAAAAATAGGATAGCTATTGACGTTACATCTGGGTAATAAAGGCATGCTACCTTGTGATGGAACCACTCAGCCCAAGTCCCCCCACAGCATATTTGACATTATAAATCGGTCTAAAGTTAATCTATAATGCTGAATTTTGGGCAGGACATTGGGTGGGTGTCACTAACAAAAATAGGATAGCTATTGACGTTACGTCTGGGTAATAAAGGCATACTACCTTGTGATGGAACCACTCAGCCCAAGTCCCCCAGAGCATATTTGACATCATAAATCGGTCTAAAGTTAATCTATAATGCTGAAGTTTGGGCAGGACATTGGGTGGGTGGCACTAACAAAAATAGGATAGCTATGACTGTTAAATCAGGGTTATAAAGGTATGCTATCTTGTGATGGCAACAATTTACCAAGTACCCCTGAGAGCGTATTTTAAATCAGAAGTTGGTTATATATATTGCTGAATTATGGGCTGGAAATTTGGTGGGTGGCACTAATAAAAATAGGATAGCTATGGGCGTTACATCTGGGAAATAAAGGCATGCTACGTTGTGATGGCACCACTTAACCCAAGTACCGGAGAGAGATTATTTAACATCACAAGCTAGTCAAAAGTTCATCTATAATGCTGAATTTTCGGCAGGACATTGGGTGGGTGGAATGTACAAAAGATAGTATAGTTATAAGCGTTACATCTTCGTAATAAAGGCATGCAAAATTATGATGACACCAATTAAGCCAAGCATCCCTGAGAACGTATTTTACATCAGAAATTGGTCAGAATTTCATCTATAATGCTGAATTTTCGGCAGGACATTGGGTGGATGGAATGTACAAAAAATAGAATAGTTATAAGCATTATATCTGGGTAATAAAGACATGCAAAATTACAATGGCACCAATTAAGCCAAGCACCCCTGAGAGCGTATTTTACATTAGAAATTGGTCAGAATTTCATCCATAATGCTGAATTTTTGACAGGACATTGGGTGGGTGTCACTAACAAAAATAGGATAGCTATTGACGTTACATCTGGGTAATAAAGGCATGCTACCTTGTGATGGAACCACTCAGCCCAAGTCCCCCCACAGCATATTTGACATTATAAATCGGTCTAAAGTTAATCTATAATGCTGAATTTTGGGCAGGACATTGGGTGGGTGTCACTAACAAAAATAGGATAGCTATGGACGTTACGTCTGGGTAATAAAGGCATGCTACCTTGTGATGGCACCACTCAGCCCAAGTCCCCCCAGAGCATATTTGACATCATAAATCGGTCTAAAGTTAATCTATAATGCTGAATTTTGGGCAGGGCATTCGGTGGGTGTCACTAACAAAAGTAGGATAGCTATGGACGTTACGTCTGGGTAACAAAGGCATGCTACCTTGTGATGGAACCACTCAGCCCAAGTCCCCCCAGAGCATATTTGACATCATAAATCGGTCTAAAGTGAATCTATAATGCTGAATTTTGGGCAGGACATTGGGTGGGTGTCACTAACAAAAATATGATAGTTATGGGCGTTACATCTGGGAAATAAAGGCATGCTACCTTGTGATGGCACCACTCAGCCCATGTCCCCCTGGAGCATTTTTGACATCACAAGTTGGTCTAAAGTTCATCTATAATGCTGAAGTTTGGGCAGGACATTGGGTGGGTGGCACTAACAAAAATAGGATAGCTATGACTGTTAAATCAGGGTTATAAAGGTATGCTATCTTGTGATGGCAACAATTTACCAAGTACCCCTGAGAGCGTATTTTAAATCAGAAGTTGGTCATATATATTGCTGAATTATGGGCTGGAAATTTGGTGGGTGGCACTAATAAAAATAGGATAGCCATGGGCGTTACATCTGGGAAATAAAGGCATGCTACGTTGTGATGGCACCACTTAACCCAAGTACCGGAGAGAGATTATTTAACATCACAAGCTAGTCAAAAGTTCATCTATAATGCTGAATTTTCGGCAGGACATAGGGTGGGTGGAATGTACAAAAGATAGGATATTTATAAGCGTTACATCTGGGTAATAAAGGCATGCAAAATTATGATGACACCAATTAAGTCAAGCATCCCTGAGAACGTATTTTACATCAGAAATTGGTCAGAATTTCATCTATAATGCTGAATTTTCGGCAGGACATTGGGTGGATGGAATGTACAGAAGATAGGATAGTTATAAGCATTACATCTGGGTAATAAAGACATGCAAAATTATGATGGCACCAATTAAGCCAAGCACCCCTGAGAGCGTATTTTACATTAGAAATTGGTCAGAATTTCATCTATAATGCTGAATTTTTGACAGGACATTGGGTGGGTGTCACTAACAAAAATAGGATAGCTATTGACGTTACGTCTGGGTAATAAAGGCATGCTACCTTGTGATGGAACCACTCAGCCCAAGTCCCCCCAGAGCATATTTGACATCATAAATCGGTCTAAAGTTAATCTATAATGCTGAATTTTGGGCAGGACATTGGGTGGGTGTCGCTAACAAAAATAGGATAGCTATGGACGTTACGTCTGGGTAATGAAGACATGCTACTTTGTGATGGAACCACTAAGCCCAAGTCCCCCCAGAGCATATTTGACATCATAAATCGGTCTAAAGTGAATCTATAATGCTGAAGTTTGGGCAGGGCATTGGGTGGGTGTCACCAACAAAAGTAGGATAGCTATGGGCGTTACGTCTGGGAAATAAAGGCATGCTACCTTGTGATGGCACCACTCTGCCCATGTCCCCCTGGAGCATTTTTGACATCACAAGTTGGTCTAAAGTTAATCTATAATGCTGAATTTTGGGCAGGACATTGGGTGGGTGTCACTAACAAAAATAGGATAGCTATGACTGTTACATCAGGGTTATAAAGGTATGCTATCTTGTGATGGCAACAATTTACCAAGTACCCCTGAGAGCGTATTTTAAATCAGAAGTTGGTCATATATATTGCTGAATTATGGGCTGGAAATTTGGTGGGTGGCACTAATAAAAATAGGATAGCTATGGGCGTTACATCTGGGAAATAAAGGTATGCTACGTTGTGATGGCACCACTTAACCCAAGTACCGGAAAGAGATTATTTAACATCACAAGCTAGTCAAAAGTTCATCTATAATGCTGAATTTTCGGCAGGACATTGGGTGGGTGGAATGTACAAAAGATAGTATAGTTATAAGCGTTACATCTGGGTAATAAAGGCATGCAAAATTATGATGACACCAATTAAGCCAAGTATCCCTGAGAACGTATTTTACATCAGAAATTGGTCAGAATTTCATCTATAATGCTGAATTTTCGGCAGGACATTGGGTGAATGGAATGTACAAAAAATAGAATAGTTATAAGCATTATATCTGGGTAATAAAGACATGCAAAATTACAATGGCACCAATTAAGCCAAGCACCCCTGAGAGCGTATTTTACATTAGAAATTGGTCAGAATTTCATCCATAATGCTGAATTTTTGACAGGACATTGGGTGGGTGTCACTAACAAAAATAGGATAGCTATTGACGTTACATCTGGGTAATAAAGGCATGCTACCTTGTGATGGAACCACTCAGCCCAAGTCCCCCCACAGCATATTTGACATTATAAATCGGTCTAAAGTTAATCTATAATGCTGAATTTTGGGCAGGACATTGGGTGGGTGTCACTAACAAAAATAGGATAGCTATGGACGTTACGTCTGGGTAATAAAGGCATGCTACCTTGTGATGGAACCACTCAGCCCAAGTCCCCCAGAGCATATTTGACATCATAAATCGGTCTAAAGTTAATCTATAATGCTGAAGTTTGGGCAGGACATTGGGTGGGTGGCACTAACAAAAATAGGATAGCTATGACTGTTAAATCAGGGTTATAAAGGTATGCTATCTTGTGATGGCAACAATTTACCAAGTACCCCTGAGAGCGTATTTTAAATCAGAAGTTGGTTATATATATTGCTGAATTATGGGCTGGAAATTTGGTGGGTGGCACTAATAAAAATAGGATAGCTATGGGCGTTACATCTGGGAAATAAAGGCATGCTACGTTGTGATGGCACCACTTAACCCAAGTACCGGAGAGAGATTATTTAACATCACAAGCTAGTCAAAAGTTCATCTATAATGCTGAATTTTCGGCAGGACATTGGGTGGGTGGAATGTACAAAAGATAGTATAGTTATAAGCGTTACATCTTCGTAATAAAGGCATGCAAAATTATGATGACACCAATTAAGCCAAGCATCCCTGAGAACGTATTTTACATCAGAAATTGGTCAGAATTTCATCTATAATGCTGAATTTTCGGCAGGACATTGGGTGGATGGAATGTACAAAAAATAGAATAGTTATAAGCATTATATCTGGGTAATAAAGACATGCAAAATTACAATGGCACCAATTAAGCCAAGCACCCCTGAGAGCGTATTTTACATTAGAAATTGGTCAGAATTTCATCCATAATGCTGAATTTTTGACAGGACATTGGGTGGGTGTCACTAACAAAAATAGGATAGCTATTGACGTTACATCTGGGTAATAAAGGCATGCTACCTTGTGATGGAACCACTCAGCCCAAGTCCCCCCACAGCATATTTGACATTATAAATCGGTCTAAAGTTAATCTATAATGCTGAATTTTGGGCAGGACATTGGGTGGGTGTCACTAACAAAAATAGGATAGCTATGGACGTTACGTCTGGGTAATAAAGGCATGCTACCTTGTGATGGCACCACTCAGCCCAAGTCCCCCCAGAGCATATTTGACATCATAAATCGGTCTAAAGTTAATCTATAATGCTGAATTTTGGGCAGGGCATTCGGTGGGTGTCACTAACAAAAGTAGGATAGCTATGGACGTTACGTCTGGGTAACAAAGGCATGCTACCTTGTGATGGAACCACTCAGCCCAAGTCCCCCCAGAGCATATTTGACATCATAAATCGGTCTAAAGTGAATCTATAATGCTGAATTTTGGGCAGGACATTGGGTGGGTGTCACTAACAAAAATATGATAGTTATGGGCGTTACATCTGGGAAATAAAGGCATGCTACCTTGTGATGGCACCACTCAGCCCATGTCCCCCTGGAGCATTTTTGACATCACAAGTTGGTCTAAAGTTCATCTATAATGCTGAAGTTTGGGCAGGACATTGGGTGGGTGGCACTAACAAAAATAGGATAGCTATGACTGTTAAATCAGGGTTATAAAGGTATGCTATCTTGTGATGGCAACAATTTACCAAGTACCCCTGAGAGCGTATTTTAAATCAGAAGTTGGTCATATATATTGCTGAATTATGGGCTGGAAATTTGGTGGGTGGCACTAATAAAAATAGGATAGCTATGGGCGTTACATCTGGGAAATAAAGGCATGCTACGTTGTGATGGCACCACTTAACCCAAGTACCGGAGAGAGATTATTTAACATCACAAGCTAGTCAAAAGTTCATCTATAATGCTGAATTTTCGGCAGGACATAGGGTGGGTGGAATGTACAAAAGATAGGATAGTTATAAGCGTTACATCTGGGTAATAAAGGCATGCAAAATTATGATGACACCAATTAAGTCAAGCATCCCTGAGAACGTATTTTACATCAGAAATTGGTCAGAATTTCATCTATAATGCTGAATTTTCGGCAGGACATTGGGTGGATGGAATGTACACAAGATAGGATAGTTATAAGCATTACATCTGGGTAATAAAGACATGCAAAATTATGATGACACCAATTAAGCCAAGCACCCCTGAGAGCGTATTTTACATTAGAAATTGGTCAGAATTTCATCCATAATGCTGAATTTTTGACAGGACATTGGGTGGGTGTCACTAACAAAAATAGGATAGCTATTGACGTTACGTCTGGGTAATAAAGGCATGCTACCTTGTGATGGAACCACTCAGCCCAAGTCCCCCCAGAGCATATTTGACATCATAAATCGGTCTAAAGTTAATCTATAATGCTGAATTTTGGGCAGGACATTGGGTGGGTGTCGCTAACAAAAATAGGATAGCTATGGACGTTACGTCTGGGTAATGAAGACATGCTACTTTGTGATGGAACCACTAAGCCCAAGTCCCCCCAGAGCATATTTGACATCATAAATCGGTCTAAAGTGAATCTATAATGCTGAAGTTTGGGCAGGGCATTGGGTGGGTGTCACCAACAAAAGTAGGATAGCTATGGGCGTTACGTCTGGGAAATAAAGGCATGCTACCTTGTGATGGCACCACTCTGCCCATGTCCCCCTGGAGCATTTTTGACATCACAAGTTGGTCTAAAGTTAATCTATAATGCTGAATTTTGGGCAGGACATTGGGTGGGTGTCACTAACAAAAATAGGATAGCTATGACTGTTACATCAGGGTTATAAAGGTATGCTATCTTGTGATGGCAACAATTTACCAAGTACCCCTGAGAGCGTATTTTAAATCAGAAGTTGGTTATATATATTGCTGAATTATGGGCTGGAAATTTGGTGGGTGGCACTAATAAAAATAGGATAGCTATGGGCGTTACATCTGGGAAATAAAGGTATGCTACGTTGTGATGGCACCACTTAACCCAAGTACCGGAAAGAGATTATTTAACATCACAAGCTAGTCAAAAGTTCATCTATAATGCTGAATTTTCGGCAGGACATTGGGTGGGTGGAATGTACAAAAGATAGTATAGTTATAAGCGTTACATCTGGGTAATAAAGGCATGCAAAATTATGATGACACCAATTAAGCCAAGTATCCCTGAGAACGTATTTTACATCAGAAATTGGTCAGAATTTCATCTATAATGCTGAATTTTCGGCAGGACATTGGGTGAATGGAATGTACAAAAAATAGAATAGTTATAAGCATTATATCTGGGTAATAAAGACATGCAAAATTACAATGGCACCAATTAAGCCAAGCACCCCTGAGAGCGTATTTTACATTAGAAATTGGTCAGAATTTCATCCATAATGCTGAATTTTTGACAGGACATTGGGTGGGTGTCACTAACAAAAATAGGATAGCTATTGACGTTACATCTGGGTAATAAAGGCATGCTACCTTGTGATGGAACCACTCAGCCCAAGTCCCCCCACAGCATATTTGACATTATAAATCGGTCTAAAGTTAATCTATAATGCTGAATTTTGGGCAGGACATTGGGTGGGTGTCACTAACAAAAATAGGATAGCTATGGACGTTACGTCTGGGTAATAAAGGCATGCTACCTTGTGATGGAACCACTCAGCCCAAGTCCCCCAGAGCATATTTGACATCATAAATCGGTCTAAAGTTAATCTATAATGCTGAAGTTTGGGCAGGACATTGGGTGGGTGGCACTAACAAAAATAGGATAGCTATGACTGTTAAATCAGGGTTATAAAGGTATGCTATCTTGTGATGGCAACAATTTACCAAGTACCCCTGAGAGCGTATTTTAAATCAGAAGTTGGTTATATATATTGCTGAATTATGGGCTGGAAATTTGGTGGGTGGCACTAATAAAAATAGGATAGCTATGGGCGTTACATCTGGGAAATAAAGGCATGCTACGTTGTGATGGCACCACTTAACCCAAGTACCGGAGAGAGATTATTTAACATCACAAGCTAGTCAAAAGTTCATCTATAATGCTGAATTTTCGGCAGGACATTGGGTGGGTGGAATGTACAAAAGATAGTATAGTTATAAGCGTTACATCTTCGTAATAAAGGCATGCAAAATTATGATGACACCAATTAAGCCAAGCATCCCTGAGAACGTATTTTACATCAGAAATTGGTCAGAATTTCATCTATAATGCTGAATTTTCGGCAGGACATTGGGTGGATGGAATGTACAAAAAATAGAATAGTTATAAGCATTATATCTGCGTAATAAAGACATGCAAAATTACAATGGCACCAATTAAGCCAAGCACCCCTGAGAGCGTATTTTACATTAGAAATTGGTCAGAATTTCATCCATAATGCTGAATTTTTGACAGGACATTGGGTGGGTGTCACTAACAAAAATAGGATAGCTATTGACGTTACATCTGGGTAATAAAGGCATGCTACCTTGTGATGGAACCACTCAGCCCAAGTCCCCCCACAGCATATTTGACATTATAAATCGGTCTAAAGTTAATCTATAATGCTGAATTTTGGGCAGGACATTGGGTGGGTGTCACTAACAAAAATAGGATAGCTATGGACGTTACGTCTGGGTAATAAAGGCATGCTACCTTGTGATGGAACCACTCAGCCCAAGTCCCCCAGAGCATATTTGACATCATAAATCGGTCTAAAGTTAATCTATAATGCTGAAGTTTGGGCAGGACATTGGGTGGGTGGCACTAACAAAAATAGGATAGCTATGACTGTTAAATCAGGGTTATAAAGGTATGCTATCTTGTGATGGCAACAATTTACCAAGTACCCCTGAGAGCGTATTTTAAATCAGAAGTTGGTTATATATATTGCTGAATTATGGGCTGGAAATTTGGTGGGTGGCACTAATAAAAATAGGATAGCTATGGGCGTTACATCTGGGAAATAAAGGCATGCTACGTTGTGATGGCACCACTTAACCCAAGTACCGGAGAGAGATTATTTAACATCACAAGCAAGTCAAAAGTTCATCTATAATGCTGAATTTTCGGCAGGACATTGGGTGGGTGGAATGTACAAAAGATAGTATAGTTATAAGCGTTACATCTTCGTAATAAAGGCATGCAAAATTATGATGACACCAATTAAGCCAAGCATCCCTGAGAACGTATTTTACATCAGAAATTGGTCAGAATTTCATCTATAATGCTGAATTTTCGGCAGGACATTGGGTGGATGGAATGTACAAAAAATAGAATAGTTATAAGCATTATATCTGGGTAATAAAGACATGCAAAATTACAATGGCACCAATTAAGCCAAGCACCCCTGAGAGCGTATTTTACATTAGAAATTGGTCAGAATTTCATCCATAATGCTGAATTTTTGACAGGACATTGGGTGGGTGTCACTAACAAAAATAGGATAGCTATTGACGTTACATCTGGGTAATAAAGGCATGCTACCTTGTGATGGAACCACTCAGCCCAAGTCCCCCCACAGCATATTTGACATTATAAATCGGTCTAAAGTTAATCTATAATGCTGAATTTTGGGCAGGACATTGGGTGGGTGTCACTAACAAAAATAGGATAGCTATGGACGTTACGTCTGGGTAATAAAGGCATGCTACCTTGTGATGGAACCACTCAGCCCAAGTCCCCCAGAGCATATTTGACATCATAAATCGGTCTAAAGTTAATCTATAATGCTGAAGTTTGGGCAGGACATTGGGTGGGTGGCACTAACAAAAATAGGATAGCTATGACTGTTAAATCAGGGTTATAAAGGTATGCTATCTTGTGATGGCAACAATTTACCAAGTACCCCTGAGAGCGTATTTTAAATCAGAAGTTGGTTATATATATTGCTGAATTATGGGCTGGAAATTTGGTGGGTGGCACTAATAAAAATAGGATAGCTATGGGCGTTACATCTGGGAAATAAAGGCATGCTACGTTGTGATGGCACCACTTAACCCAAGTACCGGAGAGAGATTATTTAACATCACAAGCTAGTCAAAAGTTCATCTATAATGCTGAATTTTCGGCAGGACATTGGGTGGGTGGAATGTACAAAAGATAGTATAGTTATAAGCGTTACATCTTCGTAATAAAGGCATGCAAAATTATGATGACACCAATTAAGCCAAGCATCCCTGAGAACGTATTTTACATCAGAAATTGGTCAGAATTTCATCTATAATGCTGAATTTTCGGCAGGACATTGGGTGGATGGAATGTACAAAAAATAGAATAGTTATAAGCATTATATCTGGGTAATAAAGACATGCAAAATTACAATGGCACCAATTAAGCCAAGCACCCCTGAGAGCGTATTTTACATTAGAAATTGGTCAGAATTTCATCCATAATGCTGAATTTTTGACAGGACATTGGGTGGGTGTCACTAACAAAAATAGGATAGCTATTGACGTTACATCTGGGTAATAAAGGCATGCTACCTTGTGATGGAACCACTCAGCCCAAGTCCCCCCACAGCATATTTGACATTATAAATCGGTCTAAAGTTAATCTATAATGCTGAATTTTGGGCAGGACATTGGGTGGGTGTCACTAACAAAAATAGGATAGCTATGGACGTTACGTCTGGGTAATAAAGGCATGCTACCTTGTGATGGCACCACTCAGCCCAAGTCCCCCCAGAGCATATTTGACATCATAAATCGGTCTAAAGTTAATCTATAATGCTGAATTTTGGGCAGGGCATTCGGTGGGTGTCACTAACAAAAGTAGGATAGCTATGGACGTTACGTCTGGGTAACAAAGGCATGCTACCTTGTGATGGAACCACTCAGCCCAAGTCCCCCCAGAGCATATTTGACATCATAAATCGGTCTAAAGTGAATCTATAATGCTGAATTTTGGGCAGGACATTGGGTGGGTGTCACTAACAAAAATATGATAGTTATGGGCGTTACATCTGGGAAATAAAGGCATGCTACCTTGTGATGGCACCACTCAGCCCATGTCCCCCTGGAGCATTTTTGACATCACAAGTTGGTCTAAAGTTCATCTATAATGCTGAAGTTTGGGCAGGACATTGGGTGGGTGGCACTAACAAAAATAGGATAGCTATGACTGTTAAATCAGGGTTATAAAGGTATGCTATCTTGTGATGGCAACAATTTACCAAGTACCCCTGAGAGCGTATTTTAAATCAGAAGTTGGTCATATATATTGCTGAATTATGGGCTGGAAATTTGGTGGATGGCACTAATAAAAATAGGATAGCTATGGGCGTTACATCTGGGAAATAAAGGCATGCTACGTTGTGATGGCACCACTTAACCCTAGTACCGGAGAGAGATTATTTAACATCACAAGCTAGTCAAAAGTTCATCTATAATGCTGAATTTTCGGCAGGACATAGGGTGGGTGGAATGTACAAAAGATAGGATATTTATAAGCGTTACATCTGGGTAATAAAGGCATGCAAAATTATGATGACACCAATTAAGTCAAGCATCCCTGAGAACGTATTTTACATCAGAAATTGGTCAGAATTTCATCTATAATGCTGACTTTTCGGCAGGACATTGGGTGGATGGAATGTACACAAGATAGGATAGTTATAAGCATTACATCTGGGTAATAAAGACATGCAAAATTATGATGGCACCAATTAAGCCAAGCATCCCTGAGAGCGTATTTTACATTAGAAATTGGTCAGAATTTCATCCATAATGCTGAATTTTTGACAGGACATTGGGTGGGTGTCACTAACAAAAATAGGATAGCTATTGACGTTACGTCTGGGTAATAAAGGCATGCTACCTTGTGATGGAACCACTCAGCCCAAGTCCCCCCACAGCATATTTGACATTATAAATCGGTCTAAAGTTAATCTATAATGCTGAATTTTGGGCAGGACATTGGGTGGGTGTCACTAACAAAAATAGGATAGCTATGGACGTTACGTCTGGGTAATAAAGGCATGCTACCTTGTGATGGAACCACTCAGCCCAAGTCCCCCAGAGCATATTTGACATCATAAATCGGTCTAAAGTTAATCTATAATGCTGAGGTTTGGGCAGGACATTGGGTGGGTGGCACTAACAAAAATAGGATAGCTATGACTGTTAAATCAGGGTTATAAAGGTATGCTATCTTGTGATGGCAACAATTTACCAAGTACCCCTGAGAGCGTATTTTAAATCAGAAGTTGGTTATATATATTGCTGAATTATGGGCTGGAAATTTGGTGGGTGGCACTAATAAAAATAGGATAGCTATGGGCGTTACATCTGGGAAATAAAGGCATGCTACGTTGTGATGGCACCACTTAACCCAAGTACCGGAGAGAGATTATTTAACATCACAAGCTAGTCAAAAGTTCATCTATAATGCTGAATTTTCGGCAGGACATTGGGTGGGTGGAATGTACAAAATATAGGATATTTATAAGCGTTACATCTGGGTAATAAAGGCATGCAAAATTATGATGACACCAATTAAGCCAAGCATCCCTGAGAACGTATTTTACATCAGAAATTGATCAGAATTTCATCTATAATGCTGAATTTTCGGCAGGACATTGGGTGGATGGAATGTACAAAAGATAGGATACTTATAAGCATTACATCTGGGTAATAAAGACATGCAAAATTATGATGGCACCAATTAAGCCAAGCACCCCTGAGAACGTATTTTACATTAGAAATTGGTCAGAATTTCATCCATAATGCTGAATTTTTGACAGGACATTGGGTGGGTGTCACTAACAAAAATAGGATAGCTATTGACGTTACATCTGGGTAATAAAGGCATGCTACCTTGTGATGGAACCACTCAGCCCAAGTCCCCCCAGAGCATATTTGACATCATAAATCGGTCTAAAGTTAATCTATAATGCTGAATTTTGGGCAGGGCATTGGGTGGGTGTCACTAACAAAAGTAGGATAGCTATGGATGTTATGTCTGGGTAACAAAGGCATGCTACCTTGTGATGGAACCACTCAGCCCAAGTCCCCCCAGAGCATATTTGACATCATAAATCGGTCCTAAGTTAATCTATAATGCTGAATTTTGGGCAGGACATTGGGTGGGTGTCACTAACAAAAATAGGATAGCTATGGACATTACGTCTGGGTAATAAAGGCATGCTACCTTGTGATGGAACCACTCAGCCCAAATCGCCCCAGAGCATATTTGACATCATAAATCGGTCCTAAGTTAATCTATAATGCTGAATTTTGGGCAGGACATTGGGTGGGTGTCACTAACAAAAATAGGATAGCTATGGACATTACGTCTGGGTAATAAAGGCATGCTACCTTGTGATGGAACCACTCAGCCCAAGTCGCCCCAGAGCATATTTGACATCATAAATCGGTCCTAAGTTAATCTATAATGCTGAATTATGGGCAGGACATTGGGTGGGTGTCACTAACAAAAGTAGGATAGCTATGGATGTTATGTCTGGGTAACAAAGGCATGCTACCTTGTGATGGAACCACTCAGCCCAAGTCCCCCTAGAGCATATTTGACATCATAAATCAGTCTAAAGTTAATCTATAATGCTGAATTTTGGGCAGGACATTGGGTGGGTGTCACTAACAAAAATAGGATAGCTATGGACATTACGTCTGGGTAATAAAGGCATGCTACCTTGTGATGGAACCACTCAGCCCAAGTCGCCCCAGAGCATATTTGACATCATAAATCGGTCCTAAGTTAATCTATAATGCTGAATTTTGGGCAGGACATTGGGTGGGTGTCACTAACAAAAAAAGGATAGCTATGGATGTTATGTCTGGGTAACAAAGGCATGCTACCTTGTGATGGAACCACTCAGCCCAAGTCCCCCCAGAGCATATTTGACATCATAAATCGGTCTAAAGTTAATCTATAATGCTGAATTTTGGGCAGGACATTAGGTGGGTGTCACTAACAAAAATAGGATAGCTATGGACATTATGTCTGGGTAATACAGGCATGCTACCTTGTGATGGAACCACTCAGCCCAAGTCGCCCCAGAGCATATTTGACATCATAAATCGGTCCTAAGTTAATCTATAATGCTGAATTTTGGGCAGGACATTGGGTGGGTGTCACTAACAAAAATAGGATAGCTATGGACATTACGTCTGGGTAATAAAGGCATGCTACCTTGTGATGGCACCACTCAGCCCATGTCCCCCTGGAGCATTTTTGACATCACAAGTTGGTCTAAAGTTCATCTATAATGCTGAAGTTTGGGCAGGACATTGGGTGGGTGGCACTAACAAAAATAGGATAGCTATGACTGTTACATCAGGGTTATAAAGGTATGCTATCTTGTGATGGCAACAATTTACCAAGTACCCCTGAGAGCGTATTTTAAATCAGAAGTTGGTCATATATATTGCTGAATTATGGGCTGGAAATTTCGTGGGTGGCACTAATAAAAATAGGATAGCTATGGGCGTTACATCTGGGAAATAAAGGCATGCTACGTTGTGATGGCACCACTTAACCCAAGTACCGGAGAGAGATTATTTAACATCACAAGCTAGTCAAAAGTTCATCTATAATGCTGAATTTTCGGCAGGACATTGGGTGGGTGGAATGTACAAAAGATAGAATATTTATAAGCGTTACATCTGGGTAATAAAGGCATGCAAAATTATGATGACACTAATTAAGCCAAGCATCCCTGAGAACGTATTTTACATCAGAAATTGGTCAGAATTTCATCTATAATGCTGAATTTTCGGCAGGACATTGGGTGGGTGGAATGTACAAAAGATAGTATAGTTATAAGCGTTACATCTTCGTAATAAAGGCATGCAAAATTATGATGACACCAATTAAGCCAAGCATCCCTGAGAACGTATTTTACATCAGAAATTGGTCAGAATTTCATCTATAATGCTGAATTTTCGGCAGGACATTGGGTGGATGGAATGTACAAAAAATAGAATAGTTATAAGCATTATATCTGGGTAATAAAGACATGCAAAATTACAATGGCACCAATTAAGCCAAGCACCCCTGAGAGCGTATTTTACATTAGAAATTGGTCAGAATTTCATCCATAATGCTGAATTTTTGACAGGACATTGGGTGGGTGTCACTAACAAAAATAGGATAGCTATTGACGTTACATCTGGGTAATAAAGGCATGCTACCTTGTGATGGAACCACTCAGCCCAAGTCCCCCCACAGCATATTTGACATTATAAATCGGTCTAAAGTTAATCTATAATGCTGAATTTTGGGCAGGACATTGGGTGGGTGTCACTAACAAAAATAGGATAGCTATGGACGTTACGTCTGGGTAATAAAGGCATGCTACCTTGTGATGGAACCACTCAGCCCAAGTCCCCCAGAGCATATTTGACATCATAAATCGGTCTAAAGTTAATCTATAATGCTGAAGTTTGGGCAGGACATTGGGTGGGTGGCACTAACAAAAATAGGATAGCTATGACTGTTAAATCAGGGTTATAAAGGTATGCTATCTTGTGATGGCAACAATTTACCAAGTACCCCTGAGAGCGTATTTTAAATCAGAAGTTGGTTATATATATTGCTGAATTATGGGCTGGAAATTTGGTGGGTGGCACTAATAAAAATAGGATAGCTATGGGCGTTACATCTGGGAAATAAAGGCATGCTACGTTGTGATGGCACCACTTAACCCAAGTACCGGAGAGAGATTATTTAACATCACAAGCTAGTCAAAAGTTCATCTATAATGCTGAATTTTCGGCAGGACATTGGGTGGGTGGAATGTACAAAAGATAGTATAGTTATAAGCGTTACATCTTCGTAATAAAGGCATGCAAAATTATGATGACACCAATTAAGCCAAGCATCCCTGAGAACGTATTTTACATCAGAAATTGGTCAGAATTTCATCTATAATGCTGAATTTTCGGCAGGACATTGGGTGGATGGAATGTACAAAAAATAGAATAGTTATAAGCATTATATCTGGGTAATAAAGACATGCAAAATTACAATGGCACCAATTAAGCCAAGCACCCCTGAGAGCGTATTTTACATTAGAAATTGGTCAGAATTTCATCCATAATGCTGAATTTTTGACAGGACATTGGGTGGGTGTCACTAACAAAAATAGGATAGCTATTGACGTTACATCTGGGTAATAAAGGCATGCTACCTTGTGATGGAACCACTCAGCCCAAGTCCCCCCACAGCATATTTGACATTATAAATCGGTCTAAAGTTAATCTATAATGCTGAATTTTGGGCAGGACATTGGGTGGGTGTCACTAACAAAAATAGGATAGCTATGGACGTTACGTCTGGGTAATAAAGGCATGCTACCTTGTGATGGCACCATTCAGCCCAAGTCCCCCCAGAGCATATTTGACATCATAAATCGGTCTAAAGTTAATCTATAATGCTGAATTTTGGGCAGGGCATTCGGTGGGTGTCACTAACAAAAGTAGGATAGCTATGGACGTTACGTCTGGGTAACAAAGGCATGCTACCTTGTGATGGAACCACTCAGCCCAAGTCCCCCCAGAGCATATTTGACATCATAAATCGGTCTAAAGTGAATCTATAATGCTGAATTTTGGGCAGGACATTGGGTGGGTGTCACTAACAAAAATATGATAGTTATGGGCGTTACATCTGGGAAATAAAGGCATGCTACCTTGTGATGGCACCACTCAGCCCATGTCCCCCTGGAGCATTTTTGACATCACAAGTTGGTCTAAAGTTCATCTATAATGCTGAAGTTTGGGCAGGACATTGGGTGGGTGGCACTAACAAAAATAGGATAGCTATGACTGTTAAATCAGGGTTATAAAGGTATGCTATCTTGTGATGGCAACAATTTACCAAGTACCCCTGAGAGCGTATTTTAAATCAGAAGTTGGTCATATATATTGCTGAATTATGGGCTGGAAATTTGGTGGGTGGCACTAATAAAAATAGGATAGCTATGGGCGTTACATCTGGGAAATAAAGGCATGCTACGTTGTGATGGCACCACTTAACCCTAGTACCGGAGAGAGATTATTTAACATCACAAGCTAGTCAAAAGTTCATCTATAATGCTGAATTTTCGGCAGGACATAGGGTGGGTGGAATGTACAAAAGATAGGATATTTATAAGCGTTACATCTGGGTAATAAAGGCATGCAAAATTATGATGACACCAATTAAGTCAAGCATCCCTGAGAACGTATTTTACATCAGAAATTGGTCAGAATTTCATCTATAATGCTGACTTTTCGGCAGGACATTGGGTGGATGGAATGTACACAAGATAGGATAGTTATAAGCATTACATCTGGGTAATAAAGACATGCAAAATTATGATGGCACCAATTAAGCCAAGCACCCCTGAGAGCGTATTTTACATTAGAAATTGGTCAGAATTTCATCCATAATGCTGAATTTTTGACAGGACATTGGGTGGGTGTCACTAACAAAAATAGGATAGCTATTGACGTTACGTCTGGGTAATAAAGGCATGCTACCTTGTGATGGAACCACTCAGCCCAAGTCCCCCCACAGCATATTTGACATTATAAATCGGTCTAAAGTTAATCTATAATGCTGAATTTTGGGCAGGACATTGGGTGGGTGTCACTAACAAAAATAGGATAGCTATGGACGTTACGTCTGGGTAATAAAGGCATGCTACCTTGTGATGGAACCACTCAGCCCAAGTCCCCCAGAGCATATTTGACATCATAAATCGGTCTAAAGTTAATCTATAATGCTGAGGTTTGGGCAGGACATTGGGTGGGTGGCACTAACAAAAATAGGATAGCTATGACTGTTAAATCAGGGTTATAAAGGTATGCTATCTTGTGATGGCAACAATTTACCAAGTACCCCTGAGAGCGTATTTTAAATCAGAAGTTGGTTATATATATTGCTGAATTATGGGCTGGAAATTTGGTGGGTGGCACTAATAAAAATAGGATAGCTATGGGCGTTACATCTGGGAAATAAAGGCATGCTACGTTGTGATGGCACCACTTAACCCAAGTACCGGAGAGAGATTATTTAACATCACAAGCTAGTCAAAAGTTCATCTATAATGCTGAATTTTCGGCAGGACATTGGGTGGGTGGAATGTACAAAAGATAGGATATTTATAAGCGTTACATCTGGGTAATAAAGGCATGCAAAATTATGATGACACCAATTAAGCCAAGCATCCCTGAGAACGTATTTTACATCAGAAATTGATCAGAATTTCATCTATAATGCTGAATTTTCGGCAGGACATTGGGTGGATGGAATGTACAAAAGATAGGATACTTATAAGCATTACATCTGGGTAATAAAGACATGCAAAATTATGATGGCACCAATTAAGCCAAGCACCCCTGAGAGCGTATTTTACATTAGAAATTGGTCAGAATTTCATCCATAATGCTGAATTTTTGACAGGACATTGGGTGGGTGTCACTAACAAAAATAGGATAGCTATTGACGTTACATCTGGGTAATAAAGGCATGCTACCTTGTGATGGAACCACTCAGCCCAAGTCCCCCCAGAGCATATTTGACATCATAAATCGGTCTAAAGTTAATCTATAATGCTGAATTTTGGGCAGGGCATTGGGTGGGTGTCACTAACAAAAGTAGGATAGCTATGGATGTTATGTCTGGGTAACAAAGGCATGCTACCTTGTGATGGAACCACTCAGCCCAAGTCCCCCCAGAGCATATTTGACATCATAAATCGGTCCTAAGTTAATCTATAATGCTGAATTTTGGGCAGGACATTGGGTGGGTGTCACTAACAAAAATAGGATAGCTATGGACATTACGTCTGGGTAATAAAGGCATGCTACCTTGTGATGGAACCACTCAGCCCAAATCGCCCCAGAGCATATTTGACATCATAAATCGGTCCTAAGTTAATCTATAATGCTGAATTTTGGGCAGGACATTGGGTGGGTGTCACTAACAAAAATAGGATAGCTATGGACATTACGTCTGGGTAATAAAGGCATGCTACCTTGTGATGGAACCACTCAGCCCAAGTCGCCCCAGAGCATATTTGACATCATAAATCGGTCCTAAGTTAATCTATAATGCTGAATTATGGGCAGGACATTGGGTGGGTGTCACTAACAAAAGTAGGATAGCTATGGATGTTATGTCTGGGTAACAAAGGCATGCTACCTTGTGATGGAACCACTCAGCCCAAGTCCCCCTAGAGCATATTTGACATCATAAATCAGTCTAAAGTTAATCTATAATGCTGAATTTTGGGCAGGACATTGGGTGGGTGTCACTAACAAAAATAGGATAGCTATGGACATTACGTCTGGGTAATAAAGGCATGCTACCTTGTGATGGAACCACTCAGCCCAAGTCGCCCCAGAGCATATTTGACATCATAAATCGGTCCTAAGTTAATCTATAATGCTGAATTTTGGGCAGGACATTGGGTGGGTGTCACTAACAAAAATAGGATAGCTATGGATGTTATGTCTGGGTAACAAAGGCATGCTACCTTGTGATGGAACCACTCAGCCCAAGTCCCCCCAGAGCATATTTGACATCATAAATCGGTCTAAAGTTAATCTATAATGCTGAATTTTGGGCAGGACATTAGGTGGGTGTCACTAACAAAAATAGGATAGCTATGGACATTATGTCTGGGTAATACAGGCATGCTACCTTGTGATGGAACCACTCAGCCCAAGTCGCCCCAGAGCATATTTGACATCATAAATCGGTCCTAAGTTAATCTATAATGCTGAATTTTGGGCAGGACATTGGGTGGGTGTCACTAACAAAAATAGGATAGCTATGGACATTACGTCTGGGTAATAAAGGCATGCTACCTTGTGATGGCACCACTCAGCCCATGTCCCCCTGGAGCATTTTTGACATCACAAGTTGGTCTAAAGTTCATCTATAATGCTGAAGTTTGGGCAGGACATTGGGTGGGTGGCACTAACAAAAATAGGATAGCTATGACTGTTACATCAGGGTTATAAAGGTATGCTATCTTGTGATGGCAACAATTTACCAAGTACCCCTGAGAGCGTATTTTAAATCAGAAGTTGGTCATATATATTGCTGAATTATGGGCTGGAAATTTCGTGGGTGGCACTAATAAAAATAGGATAGCTATGGGCGTTACATCTGGGAAATAAAGGCATGCTACGTTGTGATGGCACCACTTAACCCAAGTACCGGAGAGAGATTATTTAACATCACAAGCTAGTCAAAAGTTCATCTATAATGCTGAATTTTCGGCAGGACATTGGGTGGGTGGAATGTACAAAAGATAGAATATTTATAAGCGTTACATCTGGGTAATAAAGGCATGCAAAATTATGATGACACTAATTAAGCCAAGCATCCCTGAGAACGTATTTTACATCAGAAATTGGTCAGAATTTCATCTATAATGCTGAATTTTCGGCAGGACATTGGGTGGGTGGAATGTACAAAAGATAGGATATTTATAAGCGTTACATCTGGGTAATAAAGGCATGCAAAATTATGATGACACCAATTAAGCCAAGCATCCCTGAGAACGTATTTTACATCAGAAATTGGTCAGAATTTCATCTATAATGCTGAATTTTCGGCAGGACATTGGGTGGATGGAATGTACAAAAGATAGGATACTTATAAGCATTACATCTGGGTAATAAAGACATGCAAAATTATGATGGCACCAATTAAGCCAAGCACCCCTGAGAGCGTATTTTACATTAGAAATTGGTCAGAATTTCATCCATAATGCTGAATTTTTGACAGGACATTGGGTGGGTGTCACTAACAAAAATAGGATAGCTATTGACGTTACATCTGGGTAATAAAGGCATGCTACCTTGTGATGGAACCACTCAGCCCAAGTCCCCCCAGAGCATATTTGACATCATAAATCGGTCTAAAGTTAATCTATAATGCTGAATTTTGGGCAGGGCATTGGGTGGGTGTCACTAACAAAAGTAGGATAGCTATGGATGTTATGTCTGGGTAACAAAGGCATGCTACCTTGTGATGGAACCACTCAGCCCAAGTCCCCCCAGAGCATATTTGACATCATAAATCGGTCCTAAGTTAATCTATAATGCTGAATTTTGGGCAGGACATTGGGTGGGTGTCACTAACAAAAATAGGATAGCTATGGACATTACGTCTGGGTAATAAAGGCATGCTACCTTGTGATGGAACCACTCAGCCCAAATCGCCCCAGAGCATATTTGACATCATAAATCGGTCCTAAGTTAATCTATAATGCTGAATTTTGGGCAGGACATTGGGTGGGTGTCACTAACAAAAATAGGATAGCTATGGACATTACGTCTGGGTAATAAAGGCATGCTACCTTGTGATGGAACCACTCAGCCCAAGTCGCCCCAGAGCATATTTGACATCATAAATCGGTCCTAAGTTAATCTATAATGCTGAATTATGGGCAGGACATTGGGTGGGTGTCACTAACAAAAGTAGGATACCTATGGATGTTATGTCTGGGTAACAAAGGCATGCTACCTTGTGATGGAACCACTCAGCCCAAGTCCCCCTAGAGCATATTTGACATCATAAATCAGTCTAAAGTTAATCTATAATGCTGAATTTTGGGCAGGACATTGGGTGGGTGTCACTAACAAAAATAGGATAGCTATGGACATTACGTCTGGGTAATAAAGGCATGCTACCTTGTGATGGAACCACTCAGCCCAAGTCGCCCCAGAGCATATTTGACATCATAAATCGGTCCTAAGTTAATCTATAATGCTGAATTTTGGGCAGGACATTGGGTGGGTGTCACTAACAAAAATAGGATAGCTATGGATGTTATGTCTGGGTAATAAAGGCATGCTACCTTGTGATGGCACCACTCAGCCCATGTCCCCCTGGAGCATTTTTGACATCACAAGTTGGTCTAAAGTTCATCTATAATGCTGAAGTTTGGGCAGGACATTGAGTGGGTGGCACTAACAAAAATAGGATAGCTATGACTGTTACATCAGGGTTATAAAGGTATGCTATCTTGTGATGGCAACAATTTACCAAGTACCCCTGAGAGCGTATTTTAAATCAGAAGTTGGTCATATATATTGCTGAATTACGGGCTGGAAATTTCGTGGGTGGCACTAATAAAAATAGGATAGCTATGGGCGTTACATCTGGGAAATAAAGGCATGCTACGTTGTGATGGCACCACTTAACCCAAGTACCGGAGAGAGATTATTTAACATCACAAGCTAGTCAAAAGTTCATCTATAATGCTGAATTTTCGGCAGGACATTGGGTGGGTGGAATGTACAAAAGATAGGATATTTATAAGCGTTACATCTGGGTAATAAAGGCATGCAAAATTATGATGACACCAATTAAGCCAAGCATCCCTGAGAACGTATTTTACATCAGAAATTGGTCAGAATTTCATCTATAATGCTGAATTTTCGGCAGGACATTGGGTGGATGGAATGTACAAAAGATAGGATATTTATAAGCGTTACATCTGGGTAATGAAGGCATGCAAAATTATGATGACACCAATTAAGCCAAGCATCCCTGAGAACGTATTTTACATCAGAAATTGGTCAGAATTTCATCTATAATGCTGAATTTTCGGCAGGACATTGGGTGGATGGAATGTACAAAAGATAGGATACTTATAAGCATTACATCTGGGTAATAAAGACATGCAAAATTATGATGGCACCAATTAAGCCAAGCACCCCTGAGAGCGTATTTTACATTAGAAATTGGTCAGAATTTCATCCATAATGCTGAATTTTTGACAGGACATTGGGTGGGTGTCACTAACAAAAATAGGATAGCTATTGACGTTACATCTGGGTAACAAAGGCATGCTACCTTGTGATGGAACCACTCAGCCCAAGTCCCCCCACAGCATATTCGACATCATAAATCGGTCTAAAGTTAATCTATGATGCTGAATTTTGGGCAGGGCATTGGGTGGGTGTCACTAACAAAAGTAGGATAGCTATGGATGTTACGTCTGGGTAATAAAGGCATGCTACCTTGTGATGGAACCACTCAGCCCAAGTCCCCCCAGAGCATATTTGACATCATAAATCGGTCTAAAGTTAATCTATAATGCTGAATTTTGGGCAGGACATTGGGTGGGTGGCACTAACAAAAATAGGATAGCTATGACTGTTACATCAGGGTTATAAAGGTATGCTATCTTGTGATGGCAACAATTTACCAAGTACCCCTGAGAGCGTATTTTAAATCAGAAGTTGGTCATATATATTGCTGAATTATGGGCTGGAAATTTGGTGGGTGGCACTAATAAAAATAGGATAGGTATGGGCATTACATCTGGGAAATAAAGGCATGCTACGTTGTGATGGCACCACTTAACCCAAGTACCGGAGAGAGATTATTTAACATCACAAGCTAGTCAAAAGTTCATCTATAATGCTGCATTTTTGGCAGGACATTGGGTGGGTGGAATGTACAAAAGATAGGATATTTATAAGCATTACATCTGAGTAATAAAGGCATGCAAAATTATGATAACACCAATTAAGTCAAGCACCCCTGAGAACGTATTTTACATCAGAAATTGGTCAGAATTTCATCTATAATGCTGAATTTTCGGCAGGACATTGGGTGGGTGGAATGTACAAAAGATAGGATATTTATAAGCATTACATCTGAGTAATAAAGGCATGCAAAATTATGATAACACCAATTAAGCCAAGCATCCCTGAGAACGTATTTTACATCAGAAATTGGTCAGAATTTCATCTATAATGCTGAATTTTCGGCAGGACATTGGGTGGATGGAATGTACACAAGATAGGATAGTTATAAGCATTACATCTGGGTAATAAAGACATGCAAAATTACGATGGCACCAATTAAGCGAAGCACCCCTGAGAGCGTATTTTACATTAGAAATTGGTCAGAATTTCATCCATAATGCTGAATTTTTGACAGGACATTGGGTGGGTGTCACTAACAAAAATAGGATAGCTATTGACGTTACATCTGGGTAACAAAGGCATGCTACCTTGTGATGGAACCACTCAGCCCAAGTCCCCCCAGAGCATATTTGACATCATAAATCGGTCTAAAGTTAATCTATGATGCTGAATTTTGGGCAGGGCATTGGGTGGGTGTCACTAACAAAAGTTGGATAGCTATGGATGTTACGTCTGGGTAATAAAGGCATGCTACCTTGTGATGGAACCACTCAACCCAAGTCCCCCCAGAGCATATTTGACATCATAAATCGGTCTAAAGTTAATCTATAATGCTGAATTTTGGGCAGGGCATTGGGTGGGTGTCACTAACAAAAGTAGGATAGCTATGGATGTTACGTCTGGGTAAAAAAGGCATGCTACCTTGTGATGGAACCACTCAGCCCAAGTCCCCCCAGAGCATATTGGACATCATAAATCGGTCTAAAGTTAATCTATTATGCTGAATTTTGGGCAGGACATTGGGTGGGTGGCACTAACAAAAATAGGATAGCTATGACTGTTACATCAGGGTTATAAAGGTATGCTATCTTGTGATGGCAACAATTTACCAAGTACCCCTGAGAGCGTATTTTAAATCAGAAGTTGGTCATATATATTGCTGAATTATGGGCTGGAAATTTGGTGGGTGGCACTAATAAAAATAGGATAGGTATGGGCATTACATCTGGGAAATAAAGGCATGCTACGTTGTGATGGCACCACTTAACCCAAGTACCGGAGAGAGATTATTTAACATCACAAGCTAGTCAAAAGTTCATCTATAATGCTGAATTTTTGGCAGGACATTGGGTGGGTGGAATGTACAAAAGATAGGATATTTATAAGCATTACATCTGAGTAATAAAGGCATGCAAAATTATGATAACACCAATTAAGCCAAGCATCCCTGAGACCGTATTTTACATCAGAAATTGGTCAGAATTTCATTTATAATGCTGAATTTTCGGCAGGACATTGGGTGGATGGAATGTACAAAAGATAGGATAGTTATAAGCATTACATCTGGGTAATAAAGACATGCAAAATTACGATGGCACCAATTAAGCGAAGGACCCCTGAGAGCGTATTTTACATTAGAAATTGGTCAGAATTTCATCCATAATGCTGAATTTTTGACAGGACATTGGGTGGGTGTCACTAACATAAAGAGGAAAGCTATGGACGTTACGTCTGGGTAATAAAGGCATGCTACCTTGTGATGGCACCACTCAGCTCAACAACCCCTGAGAGTCTATTTGACGTAATAAGTCTATCCAAAGCTAATCTATAATGCTGAATTTTTGACAGGACATTGGTTGGGTGTTTCTGACACAAATAGGGTAGCTATGGATGTTACATCTGGGTAATAAAGGTATGGTTTCTTGTTATGTGACCACTGACCACAAGTTCCCTGAACACCTATTTTAAATCAGAAGTCGGTCAGACTTTCATTTACAATGCTGAATTTTGGTGAGGACATTGTGTGGGTGCACTCACAGAAAATGGATAGCTATGGGCGTTACATCTGGGTAATAAATTTCACCAATTTTACAGCAAAAGTCGGTCAAAAGTTCGTCTATAATGCTAAATATTGGGCAGGACATGGGGCGGGTGGCACTAAGAGAAACAGAATGGCTATTAGCATTACATCTGGTTGCTAAAGGCCTGACAAAGTGTTCTTGTGTACCTATTTTACGTCAGAAGTGGGTCGAAAGTTGATCTATAATGCTGAATTTTGGCATTGCATTGCACGGTTTAGAGCTAACAAAAAAATACAGCGTGGCTCTTGGTGCTAAACACATGGTAACTCATGATGTGAGCCCTCTCCTAGGTGCCCGTGTATGCCTATTTTATGTCAAAGGTTCATCTAAAATTCTGTGGGTGTATGTGACAATTATGAAGTAGCCATGGGCATTGTATCTGGGTACTTAAGTAATCGGTCCCCTTTTGGATGTGACCCTTAACAAACATCACTTCAAATGATACATAATATTTTTTTTTCTTTGCAACCTAAGGGTATATTTCAACGTCACCTGAATCTTCTTGGAATTGATCCTTGATCCTGTAGATCCTTGATCCTGTAGTTCATGAAGGTACAGTCCACTGTCTGCTATTCTTCTCCAGAACTCCAGAAGTCTCTTACCTCTACATTTGAACAAGGTCAAAGGTCACCGTAGGCGTTCTTGCATACATTTCCAACAGGTGTCACCCTGCCATCGCATCAGAGCTGATGAACTCCCTGAGGCAAAGTCACAAAAAGTAATTATTTTACACATTTTACAAGGTCAAAGGTCACCGTAGGCATTCTTGCATACTATTCTAACAGGTGTCACCCTGCCATCACGTCAGAGCTGATGAACTCCCTGAGGCAGAGTCACAAAAGGTAATTATTTGACACATTTAAGTGGTGCAGTTGCAAACAATAAAATCAGTTTATGTACATAACAACTCAATATACTCAATATACTCATAAAATAGACTCAGTGGGATTACAGACATACTAAATTGCTAACTACACGCATATTCTACCGTATTGCAAGTATGGTCTTATCTGGTATGTAAGAGAAACATATGCTTCTTTATAAATAAATTTTTCTGTTTTCCTTAAAATTGTTTATGTATACTTGCCAGCTGAAAGACTGTCAGAAGGTTATAAAAACAAATTTAAATACCTTTATGGTGTTGTGTTTTCTGTATCACAGCATCAGACATGTCAGGCCCACCCCAATTACATCAGGGATATACAGTTATTTCATCTCATCTTGTGCCTCTGATGTTAGACACGTTGCATGGTCTGAGCTGACCAACATTCCGACTGCCTGAGGAATCTGGAAACTTATTTGAAAACATGCGAGTCAGTGCTTGAAATTAAAACGTTGAAGTCAATTTTTATTTGTTGTTTTTACGTCACGTTCAACAGTCAGGGTCATATTGCGACAGGTAGTTTACAGGTGGAGGAAACCAGTGCACACTGCACTGTAAACCACCGGGGCATCGGCAAAGTAACTACCAACTTTCCAACATGAAGCGCCCGGCCCGAGATTCGAACCGGCGACCTCAGAGGTTTGAGGCGAGAACTCTAACCGCTACACCACCGAGCAGCCCTACGTTGAAGTCAAACGTGCTGCTTTAAATTTTTATCTCTTCCTGGCTTCTTTGAAAAAGCTTCATAAACTATTTCCAGTGCACTTACTTTGCTATCTCTAAACTAAGGAATACCCAGATAGTTTTAATGTTAACTCAGCATTCTATATAGTGCTGAACCCTTTTTTTAACCTTTTTTTTCCTCTGTTCTTCCCGAATACTCATCACAACAGAACGCCATAGCGATAAACAGCCATCCAAGCTTCCAAATTTAAGCGGTGTAAATTAACAGAATCGCACAAACTTGATGACAACATATACTTAAACATTACCTACCATAATATTTAGTTTGTGTCAAATTGTTGTTGAAACCTTTTGACCGTTTTTGTGCCATATTTTCTGAAGACCGTTTATCTCTATAACCGTTTATCTCAGCGACCACTCGTGTAGTAGTAATGACGTAAAGAGCAAAGTTATACTTAGCTGTAGCAGAGCTGGTTCACAGGGATGCAGCCATCCCATCTGGGTCACATTATCAGGCATTTCAGTCCCCTTCACATGAGGCCATGCGGGCACATCATGGCCGCATCAAGTTTAAAGGTACATCATCAAATCAGGCATCTCTGGTGACATAATCACCACGTCAGGCATGCCATGACATCAGGCACGTTGTCGTCGACTCAGGCATCTCTTCACATCAGGTTTGCAGTTGTCATCCAGATCAGCAAGTCAGGCATGTCATGACATCAGGCCGGCGATCACAGTGAGAGTGCCTGAAGACACGTGATTATATCAGGCTACCAGGCACTGCACTCTTTGGTGAGGTATATGGAAATATAAGGGTTTAACCGATAAGCTGATGGGCTTTAAATAGAGAGGTTTAGTGTTACGTTTTGGTTATGAAAACGTAAACGCAAACTTATTTACGTCAGCAGTAGAAGTGTACCAGGTGACTTTTAGCGGTTTTTGGAGTTTATTAGGTTACGTTTTATACGTAAAGAGTGTCTTCCTTACGTTCACTCACCCCTATCTATTTTATTTAAAAACTACAAACTACAAATAAATATGACACAACCCCATAGGCAGATAAATATGTACACCACGTTTTGGTCTGGTTTCAGTTCACTATATTTTCCCATATAAATACCAGAGGTCTGTTTGCAAACGATGCTTCTTTTCTATCACATCAAAGAAACTACGTTGACCTGCACTCGTCCATATGGACGTATTGCTAAACTATTATTTGACAAACATATCCTCTTCAAACTTAACGTATCTCTTACGGAAATTATTTTACGCTAGGTAGCTGTCAAATGCATCACTAAACCTCTCTAATGTCACTTTCGACAGTGTAAGGTCATATCACAACGGGTAGTCTTATGTGTAGAAAAAAAAACCAGTACACACAGTTGGTGTGTCAAGGTTCTGTACTGTAAACTGCCGACCGTCAGCAAGAAACTACCAGGTTTCCCCACATAGGGTCCGGGGTTTGCACCACAGACCTCAGAGGCAGGAGGCGAGTGTGTTACCACTGTGGCCCTTTGATAAGTTGATGGGATAGAAATTATAGCAAATTAAGATTTGTGCACTCTGAATTACCTGCACTTAAACCTTTACAGAGGTGAGGTTATAGTATAGTGTTAGTGATTTGGGTTTTACTAAAATTACACGAAAACCCTTTAATTAGCAAGTTTAAAAAAAAAAAAAAAAAAGGATTGACCATTTAGCCATTTCTTTTGCTTGTGTATCCGTCAATAATTTACACACAAAGAATGGGTGACAAAAAAGTTTTACAAGATCAATGGTATATTACCTATGTCACTGAAATCCCAACATCAGATATGTAGGCATATTACATCCATCACGGTATCAGATAGGTGTATTATCCCCATCCGTATTTTTCAGTTATTTTCGCTGACCACCTCTATCCACATAAGAGAGATATGTAGGTGTATTATTTTTACCTCTTCAGATGTTGGGCGTGCTATCCCAACCAAAACTGCAGGTATTTACACACGTTACCCTCATATGAAAAACATCAGAAATGTAGGTGGACTATCCCAATGGCAACATCAGACTATGAAGGGCTTTCATCCGGATAACATCAGATGCATGGGTGTGTTACCCTGATCACAACATCAGATATGTAGGCATGCTATCTTGATCACATCAGATTTGTAGGCTCGTTCACCCCCCCCCCCCCCCCTCCAGTAGTAATAGCAGAGATGTAGGTGCGTTCTCCTGGTCAAAACCATCGGATATATAGCCATGATATTTCCATCCACACAATCAGATATGGAGGGGCATTCTACCCGTGACTTCAGCTATGTAGCTGTGTCAACTTCACCACAATATATAATGTGTACGCATGGTCTCTCCAGCACCTGACGAACGCCTTGTCTTCCACGGTGAGGCGACTGACATCCCAGCCGCGTACTTACGCTGAAAACTTATTCAGAACATGTGATTAAGCATAAGTAGGTTAAATAGTTTATTAAAAGCTGAATGTTTAAAAAGTTAACCCTTTGTAAATTCATTGAAGCAATTTGTACCATCTAATTTCCAGACACCTGATTTGTAGGCAGATTATTACGTAAGAGCTGACGGAACGCAACGGTGTCATCCAGAGTACACTAACCTACATGACCGAATGCAGTGTTTGTAACATTATTCCATAATGTCCTCAATTGTAACAAATCTATATTGGTACATTGTAGATCTGCATTTGCATCCACTGAATAAACATACGAACTGATTAACATAATGCTTAATAAGAGGGTATGAATCAAAGCCTTTCTCACCTGTGATGACTTCAAAACATCACAATTCTATTCTATTCTATTCTATTCTGTACTTTTCTAGCGCTTAATCTCTGCTAGGCAGACTCTAAGGGGCAACACCAAAAATCAAGTTTAAGAAATCATCTGTCCATAGCCGTTGCCAAGTCCAGTACCACGGAGACGCCGGATAGAGTGTAAGCTAAGGTGGGAATGCCTTGTGGAAGAGATATGATTTTAACCTTTTCCTGGAACAGGTGAGAGTTGGGGCAGAACGTACCTCATTAGGCAAATGATTCCAGACTGTGGGGGCATCAAAAGCAAAGCTGTGGCCAAAGTGATTTTTGGATTTATGTACAGATGGACAGAATTGAGGAACCTCCAGGAACCTTTTATCTGGATGGTTGTATCTTGTACTATATCTTCCGCAACGAGTGGGCAGAAGAGGACCAAAGTAACTGGGATGACCACTGTGAAGAAACTTATAAACTAGAGTGGCAGTTTTGAAGATACAGCGAGATTCAACTGGGAGCCAATGGAGTCGTTTGAGAATAGGAGATGCCCGCGTGTATTGGTTACAGTTTGTGACAATCCTGGCAAGTGTATTTTGAATACACTGTAGTTTACGCATATTGAGACTGGACAGACTCCTGAAGAGAGAGTTGCAGTAAATAAACTGCCCATCTCCAAAGGTTACAAAACAGCCTTATTCTGAATTTTGTGTTTATTTCAGAAATACTCTACTTCAAGGATACTTTATCTACAGTAAGGTTAACACACTTAATTAACTCTAGTAGTGCTGTCCAGTGACAACAGAGGAGCAGAAATCCCATCTTCAGCACATCTTCAGGCACTTCACCTCATTTCATGTCAGGCATGCAGGCCGCATTAGGCATTCACCTCATTTCATGTCAGGGATATGATGGCCACATTAGACCTGACTGGCTTGTATTATCAGACCAGGCTTCTTGGAGCCACCACTGTTATATCAGGCATGTCATCACATCGGGCATAGCATCACGGCAGGCTTGTTACCACATCATCAAATCAGGCACATCATCATCATCATCATCAATGCGGGCATTTCATCACATCGGGAAGATTATCCCTGCGGACGTGCAGACATACGATTACATGAGACCAACAGGGACTGCATAACTTGGCACAGACTTTAAATTGGCACAAAGGGCAGCACAGTGGAACTGTGGTAACACACTCGCCTCCCACCTCTAAGGTTGGCGGTTGAAACCCCGAACCCTATGTGGGAAAGTTGGTAGTTGGTTACCGATGGTCGGCAGTTTACAGTACAGAAACCTTGACACACCAACTGTATGTACTGGTTTCCTCTGCCCCACAAAACTACCCGTCGTGATATGACCTGTAGTGGTGGTGGACCAATTCACGCCCGGGTACCAATTCAGGCCCACCCTCAATTTTCTTGAAGATTTATTATTTTCATTGAGAAGATGTTTACCACATCATAGATAATCATCTTATGGATCATTTACATTTATAATTTATTGTTTAACTGTAATTGTTTTGGATAAATTTAGGGGTGGGCGTGAATTGGTTCCCAGGCGTGAATTGGTCCACCACCACTACAGGGTTGAAGGTGGCATTGAAACCCCGAATAAATAAATAAAAATAAATAAAAAGCCACAAATATAACTTCAAAAAGTAATTCATGCCTGGAGATCCAAAGCCAATATTGTGTTGAAAGGGACGTAAAACTCCAAGTAAATAAATAAACAAACAATTAAATACTGAACTTGGGAGGTAAAATAACGTTATTTTTTTTCCTTTCTTGAAGTTTATGCATATAAGCACAAAAAAAACTAGTTGAAACATACCTCTATTTCGAAAGTTGGCTATTCACAACAATTATGAACAAGCTTCCACTATTGCCTCTTTTCTATATGTGTATATTTATATTCCCAAGAAAACCCCCAAAAGTGCAATATACTGCCCCCCCCCATATTGTTTACAAATAGTACATTATTGAAAAGTGTATTCTGTATACAACGGCCAAACATCCCTCTCTGTGACGTCACCAGCGAGGAGCTAACTATATATTAATTAGTTTTAATATAAAGTAGCCCCCCCCCCCGGCTCCGTTGCTAAACACGCCACCCACTTTATAACACCCCCCCACCCACCCCCCCCCCCCACCCCGTCTTCTCCACAGACCCCCCCCCATGTCATTATTGTGGGTTTTTACTTTTAGATTTTTACAATGTTACCATATAAGGGTGCATTACAGTGACCCCAGATGGGGTTTAGCCAGGTTTGAGACACCTAATAACACAGCTAACTGTCATCTCTCTGTGAGTGATGGTTCAACTCCCCACTAGTGACAAAGAATGCTGAGGGGGGGGGGAGGGGGACACCTGTCCCCCAATATTTATGACCCTGGCTGTTTGAACTGGACGGGGGAAAAACCCCCCAATAAACTCTGTTCCACGACAATATATTGAACAGTGTTCACAAAATGAAATTCTGTACCTGACTTGAAAAATCCCCCACCCCCCCTGACGTCATTCTGTGGTTTCATGAGAAGCATGTTTCTATTGCATCAGGTGGAGGTCTTCACTGCCCCCCCCCCCCCCCCCCCCCCCCCGCCACATACTTTTTGGGTGTAAAAGTGTCCCAGTTCCACCAGGAAAATCCTTATTTGTGTATCTTAGAATGTGTCAAATGGCGTGGGTTTTAATTTGATTTCAAAACCCAAATGCCATTTGAAACAACAGGAGCTAGTATATTATATAGTATATGAACAAAACACCGGCCCTGGTTCTAAATAAATTGCCTTTTTAAAATCACTGACAGTCCTCCGTGGTTCTCATTCTAAGTAAGTTAAATATTTAAAGCAATTCTGCAGACACATAGCTATATTTGCTTATTTAATCATTTTGGTTTCAACGTCCCTTTCAACACATTGTACAGGTCATATCACAGCGGGTAGTTCTGTGGGCGGAGGAAACCAGTACACACAGTTGGTGTGTCAAGGTTTCTGTACTGTAAACTGTAGACCAACGGCAAGCAACTACCAGCTTTCCCACTTGAGGTCGGGCCGGGAACCGAACCCCCGGCCTCAGAGGTGGGAGGTGAGTTTACAGGCCCTAAGCATATGTTTCTTCCGTTGCTTAAAGGGTTAATCTCTTATTTTTTTTTAAATAATGTGTTATCAGGTTAATGCCATTTTTGATGAAGTCTAATTCATTTCTGGTAGAGATTCCTCTCATTCTGAGGAATTGCCCGAAGGGTCCTTTGGCATGGCACGGGCCGAGTGATGGGCCGAGTTATATAATGTAGGTAGAAGTGTGTGTCTTTGGCTTTCTGATAGAGTGGTATGTACAGATTTCTATTAGCATTAATATTTACTGTAGTGTCAAGAAAGGTAGAACTATGGTTGATAATTTCTTATGTGTCACTTTTCGAATAGGTGTCCCCTCAGAACGACCAAAATTGGCGTACTCGATGGTAAGGCATCTACACATGTATGACAAAATCCCCATTTAAAATCAATGGAAAATACTGCTTTCTGCTCATATCTACCGATTTAAGGTCTTTAGACCCTACCCTGTTAGATTGTATAGACTCAGACTAGACCCCTCTATCTATTGGTAGAAAAAAATTGGTGTCCCTCGGAACGACCAAAATTGGCGTACTCGATGGTAAGGCACCTGTACTAGTGTATATGCATGGCAAAATCCCAATTTAAAATCAATGAAAAATACCGTTTCTACTTGTCAAACTCACTTTTACCATGAGGCCATATCATAAAACTGTCATGGTGGTTTCAAAGGGTTCCATGAATAACCCAGTAAACATTACAAACGTTTATAAACCTAACTATGAATGGTTTATTTAAGGTTTAAAATGATGGGCTCTTAAACGTTTGCCTATAAACGTTTATCAACGTTCAAGCATAAACGTTTATACATAAACATTCAAGTATCCAGCATGATTCAAGGGAGAATGTAAACAAACCTCATTTTATGAATAATTTCCCTCTTTCCATTAATTTAACCTTGTACAATGCATTCTATGATATAATGTACTTTTATATCTCCACTTATAATTTAATGATGGCTTCAAACAACAGTGATACAGCAAGTTATAGTAACAGAAATATTTCTCCAGTTTCTCTCAAAATGGCTGTGCTGACGTCATCATCCAAAATGAAAGCGAGGTTAAGATATTCTTCACTCTTTGTAAACATTTAAAAATGTTTATTAAACGTTTATAAACCAAACTAATGTTGCTGAAATGTTTACAAAACCCATGATATTGAATAATTGTCAATATTTAGGTTTATATTTGGTTTTAGAAACATTTATACGTTTACTAAACGTCTATAAATGTTTGCTATGTTTACTGGCATAGTTAGTTTGTCAGGGCAGCATCCACCCTAGCGCCTCCTATTTTCCAGCAATTATCATCATTAAATGTGAAATTCATACTGTGCAAGACCAACTCTAATAGGTTCAGTATGTGAAGTCTGATTGGGTCTTTGATTCTGTCCCTTGTCAGGTTAGCAGGTACAACTAATATGGTTGTGTTTATATTTATACTCGGCACAATATCTCCATATCTCCATGTACTACAGGACTCAAAACGCTATATAACCTATTCGACCGTACAAGTACAGTCCAACTCTCATAATACTGACATCCCCCCCCCCCCCAACTGAAAGACAGAGGCTCAAGGATGACCATTTATCAATGTCCTTGAGGTTCTTTAGCCTGCCACTGGGGATAAGACCCCATGACAGAGGACCGCCATTTTAAGTGGTCACATCTGAACCACTATGTATCTGCACTGTACCTGGGATTGAACCCACGTCCTCTGTGTTCCTAGACCAGTGTGTTACCCGCTAGGCCACAGCGGCAGATGATATTCCTTCATGACTGAGAACATTTACGTATAGTGAGAATCTAGTGTGGCCATCAAGGATCCTTTAGGAAGGGTATGTGCATTTGAGCACCAACAAATCTACTTATTTTACAGGTGGGGGGGGGGGGGGGGGGTGTGGCCTGTAGTCACAAAGATTCTTAGTATTTTTCTCAGAATTACATTCAGCCTAACCTGTGCACATATTTCTTTTTACTTCTATTCTTAGAGGTTTTTGTATTCTGAGAATACGAAAAAAATTCTTAGCTTAGAATTTTTCTTAGACTTAAGAAGTGTCTTTCTAAGGAAAATTCTTAGAATCTTTGTGAATACAGGTCCAGGGGCTGGTTTTATGAAGCCTCCTTTGGAAAGGACCAAGTAAAGCAAGGTCAATTTTATTCCTTTGGGAAGGCCACCTTAAATTTCAGTTTCATAAAGTTTCCTTTTGCTCTCCTTACCAAAAGTCTTCCTTGAAACTTAGGGAGTTCGCAAATGCTCTTTAAAGTTATTAAACATTCCTTGAAGGACAAACTTCCTTAAATTTAAGGTAGGTTCTTAGCTTGCCTAAAATTTAAGGGGGGGGGGTTCAAGGAAATCCTTGAATTTAAGGTGACCTTTATCTTAAGGAGGCTTCGTGAAACCGGGCCCAGATCTCAAAATTTAAAATGGGCCGAAGTTGGACCAGGGCCCGGCTTCTTGATTTCCTTTTTCATGCGGATCCGAAGGGCATCATCCGCATAATGCTGTCAACAGGGAAACATACAGATGAACGGTTGTGAAACTTAAATAACTCCTTATAAAAAAATTAAAAACAACATGGGCTTTGAGGGAAGTTTCTTATAAATATACATTCTGATATGCCACTGTGGCCTAGTGGGTAATGCACTCGCCTAGAAACACAGAGGACGTGGGTTCAATCCCAGGTACAGGCAGATATATAGTGCCTCGGATGACCACTTAAAATGGCGGTCCTCTGTCATTGGGTCCTATCGCCAGTGGCAGGTTAAAGAACCTCAAGGACGTTGATAAATGGTCATCCTTGAGCCTCTGTCTTTCAGTTAGGGGAATGTCAGTAACTTGAAAGTTGAACTGTACTTGTACAGTTGAATGGGTCATATAGCACTTTGAGTCCTGTAGTACATGGGGATATTGCGCTGAGTATAAATACAAATACAAATATGCATAAATCACAGTCCTCATTTTGTAAACCTTTGGTGACCTCAGACTCGCATGGTCGTGGGTTTGACCCTAGTTCCCCTCTGTGCTCACCCTAACCCAAGTGTGGGTCTAGGCTGATATAATCTTAACTTCAGGCTAGTCTTAAATTCAGCCATCTTGTTCTCTAGCCTTCTTATCCCATGTTTTTCCCCACGCCTCAGTTTTAGGTCACCTTTGGTATTGTGATGATTTGTATTAAAAACTCATTTGCAGATATAAAGTACCAGTATATTAACATTTACATCAACTTCATGTGTATTATATAATTATCAGATTTGTATACTTCAAAATGGCCTGTAAATAAGAGTAGTTTACAAAGTAGATTAGTCAGTTATACTTACTGATATATCTCTGTTAAATATTATATATATATATATATATGTATACCTATTATCTATATATGTATATTAATAAAATAATTTCCGCAGGCATGTTTTTAATTTCCATTTGACAGGGGGGGGGGGGGGGCTGTAAAAAAACAACAACAACAATATAATATATTTAAGCTTTTACAATTCATTTTCATGTACTACTAAACTGATGCAGTTATTACACCAATTATGTCCCGGAATGAACGCAAGCTTTTGAGACGCCCTTCAATGCTTAATAACATTTAGAAGTTATGTATATATATAGTTTTACACTTGTAGCTATCCAAGTTTTAGTATATCATTTATTTTTGGTTGCAATCGGTAAAAAATCGTGCACTTTTGCGGTTACCAAATAAGGCAAACTGAAATTGCGACAGAAATATCTTCGGGGATTTCCGTATGCAAATATCGTGCATAGTCGACAGGCGTTGATTTCTAGTAGGAACAAAACACATATTATCGCCCCCTTTTTGTAAAAGGATTTTAAAAGACACAATAAGTTGGATTTTATGATAGCAAAACACTTGCTACATACATATAAGTGCTCTGAAAATAAACAATGTTTGTCGAGAGTTACAGCCAGGGGGGGGTGGGGGGGGTGGGGGTGGGGGTGGGGGGGGTACTACAGGAGTACATTATGGCTGGCCGGTGTTTTGTCTGGCAAAGTTCGGGGATTTACATTTAAATTACGCCTGAGAGTTTTATTGTTTTGTTTAAAAGTGTCCAATATCGCTCACTGTTGTGATTTTTCACCTATATATAGAAGTCTTTCTTTTTTGGCACATTTCCAACGAAAAAAACCCTTTTACATTCATTTAAATTATCATTAAAAAAAAACAAACAAAACAAATACACACACAAGGAATGTAGAAATGAAATTTAAGCAGTGAAGGGGAGCAACGTCTTAAAAATCATAAATTAAGGAAGGGTGGTAATTTAAATAGGTTAATAGTCACTTAAGTGTCCAGTATTGAAAAATAATGGACTGTCGACTCAGTCCCTTGGGGACCTCGTAAACAGTCCATTATTTTCCAATATTGGACACTTTTACTTGGTCATTAACCTGTACATAATTTCTTTTAAAACTTGTTCAGGTATTTTTCGATAAGGCTGACTGGGTGGGGAGGGGTTCGGTGGGCGTATATGGTGGGCGGTGGGGCGGGGGCGCTCAGTGATCGACCTCGAGGCTTGACCCCCACAAATGACAAAATGCCGCCATATATATATATATGTATGACCATGACTGCTGAACAGACCGTTAGAAGCCCCCCAAATTAGATCTTTCATGTTCGTTCTTCAACCAGCTTATGGCAGAAAAAATAAAATTTTGGAAACACTTTTGAGCAGGCCTATTGATTGACGTTATTTTTTGTAATATTTAACTGTGTGAATGGGGGTATTATTATTATTATTATGTATTTATACTCCGCGCAATATCTCCATATCCATATACCTCATCAAGGAACACCAGACATAGCAGTCCAAAATACAAATTCCTTCAAGTTCCTTCTTTTGACTCTAAAATACATAAGCCTCATAGGTATCTTACCAAATCTTTCAGCCATCATGCACCTGTTTTCTGGAACTCACTTCCTGTCCATGTAAGAACCAGTCCATCTGTCACATCCTTCAGGAAGCACCTGAAAACCCACCTTTTCAAATCTCCTTTTCCGACCTAGTTTTCTTCCCCACGTTCACACCCACAACCATCGGAATATAGACCTGGACACGTCCCCCACTATGACTCGGATATGATACATGATTAGTTAGCGCACTGAGTTCCCCTTCGGGGAAGATATTGCGCCTGCAAAGCAGTAGATTTAGATTTAGATTTTAGATTTAGATATACTGCTTTGCACCATATAATGGCACACGCCTCAAATTGGCACAAAACGGAAGTTAAAACATTTAATTAAAAATAGTTCTTTATCGCCCACACTCGGGCCATTTCCGCTTGACAAATAAGGAAGTGGAAGTGACGACAGAAATAACTGAAATATCATCGGCATTTTTTCCGTATGCAAATTGTGCCAATTTGAGGGGCAGATTGCATGTAGAAATTGTATTATCGCCCCTTCTTTAATGCTTATTGTTTAATGCTTAATACATCTAAAGTTTACGCTGGTGTCAATGCCTATTTTAATCAATAGAAATCTACGATATTAAACAGCTTATAAAGACAAATAAGGATTTTGTGTCTAAGATGTGCCAAGTTACGGCTGGAAGCAGTAACATTAAAGTTTTTCTATCACCATCATCATCATCATCATCTGGATTTTCCCATTAACTTATCACTACTTACCTCTGCAGAGGGCGGCGCTCTCCGAGTGCCCTTGTTTCTTACGTGCGACTTCCAAAGTCTTGGTCACTGTGAGGAATTTGCCTTCATTTATATTCAGACAGTACACGAGTGCATAGTGGCGGATGTTTACAATCCAACTCTGACATCACCACTGACGTCATAGCTTTGGCTTGACCAGATCACCATGGCAACATTTAGACAGGCCGTTGTATTGTAATACACTGTTTTTGAGGTAGCAAGCTCGTGGCATCTAATCACAGGCTATCACTGCTCTATGTGTGGGTTCTACCCCCCACAAGTAACAAAATGCTGATGGACCCTGTCCCCCAGTGTTTGACCCCGGCTGTTGAACCGGTTGTGAAAACCCCAACTTTGACCTTTGACCGAGGAGCCTTCATTTCACTCTGTTTTATTGTGATTCTGTGATTGAATAACAACCCAGGGAGGCGGGGGGGGGGGGGGGCATGGTGGCACAGTAGTAACACACTCGCCTCCCACCTCTGAGGTCGTTGGTTCAAACCCCAGATCCTTATTTGGGAAAGTTGGTAGTTGCTTAACGTTGGGCAGCAGTTCACACTACAGAGCCTTGACACCAACTGTATGTACTGGTTTCCTCCGCCCACAAAACTACCCTTCATGATATATGACCTGTACAGTATTGTATTGTGTATTTATACTCAGCGCAATATCTCCATATACTACAGGACTCAAAGCGCTATTTAAACAATCCGACTGTACAGGTACAGCCCCCCAACTGACAAGTAACTGACATTCCCCTAACTGGAAGATATAGGCTCAAGGATGACCATTTATCAACGTCATTGAGGTTCTTTAACCTGCCACTGGAGACAGGACCCAATGACAGAAGACCACCATTTTAAGTGGTCATCCGAGCCACTATGTATCTGCCTGTACCTGGGTTTGAACCCACGTCCTCTGACTTCCTAGACAAGTGTGTTACCCGCTAGGCCACAGTGGCAGAAAGCGATGTTAAAACCCCAAATAAATAAGTAAGTATGGACTCTGCTATTCGCGCTAAAAAAAAGAATGTCATCAAAACAAACTGTGGTAGTCCTGGTGGGTGGTCATTAGTGGTGTGAACGGTAAACCGGTATACCACATTTCATTTCGTTTAGGTAGAAATTACGAAATCCGCAAAGAATATTTAAGTACCGGTTATTGAAAACGTCATTATATTAGGCTTTCTACTGGTTAATATTTCGTCAAAACAATAAAGAAGATATATATCTGAAGAAATAAGTTACATTTTCGCTTTATATTAATGGCAAATGAAGTTTACAAACTTCAAAATATCTCGCGAATCCATAGTTCCTATTGAGAATGTAGCTCATGTACGCTCGCGTAGAACTTTTTATCATATCTCTGTAAACTTTCGAAATCCCGGATTTCATTCGGTTTCAAAGCCCCAAAAACCGCTTTTTATTTTTAGAACCGGTCCGACCACTAGGACTGGTCATGTGATTAGAGAATAATGAAATACAAAATCCTGTAGGTCATGTGATGTCAAATGTAGAACCTGTTGGAAGACCGCCTCAGAATCTCAGACCCCTGGGAAAGATGTCTAGAACGGTCTAGAAGGAAAAAGAAACCCGGACGTTGCACCCGAACCTCGATTATCCAGCGTCATGGGGTATATACAACCAGATCAGATCATTGAGAGGTTCTAATAGATGCAATGGAGTCACCTTCAGCCAGAAACTGGGGTATAGTGTGTGCAATAACCGTTGAATGATACGTTTTAAAACTAAAACTGGGATGAGGCATACTATTATAGCGTAATGTGGTCGCTCACTGGGTTTCTACAGTGTTTTCATTGGCCCCCTTGTCATTTTAAGGCATTACCAAAAGGATTTAACGTCACTTCAATTAACTGTATTACACGGCCTAGAGTTGGGTGTGTTCGGTTTGCACATGTATTATTGTAGCAATAAAGGTTGAGGTTTGAGCATTGTGTCGGCGAATAAATCACAAACCTCTGGGCGGAATAATACATGAAACCTGACCAGTGTGATTTGAACACAAAAACCATCTATTAATTCAGTCGATAATAATTCAGCAGTTGTTCTAGGAACTATATCTTTGCTGAATTTTAACGGTAACCAGTCTGTGGAACTACTTTTACAATCTGATCCCTCGCATTATAATGAACGCTAGCAACGACGCGCGGCGATAAGTTCTCGTTCACTACGCACTTCCGGTTTTTATTATAACGACACTTAACGTTTTTGATAAGCTCAAATGCCTTTTGTCAGTTGGAAAACTAAGGGATATTATCAATTGAAAAGACCACAATCAAACAGTCCTTTAGTGACTGGTTTATTTTATTCAGGGCTTTTAACATGGCTTATATATTAACCAATCTTTTTACCCTACTTTTGTGCTGACGTCAGCAAGGTCTAGGAAATGACCCAATGGCACCCCAACCTGCTGTAAGTCAGCGACTTGGCAGAAGCAATTAAGCAGGTCCAACTTCTGTAAATAATTTGTTACTTTAACTGGCTTGTACATGCTCCAGGGCGACAGTGGTAACACGCTCGCCTCCCACCTCTGATGCCGGGGTTCGCTTCCTGGCCCGACCTCGAGTGGGAAAGCTGCTAGTTGCTTGCCGTTGGTCGGCAGTTTACAGTACAGAAACCTTGACACACCAACTGTACGTACTGGTTTTCTCCGTCCATGGAACTACCCGCCGTGATATGACCTGTACAATGTGTTTGAAAGCAACGTCAAAGCCCAAATAAATAAATAGGTAAATAAAGAAATTAATACTCTTGGAGCAATGTCAACCAGAAGGAAAATACATTGAAAATTTGACCTTGTAGATTTTAATGTGAATCACATCCTTCGTCCTTTGGCCAGGCTGTACCTCGATGAAAACAAATTAAGAGAGATCTGTTCCTTACTTTTGGAGGTATCGGGAACACAGACAGTCAAACAGATGAACCCCCAAAACATAACCTCTTGGTGGAGTTATATATGTTTTATAATTATATGGTGTTATACAAGCCCTGGTTTGTACTGTTCCTAGTTATAGACATATGTCTGTACAGTAACTGATGTTTAAATACCAAGCAGCCTGATTCTCAACAACTTTGGCACGCCCTGGGCGATGTTAACCAATATTTCCTATTCTCAAGAATAAGAAAATTTCACAACAACTAGTTTTGACCAAATTTGCCTAAAAAGTACTACTTTTAGTACACATGGATGTGTATATAAGTCTTAGACTACAATTCACTTGCAAAAAAAAAAAATGTACCATTTTTACACCGGAATCTGAAACGTCACTTTCCGCCAGAGTCTGTAGAAGCTGAAGATGATGGCACCATCCCAAGAAAACCACGTCTGTCCTTTGATCTTCTCGATGTACTGGTGTTCGATCACATAGGATGTGGGAAAGACATAAATCGGCTGGTCGCTCATGGTTTGCACCAGGTCCAGGTACTCCTGGTACTTGAAGCTCAGGAAGCGGGGTCCGGTTGAGAACATGATGGTGGCGTACGGGATGCCGTACCAGGTGCTGTCGTGCCTCATTCGCGAGACGACGTAGCCGAGGAAGCTGTGGCATGCCTTGGCCATGAACACGGCATTGGAGAGGCCCGAGGGGTTACCCTGGGGCACGGCCATGCCATAGCCCTGGGGCATCAGGTCGACGAGCTTTTTTATGTCGGTCACGCAGCGCTCGTCCAAGTCCAGGTAGATTCCACCGTAGTGGTAGAGAAGGAAGTACTTGGCCGCATCCACCCGCATCACGTCGTAGCTGTAAGCTTGGTATGTTGGGAGGAACCAGGGATAGTGTTCGGAGAAGAATGCCAGCACCATGGCGTCATCCCAGATGATATGCTTGAAGTCCGGGGTCATCTGCTGGCAGAGTCTGTGATTTTCGGACCAGGCTTCAGGCATCTTGCCACTCTGGCCTTTCCAGACCAGGAAGATCCGGTGGATTAGTCTGGGGTAGCCACGGTAGAGGCCGGCCTCTTCAGGCTGGCCGGCCACAGGTCCAGCAGGGGGTATGGACAGATCTATCCCCGGGGTAGGGAGGCCGCAGAGTCCCGGTTTCTTCACCTCCAGGATCCGGAGGGCCTCGGTCTCGCCGAAACGGTGGGGTTCAATATAGATGTAGATTTTGACAATGAAAGCGAATGAGAGTAAGATCACGGCAATGAGGTAGAGAGCAATCTGCTTCCACTTGTCTGAGGGCCGGGTTCTCCGGGTGAGGTTGGACAACATCTTCATGGTTTGCTGTAAAATAACAAGATAAAAAAAAATTCTTAGGTGGTCAGCAACAAAACAAGAAATACTGCTTATCCTTTCCTGTGTATAGACAAAGAAATATACAATATAGATCTTAGTTACCAGCTGTCAAATAAACAAAATGATACTTCTTAGAACAGACCTCTTGCAAAGCTTCATTGGGGGATCGGGGTCCAGTTCCCGGCCCCGACCTCAAGTGGGAAAGCTGGTAGTTGCTTGCCATTGGTCGGCCGTTTACAGTACACAGAACCTCCACGCACCAACTGTATGTACTGGTTTCCTCCACCCACAAACCTACCCATCGTGACATGACCTGCATAGTGTGTTGAAAGCGACGTTAAAACCCCAAATAATAAACCAAAAACAAACAAACAAATGTGCTGATTAGGTGGATCTTGGGTGTATTTATCAAAGAACTATTACTTGTAATATTATTATGCCTATTATTTAACCCCCCCCTTCTCTATTTGTGGCTGTTGCTGGTAAACTGTTCATTTGCTCTTCATTGAAAATTTGACTCTTATTGACAATTATCTACCGTACACTGTAACTATCATGCTCTTGTCCAAAAGCATGGGCATGTTTTAAACAGACGACCAGGACTTGTCACTCTCAATACAGGTATAGTTTGGGTTGACCTAAGTAGGTCACCTGCAACCGCAAACACTGAATTTTAATTCCATGTTTCCTGGTGTCATTTGGTAGCTCCTCGGTTTGATTTCGATTTATTTGTTGTTTTACGTCACGTTCAACAGCCGGGGTCATATTGCGACGGGGTAGTTTTACAGGTGGAGGAAACCAGTGCATACTGCACTGTAAACCACCGGGCATCGGCAAGTAACCACCAACTTTCCAACATGAAGCGCCCGGCCCGAGATTCGGACCCGCGACCTCAGAGGTTGAAGACGAGAACTCTAACCGCTACACCACCGAGCCCCCTAGGTAGCTCCTCGGTGGCCCAGTGGTTGGCAAGTTTGGCGTCTAACCTCAGGCTGTCACCTCAGTGGGTTCAAGTCCCCCCCCCCAAAAAAAAGTGGCAAATGCTGGGGACCTGTCCCAATATGACCCTTGCTGCTGAACGGGACTTTTAAAAAAACCCCAACTTTGAACTTTGTGTAATTTGTCAAATACAACGTTTTACAACTGCCCTGATGGGCAGGTGGAAGCATTTGGCTTTGTCCTGTTATCCGCTTTCATAACAACAAAATTGTAAAGTACCAATTTAAGTTAGTGCTCTATTTTCTTGGCCAGCCGCACTTTGATCCTGTGTGTAACTGTTACCAAATTCTGCTGAGCCCTACCTATCTGAAAGTCTGGTCAAGGGCTAAATTCACATTATAGTCCTCAAACTTGGGCTATTTTAAGCAATTACCCCTCCTCGGATCAATTTGGGTTTTATAGGGTTATATCGACATAAACGACAGGGTAGTTTTTATGGGTGGAGGAAACCAGAGCATACAATTGGTCATGGTTCTGTACTGTAAACTGCCGGCCAACTTTCCCAAATAGTTAGGGGGGGGGGGGGGGTGTTGAACCACAGACCTCAGGGGTGACAGGAGATGTTACAACTCAAATAAATAAATAAACAAAAAGGACTTTCTACATTCTTCTACACTACTTGTCTAAAATTAACTCAGGACATATAAACATTTTTAGGCAAAGTCTATTCACAGACGCCCTATGATTTATTTATTTATTTGGGGTTTTACGTCGCTTTCAACACTGTACAGGTCATACCACGACGGGTAGTTGGAAGGGCGGAGGAAACCAGTACATACAGTTCGTTAGGGTTCTGTACTGTAAACTGCCGACCAACGGCAAGCAACTACCAGCTTTCCCACTTGAGGCCATGCTGGGGATCGAACCCCGACCTCAGAGGTGGGAGGCGAGAGTGTTACCACTCTGCCACCGTGGCCCCAGACAGATGCCCTATGGATCATATTATCAATTTATATTCTTCAGAATAGGGGGCCACCTTGGCAGAGTGGTAACACTCTCGCCTCCCACCTCTGAGGCCGGGGTTCGGTTCCCGGCACGGCCTGAAGTGGGAAAGCTGGTAGTTGCTTGCCGTTGGTCGGCAGTTTACAGTACAGAACCTTGACACCAACTGTATGTACTGGTTTCCTCCGCCCATAAATCTACCCGTCGTGATACAACCCGTACAGTGTGTTAAAAGGACATAACCCCCCCCCCCCCCAAAAAAAAAATATTCTCTAGAATAATAATCACTTCCATAGACAAGTCATTCCCTTTCAAATGGAGTGACATAATTTGTTGTTTTTTTTTACTATGGGGGAAAATATAGTCCAATTTCCACACAACAGGATTTTCTCACCTGTCTTAAGTACCTTATGTACCTTTCAACATTTTTTTGTCTGTCATGGAAAAAAATTCATTGGCGTTGCAAATAAGTGGCTTTCTTGTTCAAAGGCCTCAGTGTACAGGGGCAAAAATATTGATCTTGACAAGGACTAGCTAGACAATAAAGTCATAAGGGCATAGAAGTGTGCAATTTCATCAGTTAACATGCGTCCTTTTTTGTCTCCACCGTTCCATGTCATTATGCTGGCGTGGAAATTACTGTAGATTATATGAGGTCTATGTAATGTATTTCACTAGACCAGTGTGTGAGAATTCTTAAGGTTAAAAAGAAGTGAAGACTTCTTTTTTCAACTTCCTTTGATGTCAATACGAATGTATAACGTTGGATTAGGAAATTGACAGATTGTAGAGTATTTGCTACAAATTCACAGTTTAAATTGAGTCGTAGATGAATCCACCCTTTGCGTCATTGGGCATCGTCAAATTGGCCCCTAGGATGAAATGCCCTAGTGAATTCAGGCCACCGGAAAAAATACCCCCGGTCAAAAAGTACAGTATAGAAACACCCCCCCCCCCCCCCCCGGGAAAGCGATTGTACTCTTAAAGAGAAAAGTGATAAAATTATGTGTTAGTGAACAGAAGGGGGCTTGATGGTGTAGCGGTTAGAGTGCTCGCCTTCCACCTCTGAGGTCTCCGGTTTGAATCTTGGCCTGGGCCCTTGGTGTTGGTTATTTATTTATTTATTTGGGGTTTTACGTCCCTTTGAACACTATACAGGTCATATCACGACGGGTAGTTGGAAGGGCAGAGGAAACCAGTACATACAGTTGGTGTCAAGATTCTGTACTCGGCAAACCGCAAGCAACTACCAGCTTTCCCACTTGAGGCCGTGCCGGGAACCGAACCCCGGCCTCAGAGGTGGGCCCTTCATGTTGGAAAGTTGGTAGTTACTTGCCGATGCCCTGTTTGGTTTACAGTGCAGAATCTTGGTTTCCTCCACCCGTAAACTACCCGTCACAATATGACCCTGGCCGTTGAACACAAATATAAAACAATAAATAAATCTAAATCTAGTGAACAGAAGGTACGACTTTACCTAGCATCCAATAAAATCCTAATCCAATAAAAACCTTATAGAACCTAATCTTCATAAAGCCAATTGCATTTTTAAGACTTCTAACAAAAACAAGTTGGTAGATGAGAGAGGATAAAACGTATTGATTACAACATCCAAATATCGTTGACATTTGTCAACTGCACTTTTGGCTAAGTCTAAGTCCCTTTGTGAAATCGGCCCCAGATGGAGTATACGATAAAAGAGATTGTGAAAAAAGGATTCAAAAGGATTTATTTATTTATTTATTTGGGGTTTTACGTCGCTTTCAACACTGTACAGGTCATATCACGACAGGTAGTTGGACACTGAACGTTCCTAACTTTTGTTTCCTGAATACAAAGTGCAAAAAAAAAAACCTTGCCTTACTTAGATCTAAGGTCACCTTATCTAAGTATTGTTGTAGAATACAACCTCTGGTGAGGTTATGTGGATTGTAACGGCCTGTGTGGGGAGACCCCCACAGCTCATTGCAAAATGAGATCAGGAAGAGGTCAAATGCCAACTGGATGACATGGATTTGAACCTGGACAATGTCTTGCAGGGAAGACCAGCAGTTCTGGGAGATCACTTCAGAAATGAAGGAGATGTACCTTGGTAGACGGGCAGGATTATAACATGTAGACACTAGTGAAAAGGACAATTTAAATATATCAACAGTGTTTTTTTTTTGTCTAAAAGTACATAGCATGTTTAAGGTGTTTCAGTGATGTTTTAATTCATAGAAGTTTCAAATATGTGTTACCCGTATGAACACAGGTGCAAATGCTTTATTTTTTTTGTTGTACTTGTACAGTTTCTGCATTGAATAAAATCGGCCTTGTCTACCCTCTGAAATAGTTCAGATGTTTCTTTGCACTACTGTGTATTTCTCTTTGATAATATTTTAATGAACGTTGCTTGAAGATATCTTTTTACTAGAGGAATAAATATATATGTTCATTGAATGACTTTTGATCTCGCCACCACTGAACCTGAAACTGGTTAGGATTTTGAATGACAGAGAGAGGGGCCACGGTGACAGAGTGGTAACACTCTCGCCTCCCACCTCTGAGGCCGGGGTTCGATCCCCGTCAAGGCCTTATGTGGGAAAGCTGGTAGTTGCTTGCCGTTGGTCGGCAGTTTACAGTACAGAACCCTAGCGAACTCTATGTACTGGTTTCCTCTGCCCTTCCAACTACCCGTCGTGATATGACCTGTACAGTGTTGAAAGCAACATAAAACCCCAAATAAATAAATGAATGACAGAGACATGGCAGAGTTTGAACCCCTCCCCACTGAACTTGAACCTGGTTTGGGCCTTGGATGAGAGAAGGATGACCAGGTTTGAACCCTCGAGAACACTAAGGAGCTTAGGCCTGGTGACCTAACACTTTGTCTTAGAATAATAGGGAAAGGTTTGAAAAATGGACTGTGTAACTAGTTTTTTTTTTTTTTTTTTTTTTTGGGGGGGGGGGGGGGGTGGTTGGGGTTCGAAACTGAGGTGGTTATGTCCTGTGGCATGGCACTTTGAGATTAAATGGCCAAGGTTTAAACACTGAACTCATTTCGTTCTTGTATTTCATTGGTGTAATTAGGCTTGGACGAGGTGGAACGTGCTGTCTGTTGGGATTTTGTGAGAATTTTTTTTTACGAGCTTGCTCGTTGCCATATGATAAGGGCCTAAGAAGTGTTCAGCTAAAAGTTGAATGCTGGCTGCTGCACAGACACTTTCACTATGTCATCTACTGCTCATCCTGTCCATGGTCATCTCGGCTGGTCTCTGGCAGGACCGGATGGGGGGGGGGATGTTGAGGTAACTGTATCTGTCATCTACTGAAGCAGGGGGCAATGCACAGATGAGTTGTCCAAATTATGTATCTGCTGAGGCTACTGAGGGTGGGTTCATAGGCATTGAAGGTATACGGGTATTGAAGGTGGTTAAGGGTCTGGTGATGATGGGCATCTACTGCTCATCCTGTCTATGGTCATCTCGGCTGATCTCTGGCAGGACCGGATAGGAGATGTTGAGCTGACTGTATCTGTCATCTACTGAAGAGTCGGCCAAGGCACAGATGAGTTGTCCAAATTATGTGTCTGCTGAGGCTACTGAGACAGGATTCGTAGGCATTGAAGGCATACGGGTATCGAAGGTGGTTACAGATTAAGGGTCTGGTGATGATGGGCATCTACTGCTCATCCTGTCTATGGTCATCTCGGCTGGTCTCTGGCAGGACCAGATGGGGGATGTTGAGTTGGCTGCACATGGCTGTATGCAATACTTAGTATCTAGTATATACGACTTATTATCTTGCATGTTTGACTTAATATCTCATATACACCAGTTAATAACTCATACATTCAACTTATTAACCTGTATATGCTAGTTCCCAGTTCCCCAAATTTTAGAATCCCGAGCAATGTTTACCATATATCGGAGAAATGAAAGAGCCCCATAATGCTTGATTTTCTGTTTAATGAACTATTGATGAGCATTGTACACAGAATGATAAACTATTCAGTGGTTGTCCCAATAGAATCACCTATATGTTCAGCATTTTTACAATTTTGAAGTATAAAAAACATTTGATAATTTGAAAACAATTTGAAATTGACTCCCTGGATAAAAATATATCTCGTCAAGGTAATACCTTAATACCTTGAAAACCTGGGCTGGTTACCTTGCGTTTATTGTTTGAGATTGGGCGGAGGAAACCAGCGTATACAGTTGCAGCACATACCGATTTTGCCACATAGTGTCCGGGGGTTTTGAACCAAAGACCTGAGAGTTGGGAGGGTATGAGTGTTACCACCTGAGCCGATGTGTGGTCCCCTTGATGAGCATTATTCACATAATGATAAACTGTTCAGTTGTTGTCCAAATAGAATCACCCAAATTTAAAAGCATTATACCATTTTGAAGTTAAAACCAGTTGTAAATTTGAGGGATTTCAAACTGACTGCCTTGATAGAAATATATCTGTTTAGAATGGTTTGTTTATTTGGGGTTTTACGTCGCTTTCAACACTGTACAGGTCATATCACAACGGGTAGTTGGAAGGGCAGAGGAAACCAGTAGATATAGTTCGCTAGGGTTCTGTACTGTAAACTGCCGACCAACGGCAAGCGACTACCAGCTTTCCCACTTACGGCCATGACGGGGATCGAACCCCGGTCGCAGAGGTGGGAGGCGAGAGTGTTACCACTCTGCCACCGTGGCCCCCTGTTTAGGATGGAAATAACTAGTTATCGTAACACTGGTCGCGTAACCATTTTATTTGAGATTTTTTTTATGAATAAAATATTATCGTCCGATCTACTTCCCATTGAATATATCTGTCAAAACAATATATTTACGTACATTTACGTACCTTTTTATGTGAAGTTCATGAAAATTCCTGTCAATTTTAGCACGAACGTTGTTTTTTTTATTGGCTTTTTAGTAATAACATTCAAGCAATGGTCAATAATTTTCATTGTACATAATTTCGTCTTGAAGTATTACACAAACTAATTTCATTTTTTTTAAAACTTTCCAATTGATTCCTTCAGACCATTGTCACCAAGTCTATTTTTGACACATACGCGTAGTTAAGACTCTAAAAGGTAGCCTATATATTCATGCGCAAGATGTCTGCCTCAATAGAGTACCTGTAATGTCTCAGAATGGGTTGATATCAATAGAAGTGACAATATATTTCTGTTGTTTTTTTTTTCTCTTTTGTGTGTGTGCATTGGTTTATAAATGCCTTCCCACTGTGAAGTCACTTGATACTTGCATGTACACGGTGTTAGATTTCCTAGTCAGTGTACCTATCTAGAGGAAAAAAATCACTTTTAGAGAGTATATAGGACCTACTTAATGATACTTCACAATGCTAATGACAGAGCAAAAAAATTATCCTGCATGTTGAACCATGCGCAGTATACCAATATATAGTTATTTTTCGCACTGGCCGGATTAGATTGGGACCGTCTGTTTCTGATAAACTGAAGAACTATTTCCCACAAAAAATACTGTTTTGAATCTAATGAAAAGAAATGTCTAGAGGGAAATCAATGAAGAAGTATTTAAAAGAAATTGCACATAATCTATATACTTGATCACTTTTGGAGAGTATCTAGGACCTACTTAATGATACTTCACAATGCTAATGACAGAGCAAAAAAATTATCCTGCATGTTGAACCATGCGCAGTATACCAATATATGGTTATTTTTCGCACTGGCTGGATTAGATTGGGACCGTCTGTTTCTGATAAACTGAAGATCTATTTCCCACAAAAATACCGTTTTGAATCTAATGAAAAGAAATGTTTAGAGGGAAATCAATGAAGAAATATTTAAAAGAGAAATAGCATGTAATCCATCACAGCATAATACCCAACTTTATAAATTTAAAATAAGCTTGGCTGCATAATGACAGCCCACAGACAAAATTGTGATATGACCTGTATGGTGTTGGAAGTGACGTAAAAGCCATATAATAAATAAGTAGACGAACAGTGAGCCACACTTTTCTGAACATGGAGAAATAAAAATACTATTGATTCCAATTAGCCACTCACTTTTTTAAGTGTGTAAATTTATGTGGCTCACTTCAGTTGATGAGAATTAGACACATGTGAGAATCTCATTGATAGATGTGCAGTTTAGTTTTGGAAGGCTGGGGGTGTGGGGGGTGGGCTTTGGTTGGCGATTTATCTAAAAACCCAGACACGATTATGGACTTATTTATTTATTTGGGGTTTTACTTCGCTTTCAACACTGTACAAGTCATATCACGACGGGTAGTTGGAAGGGCAGAGGAAACCAGTACATACAGTTCGTCAGAGTTCTGTACTGTAAACTGCCGACCAATAGAAAGAAACTACCAGGTTTCCCACTTGAGGACGTGCCGGGAATTGAACCCCGGCCTCAGAGGTGGGAGGCGAGAGTGTTACCACTCTGCCACCGTGGCCCCGATCCACCCTTTGGGAAATCCATTTGAGCCAAAAACTCAGCCAAGACAAAAGTCTCAGATTTGAGACCCTGACTCAGCCTTGAGTCTGGCTCAGTTTGAGGCTTTTCATGAAACCGGCCCCTGGATTTTTTAAGCGTGAGCCTGGCTAGAGCCCGGGGCTTCTACACCTGTGGATTCTGAATTTGCCTCTTCCCAGTAAACATTACAAATGTTTATAAACGTTTATAAACCTAACTATCAACGGTTTAGATTAGGTTTAAAATGATGGGTCGCTAAACATTTGCCTATAAACATTTATAAACATTTAAGCATAAATGTTTATAAACGTTTATACACGTGTTTAAAATCTGGAGAAATATTTCTGTAAGTATATCTTGCTGTATCACTGTTGTTTGAAGCCATCATTACACTCTAAGTAGATATATAGAAGTATATAATTGGATGATATTATATACTTTTATATCTCTACTTAGAATATAATGATGGCTTCAAACAACAGTGATACAGCAAGAAATAGTAACAGAAATATTTCTCCAGTTTCTCTCAAAATGGCTGTGCTGATGTCATCATCCCAACTGAAAGTGAGGTTAAGATAGTTTTAACCCTTTGTAAAGGTTTAAAAACATTTATAAACCAAACCAATGTTGCTGAAACGTTTATAAACCCTTAATATTGAATAATTGTCAATATTTAGGTTTATATTTGGTTTAAAAAATGTTTATAGGTTTACTAAACGTTTATAAACGTTTGTAATGTTTACTGGGTCCTGCTCTCCAAGAGCTAAAAGGACACGTGTCCTTTTGGCTTTTTCCCCATACATATGTCCTTCTTCCATCAAACTTTCATGAATTGTTGCTCAGAGTGAAGACGATTTGTCTGCTCACTGGAGTTAAGTTGGAATTCCCTTCGGTCACGAGACTTTTGTAAATTCTAGTGCACAACTCGTGTCTCTGATGGCTTTGCGCTCGTCCTAGGGGACCAAAACACCTTTTGGCCTTGTTCAAACAATGTATTAAGTGCAGAAATGCTGAACAAAGATTGTGTACTTTAGGTCTATTTCGTTGAGGGAGAAATGGTTTGGACGGGCGCACTTGTTGAACTCACTATTATTCATTTATGCACAGACAATATTAGGTCATATTAGACAAAAACAATAATATTACTGTAATACATGGAATTTTGGTTGTACATTGGTGCAAAATACATATATTAATGGCATAAATTGCAACATTTAATATTGCTGTAATTATCTGTTAGTTTTAAATGTCTTTTACTTAGAATTTACGTTTATTTATGGCCTGTCACGAGTTTGCTGTAACTGATGAAAGGCTGAACCCCAGCTGTACTCTAGTGGTAAATAAAAGATCTTTTTGGTATTTTTATGTGTGTGTGTAGGACTCTTCTTTTCCCAGTCAACGGGGACTGTATATTGAAACTTGCTTTGGTTTATTTATTTATTTGGGGTTTCACGTTGCTTTTAACACTGTACAGGTCATTTCACGACGGGTAGTTTTGCGGGCGGAGGAAACCAGTACATACATACAGTTGGTGTGTCAAGGTTTCTGTACTGGTAAACTGCCGACCAACGGCAAGCAACTACCAGCTTTCCCACTTGAGGTAGAGCCATGAACCGAACCCTGATCTCAGAGGTGAGAGGCGAGAGTGTTACCTCTCTGCCGTGGCCCCTAGACCGAGTTTCTGTCCCGTCGCGCATTGCTGTTGATATTTCTAACGGTACGCAATGGCGAGGGACAGAGTTCCCATGTACCTGTTTTCTGTGTAAATCTCGAACTGTGGGGAATGATTGTATTCGCTTTCAAAAACTCCTTGTTATGTCTATTATAGCTGTATCCAGGTTACAATGTATATGTTATTAAATTAAGCTGCTTTCAGAAGCCAGGAATTTCTTTTGTATATAACTATGCAGTGTTGAAGGTTTGTTTACATTTTGAAAATTGGTTGAAATAACTACATGCCAGTTTGATTGGCATGAAATATAAGTGAACGGCATATATACAGACCTTAAAGAAACCAAATAACACTTTATACTTGTGGCAATATGTGTACAAATATGCCGTTAGAAAATTTACACAGAAAACAGGTACATGTGAGCTCTGTCCCTCGCCATTGCGTCCATCAGTATATCAACAGCAATTGGCGACGGGACAGAAACTCGGTCTACCGTGGCCCCCTGAACCTTGCTTTGGACCATGTCATACAAAATACAAATGGATGCTGACCAAGTGATCATATATCATCCATTACCTTTTAATTTTCATCTGTGTATTTTTTTTCCCCAATTTTCTCCGTGACCGACAACAAGGGACACGTTAAGACACAAACATGAATTTGTGTTGAATCAAAAAAAAATAAACCAAAAATATTTTTCAATGGCAGCAATTCGAAAAATGAAATGAGACTACGACCGAGTCATGCAACAGAATCTACCCGTCTTCTGCATAACAAGATTCTAACTACACCCACTTTGGTTTTCATTTTGAAAAAAAAAGTAAAGAGAAAAACTGTTATTCAGACTTGCCTGAGAATTTGAAATGGTGCCACTGACTTGTATGACAGCGTATATTAATAAAACATCATAGGAAAGTCAAAATCTGATTGGTCAAAGGTCAAAGGTCAAAGTTGGGGTTTTACGTCCCATTCAACATATTGGGACAGGTCCTCAGAATTGCCACTTGTGAGACTCGAACCCACAGAGGTGACAGTCTATGATTAGATGCCAAACTTGCTAACCACTAGGCCACTGAGGACCTCCAAAATCTGATTGGGCCCAAATTTTCGCGGTGCTTCAGACCAATGGTAATGTTATTCAAAAAAAAAAAATGAGATTCACAGGTAAAAAACTGTGGTATAGAATGGGCTAACATACAAACAAACAAACATACTTTGACCTCTGAAGATTTTGAAGTAATTCTATATACTTTAATGTTTCCCTCAGTTCCCGGCTATTGAATTCCCCAAGGTAGCTAAAAAGCTGACTCTAGTGACTGTGATAGGTGTTGATATTTGTGCACAGAATTAGATTTTGAAAATTGTCTCACTGAAAAGAAAAGAAGTCCAAACATATATTTGCCAGATCAGCAAGATTTTTCATGACCCGGTAGTATTTTAAATGAAGAGGTCCTCGATGGCCCTAGTGGGTCTAGCAAGTTTGTGGCATCTATTCACAGGCTGTTGACTCTGTATTGGCTGTTGAACGGAACACAAAAACCCAATTTTGACGTCATGTTGAAGGACTTATGCAGGATCTTTTTGAAACTGTTCTACAGTGGCTTCAGTGTTTCTCCGCAGGGTTTTGGAAAGAAGTACATCAATGGCATGCCACTCAGTCACTGAGGCAGGCTGGACATAGAACAAACTCTCTGAACCAGATCTACTCTCTAAGACCTATTGAAGTATCACTAGTTTATCCAATTGCAATTGAAGCGAGAAAACTAAGAAATAGGCGTATTCCGCCTGGCGAGACAGTAGAAGAAATACTTGTATGAGATCTGTATTTTCTGTTTGACTCTACTTTATGGTAGATTTTATACATGTACGAGGTTAAAGCCAGCTCACACTGTGGCGATTTTTAGTGGCGAATATGCGCGATCCTGAAATTCTTCCCCGTTGGTAGCATATTCTTGGTCCATCTTCACTGTTCTCCACCGTTCTCCATGGATCGTCATCTGACTACGACAGTTTCAAACTGTTCAAAACTATCGCCGGTATTCGGTGATTCTTGGCGGTTTTTTTTATTCCGCCATGGGAATTCGCCGCTATTGGGAGCAGATTCTTCTACATCGTAGCTCTGTGGTAGGACATTCTCCAGCAAATCGTACTATACCTTCTTGTTCTCAGTAAATTCGCCAAATATTCTTCCTTGTTCTCAACTGGTTCTTCCTTTGTCGTAGAAGATTCCCCAAGTATCGCATTCATTCTCTCCTACTTGTAGCTGATTCGTGGGTAAATTCACCAGATATCTTCACCAGTTCGTAGGGTATTCTTTGTATATTCTTGCTTTGTCTCAGGACATTCGAAAGGCATCGTAGAACATCGTAGAGGGGTCGTAGAAGTATGAAGATCTTTTATCACGTGACTACACTTTCCCGCTTTTTTTTTTTGCGAATTCTGGCGAATTTGAAGTCGCCTTTATTCTTCTCTATTCGCAGATATCATCGTAGCACCCTCGCCACTGTGTGACCTGGCCATAAATGAGTATAATCGACCGTTCTGAGATTAACAATGAACAATTTGACGGCTTTTCTGATTAAATTTGATGGATCTATAATGCACTCATGCGTGTAGGTTAAGAGCAAGCTTTACACTGACCGTTCCATAGGCCACGCCCACTTCCTGGTTTATGGTATTTTAGTTGTCTCCATGTCAGGCCTTGTCTGACAAACAAATGGCGAAAATGGCGGGAAATGAAATGTAAACATTGAGTATTTCTAGATATAAGAGAAATAACACGCATTTTAAATGATTGGATGTAGCATATAATTAGAAATTATATAATAAAGTATATTTGCTTTATTGTGACAAAAATTATAAAATAAATAAATAAGCAATTTATTGATCAAAACAAATCCTCGTGCATTGCAGTAAAATATAAACAATGGCAGCTTGGGAATATATGTATGCATTGCGGACATTTTAAAGTAGGTAGGATTGATGATATAATTTTTTTATGAAATTACACTGTGGTTTCTTTTTGTTCCATTGTCAGAAAGCAATAATATTTACAAATATGTCCCTAAAAATGACCACGTTTTTGTGATTCAAAATGGCGCCGATGAAAATCGGAGGAAATGATTGGTTGTTGCCATTGTAGTAAACAGGATATATGCCGATTTGCGGTATTTTGATTGACACCGTGGAAAGGTCCACTGGGAATAAGCCTAGTCGCATGTTCCGATCTTCCGGTGTAAACAAACCTCGGGAGAGCACGTAAACAAAAGCACGTGGTGGGCGAAAATAGGCGAATTTTTTCTTGTCCTCATCTTCGTAATAAAATGGCTGTATCTCTGGAAATACTTACCGGATTTTTACAAAATGAAAAGCACCAGAATATGTAATAAATTGCCTTTGAAATGGTGTGAATATTATATTTTTATATACATATTTTATATTTGTTTTATATTTATCCAATCTTCAACCAAATTCCTGTAAGTTGGCAAGGCATCTGGCGCCATATTCATGAAGAGATCTTAAAGTTAAAGTTAATTAAAATTACAGTGCAAAAACACCTAAGTGTTATACTGCACTAAATATTTACAAATATTCTAAAACTACATAAGTATGTACAAATACATTATATTTCATAAAATAACCATAACACACACACAAGTAACGACAAGATAAACTATAAAAAAACAAGAAATATTTATCAAAATATGACCAAAATACTAATAAAACACAGTAGATATAAGGATTAAAAAACAAAAATAGGAGGCTATATTTCAAAACTAAATCTAAACATAAAAAAGAATTTAAAAATAAGATCACAGTAAACGACTACAACAAATAAACTGTATAGAAACAAAGAGAATAAAACAGATACAAAGCATCAATAAAAAGAAGAACATATAAATAAAACATAAAGTAAAACTTCACTCTAGTCTGGTATTACACTGTGATATATGTGTATCTATACTTCCTCCATGTAGTCGCCTCTTACGACACGCAGGAGGGCACGTTGCGCCTATTCTACTTCCCCGGACCCACAGGGGGGATGAAGAGATCTTAAGTCTGAGACAAAAGTTAGTCTCAGCTTTGAGATTTGGTCTCAGCTGAGACGAAATCTCAACTTTGTATTCACAAACAGGTTCTCAGCTGAGACCAAGCTGAGACCAGTCTCAAGTCTTCCCAATGTAAACAAAATCATTAACTTGCAAATCTATCCAACATTTTTTAAAGATCAATAGTTGTTCTGTGTGTTCTAATTCTTAACAAAAATTATTCTGTCTATTAAAATAAAAAAAAAATAAATAGAAAATTGTGTCAATTGTTTTTTATTTTGGATGTCACATGATCCACTTCTTTGTTGCTGTGCAGTCAGAAAACTCAAAGTAAGGTACTTTTGAAGCCAAAATTTGTGCTATCAGTTGTTCCAAAAGTTTAGGCCAAGTAGTATACAGGTTGTAAATTATTTCTACTTTACATTAAGCCATAAAAAAATAAAAAATATGAATCTCAGTTAAGATGAAATAATGCTTGAGACTTTGAACAAAATATTTAAGACAACTATGTACCAGTCTTAAGTTTGAGACCAAATCTGAGACTAAACTGTTTTGTGAATAGCTAACAAGTTTGAGACTAAAAATGGTCTCAGACTTGAGACCAAAACTTAAGACTTGAGACAAAATTTGGTCTCAGCAAGTTTTATGAATACTGGCCCAGCATCCAAATAAATAATTCATAAGAGAAACTATGTTATTTATTTATTTGGGGTTTTACGTCGCTTTCAACACTGTACAGGTCATATCACGACGGGTAGTTGGAAGGGCAGAGGAAACCAGTACATACAGTTCGCTAGGGTTCTGTACTGTAAACTGCCGACCAACGGCAAGCAACTACCAGCTTTCCCACTTAAGGCCATGACGGGGATGGAACCCCGGCCTCAGAGGTGGGAGACGAGAGTGTTACCACTCTGCCACCGTGGCCCCTGAAACTATGTTAACCACACACACACACACACACATACACACACATCATGACAAAGGTATATTTCAACAGGGTTTGTGTTCAATTTTATTCCATTAAAATCAATCCTCCATTCGCTATATAGACGTATATTTACACTGTACTTCATATCTTTCTATTATTGTTCATTTCTCATACTAGTTTGTATAGTAATTTGATTATATCTTTGCCAACAAACAACACAACTTCCTTAAATAAAAGCCATGAAACCTATAATAGTAATTTGCCTTTGAAATTGGTATAAATACTATGTTACTACAGCTTCAATTAAAAAAAACACAACATCATTAATTTTAACCAAATTGGAGGAATTAAAACATTGCGGATCTAAACAGGGGTTCATCTTTTACCAAACATTACTTAACATGCAAAAAAAAAGTTAATAATAATAACATTAGAAAGGTATTTGAACAACACTTGTGATGGTTGTTATTGCATTAAAATCGAGAGAAAAAACTTATTTAAAGTCAAATTTGGGTTTACCAGTATACAGGAAACATTTCAAATGTTTCTAAACCATTTATAAACCCATAAGGGAAACGTTTAGATGAGGCTTAAATAAGGTTTAAAATGAAATACTTGCAAACATTTATGTAAACGTTTTTAAATGTTTCTAAACCATATGTCCAACGTTTATAAACGTTTTAAAACCTATAAGAAAAAGGTTTAGATAAGGTTGAAATAAGGTTTAAAATTTTTATTTTTTTAAAAGTTTTATTTTAGGTTTACAAATCGTTTTTAAGGTTTATAAACGTTTATAAACATTTAGAATGTTTGCTGGGATATTTCCTTACCTCAGAAGTATTTAAAAGTTCCTCCAATACCTTATAAGGAAATATACAACCACAGATATTAGAATAGAAAGCAGTATAACCTACAATAAAAAACCATTCTAAAGTTATACGAGTGTCGTCTTTGTAACTTCAAATTTTTTTAGACATCCATGTTTAATCTATATACTTTCATTGCCAAAATTTCGTTTTTTTTAACATCTTATTTCTGGTGAATTCAAGGCTTTCTCAAAATTCTTCACTGATTCTCCACTGATTCCCTAAAAAATATCACAAACTACAGTTCCCCTCAAATAGTACAAATAAGTTTAAATAATAAAGGCAAAAAAAAAAACAATTTTCACCCGTTTGTGATAAAATGATGAGGTATTGCCGTCGTAGATGCTTCCTATGTGTTCTAAGCTTTAAAATGATATATTATGTACCCAAATCAAGCAAGAAATGACAATTTCACGAGTTTTAACCCTAAGTTCTGATCTATTTCATTCAACCGCGTGGTACTTGTTTGTGTGTGTGCCTTTCGCAACATAAACAAGCGACTTGAGCATGCGCACTCGAAACCACGAACTGGCTTACCGGTATGTTCATATTGTACATGTACTTACCAATAATGGCTTTATCATAACAAGAAAGTAGGTCGAGAGGTCAAAGGTTATCACGTGAGGACATCTTGAGACTACGGCCAACTATAAATGTCTATTTTTCTTAGACGTTGGCCGTGATGCCTTGCGGCCATCCGAGAACAGCATTCAGCCCCACATCGCAGGCTTGTAGCTTATAAAAGCTACATTTAAGTAATTAAATTTTCAATTTAATGTATTTTCATATAAATCTATTACTAGTGGAGTGGAAGGTTTAATGCTGACAACTGTCTCCTGTGACGTCATACAAAACCTGATGAAACCTTTGGATTAACTGCAACTGTTATAAATTCTGTGAAAGGCCAAAGTCTTATTTTGATCAAGGCGGGGTCAAGGTGGTTGCTGTGGTATCACTCTGACCTCCCACCTCTCTCTGAGGTCTGGGTTTCAAACCCCGGCCCCCATGTGGGAAAGCTGGTAGTTGCTTGCCGATGGTCAGCAGTTTACAGGTAAAAGGGGAAGGTTTTTCTCCCAGGACAAAAATTCCATTACATTTCACCTGTGCCACAAGTCAGGGATGCCTAAGATGATTATATTTGTGCATCACTATTTGACTGAGGACTGGCTTTAAATGGTCTCTGTCCTCTCACACCTTTGGGATTGAATTCATAAAATTTCTCAATTTACAACAGGGGCCACGGTGACCGAGTGGTAACACTCTCGCCTCCCACCTCGGTTCGGTTCCTGGCACGGCCTCAAGTGGGAAAGCTGGAAGTTGGCAGTTAGCTGGAAGTTTACAGTACAGAACCCTGACGAACTGTATGCACTGGTTTCCTCCGCCCTTCCAACTACCCGCCGTGATATGACCTGTACAGTGTTGAAAGCGGCGTAAAACACCCAAATAAATAAATAAATAACTAAATTGACAACATCGTCATCAGTTCACCAGTCTTCCAAATTACGGACCTGGTTTTTCACAAGACTAAGTAGATTTACTATAGATGAAAAGCCTCTGGAGACATATTGAAAAATTAATATAATAATAATATTATATAATAATAATAATAATAATAGTAGAGGGATTTATAGAGTGCCAACTTGATACAAATCATCTGAGGCTCTTGATTCCAAGAAGGGGTAGTCCAGGGACAGACATGGGTCAATGTCCAAAAAGTACCAGCCAGGGTATGACTAAGGTGGTGGTGGTGGGAGGCCTTCTGGGTTCTGAGAGTTTGTGGCAGCCTGTTCCGTTCAACTGATGTGGCAACTGTGAAGCCACGCCTACAAGAGCTGAAACGATTATTCCTGCTAACTGATTAGTAGGTTATCAAAGCACTAGTCGATGCCAATATTATGAAATCGGTTAAAAATTGTTTTCTTGTGTATATCACCCCCATAGCGGATTACACATGATCGTTGGAGCTATGAGCGTCTCGAGTTAAGACCTTAAAACATATCAAATTAAAGCATTTTATGTGCATTTTATTTGTAAAATATCAAAATATTACATTATTGGCCAGTTTACCGAATAATCTGGTGAATTCCTTGCTTTTCAGCATCTCGCGATCCACCATTTTGTTTGTTTACATCCGGAACACACAAGTTTTTGGTATTCCTCATACATGCTAAACATCAGAAATAATTAGTCGTTTAGTCGACGGTTAATGCAAGCGACTACCTGGCTAGCAAATTTTACTAATCATTTCAGTTCTAACGCCTACATCTGTGCTTCTTAGGATGGGTTGAGAAAACAGATAGCCTATTGCCACGAGTAACAAGCCTAGAAGTGAGACACGTTGGGATAAAAATTATTTATTAGTAAAAACACACACTGTACAATAACACATACTAAGACCTAATACTAACACATTACTAGGTTAAAATTACATTACGAAACTACTGGGTTAATATTGAAGACCAACCACTACAATTAAAAGCAACATTACTAAATTACTAAGAAGGTTAATACTGACTTATATAAAGTAAAGTTAAGATAACTAAGTTACTAAGATTACTAAAAGTTACTAATGCTTATTTCTGACTGGCTACAAGTTATAATAAATAATTTTGGTCGTATACAAATACTAGTTTAAGCATACAAGTGGCCCCAGGCGTTCTACCCTATATAGTAAGACTGGTTGATTTCATTAATGCTGATAGTTACGGGGAGGGGGGGGGTCAGGCTTGGGTGCAACATGACTCATTCCATCAAGTCAGAAAACCAGTACAGCAAAGAGCATTTCGAACTCTGTGGTTTAGCTATGTTAGATTTTTTCTGAACCCACAACAAAAAACCCAACAAAGAGTAACAGTAGTCCAAACAACTACTGATCATTGCGTTTGCCAGAAGTATTGCAGTATCAACATTAAGGGATTTGCGAATTTGCCTCAAATCGCAAAGATGATAGTAACATGCCTGGCAAACCTTGGAAATATGGCTTTCAAAGGAATTGTTTTGAGTCAAGATAACACCCAGATTTTTTTTACTTCCACCGATGGAGAGCTAGTGTTTTGAAGAAGTGATACCGGAAAATCTGGTGCAAGTGACTCTCTAATGGGTTTGTCACCTATGATGATAAATTCTGTGGGGTTTTTTTTTTTTCCGGGTAAAGTTTTTATCTTAATACCATCCACTCCACTGCTTGACTGAGGGGACTAGTGCAGAGGGAAACTCAGCACGGAACCTTAGTTTAAAAAGAGGGAAAAAAACTATTACCGATTTAATTTTTGGTTTTACAGTTTGAAAGGTAAGATTTGACCCACAACAGTGAAGTACCATACTATAATTTCCTATTGATTCATGGATGCTATTTACAAACTGACCTGTACCTCTGAGAAGAGATTATGCTTTGGGGGTGTGTCTGTCTGTCTGTCTGTCAGAATAACTCCAAAATTAATGAATGGATCTCTCTCTCTTTTGTAAGAGCAACACAAATGAATGACGATCAACAGTCAACTGTTTGATTTTGCAAGAATTAATTTCTGGATTTTTCTTGTGTGTGGTTTTTTTTTATTATTATTTTTATAGGAATGAAGTTTAAGTGAAATACCCTTTTCCTATTTCAGTTGTGATTGAATAGAATCAGTCTACCACACCACACCCAGCACAGGACCTGGGTTTGACTGCAGAACCAACCTCAATTGGCAAAGTGGGTACATGGGTGGTCAATAAGATAAGCGGTCATAGAGATCAACGGTCTTCATAGCTTTCCAATTTAAGTGGCGCAAATAAGAAAATCTCACAAACTAGACCCAGTAAACATTAAAAACGTTTATAGACGTTTATGAACCTAACTATGAACGGTTTATTTCAGGTTTAAAATGATGGGCTCCTAAATGTTCACCTATAAACGTTGATCAACGTTTAAGCATAAACATTTATGCACTTATAAACGCTAATACATAAACGTTTATATAAAAACATTTAGGGTACAATCATTGTAAACCTTGCATAACTATTTGAATTTGGTTTAGAAAAGTTTGTAAACGTTTATAAATGTTTATAAACCATTTGGACCTAATCAACAAAGATCAACATTTATAAACATTTATACACCATTTAAAGACAATTATAAATGTTTATAAACGTTTTCTACATTACCCAATTTAAGTTATAAACGAAGGTCATTTTATGAATAATTACTCAAGTTACATCAATTTAACTTTGTACAGTGCATTCTATGATATAATGTACTTCTATATTTCTACTTGACATTTAATGATGGCTTCAAACAACAGTGATACAGCAAGATATACTTATAGAAATATTTCTCCAGTTTCTCTCAAAATGGCTGTGCTGACATCATCATTCAAAATGAAAACGAGGTTAAGATATTCTTCACTCTTTGTAAAAGGTCTAGAAACGTTTATTAAACGTTTATATACCAAACTAATATTGCTCAAACGTTTATAAAACCACAGTATTGAATAATTACCAATATTTAGGTTTATATTTGGTTTTAAAGGTGGCCATGGTGGCAGGGTGGTAACACTCGTGCCTCCCACCTCTGAGGCCGGGGTTCGATCCCTGGCACGGCCTCAAGTGGGAAAGCTGGTAGTTGCTTACCGTTGGTCGGTAGTTTACAGTACAGAACCCTAACGAACTCTATGTACTGGTTTCCTCCGCCCGTCCAACTACCTGTCGTGATATGACCTGTACAGTGTTGAAAGCGACGTAAAACCCCAAATAAATAAATATATTTGGTTTTAAAAACATTAATAGGTTGACTAAATGTTTATAAACGTTTGCGATGTTTACTGGGAATAACAACATATACTTTAACAGTATCCAATGTGACATCTGGTTTTGCGTTACATCGCTGTTTAAACCCTTTAACAGATTTTTGTGTCTTAATTTCTGAAGAGCGTTTAATCTCTATGACCATTTATCTTAATGACCACCCGTGTCGTTTGAATGCTGGTGATCGACCAATGGGTTTGTTTTCAGTGCAGGGTCTTCACACCAGCCAGTATGCTTTCCCCCCATCTCATCAAGACAGGGATATCCCCAAATAAATAAATAAATGACACTTGAAGAGTGAGTACCTCCACCAAAATCCAAATAACTTTTTTCTTTCCCAAAATCCTGAATCCAGAATTGGTTCTGAATCTCCAAGACAGTAAGTCATTTGTATGTCAGACGTATATTTACTGTAAAAAAGATGTATATCTTTCTTCTCCTGTGTTGTTCCTAACAAACAAACAGAATGACAGTCGTCGCCTGATTTACTGGGCAAAATCTCATCAAAGGCATATACATTATGAGCCATGGAGTTGAATAACATAATGTTTGTACCGCGAATGTCCTTCAGTCATGAAAGGGGGAATATACTGGATAATGCATGCAATATGCATGCAAAATTATTTCATCATTTCAACTAGACAAACTAATTCTAACTGTTGAAATGAAGCAGGGCGGGACAGAGAAGGTCCATTATTTAGGACATAAAACTCATAATCAAACTCATGTGTTCAATATAACCCGTATTTATGAGCCATGTCCCTGTACCACTGTGTGTGAACAGTCAATATACCTGGGCTGACTGAAAGGGGGGGGGGGGGTGTGTGTCCAAATACTCACTTCTCATTGGTGGATGTCAGAGTCAGGTGACTTTGAGAAAGAGAGTGGCTTGGAGGACTGACTTGTCTAATTACCGTATTTTTCCAAAATATGGCCCAGGCATTAATTATTTTCAAATGGCATCAGACCAGGCGTTAAATTGAACCAGGCGTTCTTTTGAAATACAAAAAACAGTGTCATAAATTGTAAACGGTGTGCTTGGTACCAGGCGTTAATTTGAACCAGGCGTTTATTTGAACCTAGGCATTATTTTGGAAATTTACGGTAATATAACTGGCTTCTGCGTGAAAATATGTGTGTGTGTATCATTCAGTGGAGAAATGTGGAGTTGTCTCATTAAAGTCTGAGTAGTTGTGTTATGTGCACATCTAAGTCACTTATACCTGACTTATGACAACCAATCTATAATTCCTAGGTGTGCATTTTGTTTTTCATGTGCGCGCAAAGTTAAAACTCATTTAATGAACAAAAATAAATAAATAACCAACAAAAACAACAAACACACTGTGGGAGTGGATATCTCCTTTAACGGGGAAAGTTTTCGACCCAGGTCAAAAATCTCCTTTATATAGTCTTTATAAAGTCTTAAAGCCCAGTAGACTTCAAATTTGCCAGGATTTGCCCCCCAAAAATGCGGGAAAGCGTGGTCATGCGATAAAACATCTTCATTCTTCGACGACCCTTCTACGATGTTCTACGATGCTTTTTGACTGTCCTGAGATTAACCCTCAACAAAGCAAGAATACACTGAGAATATACCGAGAATACCCTACGAACTGGTGAAGATATCTGGCGATTTGACTACAATTGTCCGCGAATTAGCTACAGGTCGGGGAGAGAATGCATGCGATCTTTGAAGGATCTTCCACAACAAAGGAAGAACCAGTTGAGAACGAGGAAGAATATCTGGCGAATTTACTGAGAACAAGAAGGTAGTACGATTTGCTGGAGAATGTCCTACCACAGAGCTACGATGTAGAAGAATCTGCTACCAATAGCGGCGAATTCTCATGGCGAACTTAAAAAAAATGCCAAAAATCGGCGAAAACCGGCGATAGTTTTGAACAGTTTGAAACTGTCGTAGTCAGATGACGATCCATGGAAAATGGTGGAGAACAGTGAAGATGGACCAAGAGCGCAATACGAAGGGTGAAGAATTTCAGGATCGCGCATATTCGCCACAAAAGAATCGTCACAGTGTGACCTGGCTTTTATATACAAATATCAACAAACACCACAGCTTAGTATGATATAACATATCACACTTTTGACAGCACTGATAAACTCTTCCTTCCAGGCTAGAAGGGCATAAGTTCTCAAGGAATTTTGTTACCTGATGCAGTTCCTTTTAAAGGACACAAATTTTATTTTAATTTTCTCAGCAGATTTCAACATATAAGTCCTTCTGTATACTGGCAGTTGTTAATTGCCTGAGATAGGTTTACATTACAATGCACCTTGCCATGCAACATTAGTTTGCTTATTTTAGCATCAGAATTGACAGAGGAATGAAGGTTCCTGAATGCTCTTTGACCCCTCCACTTTGGGCTCATAAGGCAGGTAAGAATAAGTAAATGGGAAGATCCTGATTAGTTTCTTCTGTATCCAGATAGCGATCCAGAACTCGAAGTACCAACTAGCAGCAATAGAGATTTTTGTTTTGGAAATTACTTGTACTGCAAAATCTGTAAGTATACGTAGACGTTCCCATATGTCATTTCTGGTTTAAGATACAAGTACTAGGTGATGTCATGCCCTCCCCCCCCACCCCCCCGATTTGGTTATTTATGCTTGGAAATGGACTGAATTTCACTGCAAGGAATGTATGGTAGAGGGATGAACTCTTTTTTACTGATTCAATGTAATATAAACTTTATCAACAGTTGTGGTGCTTATAAAATAAAAATAACAAAGATTAGCAACAAAAAAGGCTAGCAAAATATATATAAACTATTTAATTTTAAGTTGTTGTTTTTTTAAGCTTCCCACAAAGGTAAATACAATACAGCATGATAAGGATTAGTCTGTCCCTTACCTGTTGAATATGGCAAAAACTACAAAGGCTTTTTAAAAACAGTGTTACCAAGTGTCTTTTTTTATCTAAAACTACATTTTTGGCAACATAAATATAATGTAAGATACATGAATATATTATTGCTTAAGTTGATGATGCAAAATTGAAGATGTAATAGTACAAAGTTAACATAAACCCTCACGTTTTGTACATACTTGTAGAACTGTTTTTTTGCACGTTGTCTACTTGTAGCTTGACGTACGCAGTTTGATAAAAACGTTGATAGATGACGTCATACGTGTACTTGTATCTTATACTCTGTATTGGTGTTTTCCTGCTAGCCTACAAACAAGCAAACAGACAGTGGCGATTAATTTTGGTTTGAATAAGTTTATACAGCTACATTTATAGGTCCCTGTTTCATTGATAGACTTACCCAAATAGAAGGGGGGCGCACAGTGGGGCAGTGGTAACACACTCGACTCCCACCTCGGAGGTCAGTGGATCAAACCCTGGACCTTATGTGTGAAAGCTGGTAGTTGCTTACCGTTGGTTGGCAGGGGTACAGAACAGAACCTTGACACCAGCTGTGTGGACTGGTCCCCTCTGCCCACAAAACAACCCGCTGTGATACGACCTAGAAAGTGACGTAAAATCCCAAATTAACAACAAATAGGATAAATAGCCTGTCTGAAATGGTCATTCAATGACATATTTTGTGAACCATGTAATTGGGGTAATTATTCATAAAATGACATTTGTTTACATTCTCCCTTGAATCATGCTGGATACTTGAACCTGAATGTGAAAAACATTTATAAATGTTTTTAAACGGTGTACAAACATTTATAAACATTTATGTATTACCGTTTATAAACGTTTATCCTTAAACGTTGATAAATGTTTACAGGCAAACGTTTAGGGACCCATCATTTTAAACCTTAAATAAACCGTTCATAGTTATTTTTATAAACGTTTATAAACGTTTCTAATGTTTATTGGGTATTTTGTAGATCATGTTGCTTGCATTGTGATACGATTAGTTAAAAAAATCTTCTACGATATGTTCTGGAGAAGTTTGCGAAAGGTTTCTGATCCAGTTGAATGGTTTATGAATGGATTGCCTCTCAGATGACAAATTTCCAGGCTTGTAGCCCCCATCGGAGAGGACGACTGGAACAGTGGAACCACCTCTTAACTGCCACGTCTGGGCCTTTTTTCTGAATGCTGAAATTGTGGTTTACAAACCTTCCAACTGAAGACATTGTCCTCCTTATTGCTCCTTAGGAGCAAATTATCAGGATCGGCCTATTGGAACAGGCCTCTTAATGCTAAGCTGCTTAGTGTTGTACTTAGTGTGACAGGTTCGGTTGTGGCGAAAATACAATTTTGCTGTTAGGCTACATTGTGATTCATATTGCACAGAATATGAATAAGATATAAATAATCTATTCATGTTAATATATCATTTGCTATTCATAGTAAAATGAAGCATTCTTGAGGGGAAAAAGTGCACAGATCGGATAAAAGTTGACTTACTTTCTTACTGAATGCTTTATTACTGAGCCATACATTCCTTTATGCAATGCAAACATAAGGATAAGTGTTTGATACCAATAGTAACTTCAATAATATGTGAGTATTAGGCTATTTGCATGTTTAATGGACTGTCACTCGGGCAAACCTATAACATAAACCAAAGTCCATATACAGGAGGGGGAGTGGGGGGGCAGGTATTGGCTATAATTGCTGATCATATTATTTGTAGTTATATGGATATGTATATATCTGCCACTGTGGTCTAGTGGCTAACACACTAGCCTAGGGACACAGAGGACGTGGGTTCAATCCCAGGTGTAGCCTGATACATAGTGGCTCGGATGACCACCTAAAATGGAGGTCCTCTGTCCCCTATTTCCAGTGACAGGCTAAAGAAGATCAAGGGCGTTGATAAATGGTCATACTTGAGTCTCCGTGATTCAGTTAGGGGAATGTCAGTCATTTAACTGGTCATGTAGCTCTTTGATACCATGTAGTACATGAAGATATTGCACTTAGTATAAATACAAGTACAACAAAAAAACTACAATGAAAACAAAGGACAGAAAGAAAAACCAAAGCTTGTGGCTACTAGCCCGAGCCGCAAAGCGTTCAGAGACTCCAGGGGTCGATTTCACAAAAACACTTAGCCCAGACTTAGACTGAAATTGAAGACTTTTGTCTTAAAATGAGGCTAAGTCTGTGATCTTAGACTTGGAGGATTTCACAAAGCTGCTAAGTCTAGGCTTTAGCTAAGTCTACCCAAGAGTGGGCTTAACTTTTGTAAACAAAGGCTTAAATATGGCCGCAATATATTTTTCTCACTTCAAAATTTGAAATGCTTGAAAATAAAGAATAAATATATAGAACATCTCCCTAAATTATTCTTTGGACATGTCTGTGTGATTATAAGGTTTCCCATTTAAAAATACAGCATTTTGTCAAAGATAAAATGAGCTAAACAAGGGATATATGTTGCCACTAAAATATTTTAAGTAGAAATAAAGGGTCACATGACCTAGAAAACCACCATGGTTATATGACAAGCTAAGTCACCCTTTATGAAATCCATTTAAGTCTAGGACTTGGCAAAGACAAAAGACTCAGATTTAAGTCCCTGACTTAGCCTAAGTCTGAGACCCTTTGTGAAACCGGCCCCTGTAGTGGACTGAAGCGGTCACCCATCCCACTACTAATGTAGTCCTCTAGGAGGGAAGAAAGTCTGATATTTTGATGACTGTTTCAAAATTCAAATTTACAACAGCGTTCATTTTTCCTCAGGGAGAGAAAAAAAAGGTCTGTCAAAGAGTAAAAATTGAAATCTCACATATTTATATCTTAGAATTGAAAATTGGATGTATGTAATATATCCCATGACAAATATCGCAAACTGGACATTGCCCGTTATAAGTCGCACCGATGTGTACTAAGACTTAATGCGACCACATAACATGCAAAGGAACAACAGAGTGGATACAGGCATAGGTTTACACATGCACATAGGGGCCACGGTGGCAGAGTGGTAACACTCTCACCTCCCACCTCTGAGGCCAGGGTTCGGTTCCCGGCACGACCTCAAGTGGGAAAGCTGGTAGTTGCTTGCCGTTGGTCAGCAGTTTACAGTACAGAAACCTTGACACACCAACTGTATGTACTGGTTTCCTCCGCCCTTCCAACTACCCGTCATGATGTGACCTGTACAGTGTGTTGAAAGTGAGGTAAAACCATAAATAAGTGAATACGCATGCACATACATGAAGCCTCAGCTTTAGATAAATATTTCTATCTGATAATGTCAGAGTCAAGCAAATAAGATGTGGTTTGTTTGTGTAGTGTCATGAGTGATTCATATGTCTCTGTTCTAACCATATATAGTTTTATATCTTATGTTGCATGTATTTGCATAACTCTAACTCTTAAGCTCCCCCCCCCCCCCCGTGTTAAACATAGCCTTAATTTAGGCTCAAGTTTCTTACCAATTAGAGAATATAGAATACAGATGGAAAAGTCTTAGGTTGCTAACAAGAGGGTTTAGAGATACAAGTAACCATTACAAGATGTACTACCAATCAAACAGAAGGCTTCAATATTTGTCAGGCTACCCTGAACGTCAGACATCAATAGTAAATAAGTGAGTTTATAAAGATACAATGCTATATTGACTCAAATTAACTGATTTGCAAAAGTGGCTGTATTTGAGGGCAAATTACTAAGTCTGGCATTAAATAGGAAGCCCATCTATATTTACATAGCCTCGCTAAAGGCTCAAATCTAAAATCATACTCCTAATTTTTAAACATGTATACTTAGGTAAGTATGAAGTTGCTCAGGTTTCCAGGAACTTCTGCAAAAATTACATATTGCTGCACGATAGTATTCTATTTTATTCTGTACTTTTAAAGCACTTAATCTCTGCTAGGCAGACTCTAAGGCGCAACAACAAAATCCAATTAAAAAAATCATCTCTCTATAGTCATTGCCAAGTCCAGTATCATATGACTTTTGGAGAAGATTCACAATAGAAAGTTGGTTGTTTTTAATGCCTAATACGCCTCCCACCTCTGAGGCCGGGGTTCAATTCCCGGCACCGCCTCAAGTGGGAAAGCTGGTAGTTGCTTGCCATTGGTCGGCAGTTTACAGTACAGAACCCTAGCGAACTGTATGTACTGGTTTCCTCTGCCCTTCCAATTACCTGTCGTGATATGACCTGTACAGTGTTGAAAGCGACATAAAACCCCAAATAAATAAATAAATTAATGCCTAATACATTCATTGGAAATCCCTCACAGGTCTAGTGGATGAGCAACTTTGGCGTCTAATCATAGGCTGTCACGTCTGTGTGTGGGTTCACCTCCCACCAATGGCAGAAATAGTGAGGAACCTGTCTCAATAAGAACCTGGGGGAAGAACATTTCATAAAACTTCAGATTTGTTAAAATTTAATAATTCCCTGAAATGAAAAACACAGGACTCTCATGTATTGGTTGACTTGCTAATTTGGCCAAAATCTCAAATTCCTCCAGTTACAGAGGTTGCTTGATTAATTCTGAATAGAATCGGCCCACAAACCCAAACTTCAAGTGAGCTCAAAGGACACAGTTATTATGGGCGCTTTAGGAAATGATACAATAGAAAAATTACCAGAATATGCACCCCAAGGGTTGTTATGATTTTTTTTATTATTCACATGTTAACAAAACTAACTTCATTTATAGTAACGTCTGAGAATGAGTTTATGTAATTTACGACATTCTTGTGTTCATCTCTTGCCACTTTGGTCTAGTGGGTAACACACTCACCTAGGAATAGAGAAGAAGAAGGGAGGTCTAACCCAGACACACGCAGATACATAGTGGCTCAGATGACCACTTAAAATGGCGGTCCTCTATCATTGGGTCCTATCCCCAGTGGCAGGTTAAAGAACCTGAAGGACGTTGATAAATGGTCATCCTTGAGCCTCTGTTCTTCCAGTTAGGGGGGAATGTGAGTTACTTGTGAGTTGGGGGTCTGTACCTGTACAGTTGGATTGGTTAAATAGCGTTTTGAGTCCTGAAGTCCTGGAGAAATTGCACAGAGTATAAAAACACAATACAAGACAATCTCTTTGTTTGTTGGTTTGTTTATCTGTTTGTTTGCTCATCAGACGAATATGGATGAAATTGTCAGGAAATGTTGATGATTATTAAATGTAGATGGTGATCTAGATTTCTTGGCAATATTAAGGGCTGATAAAATGATACTTCTTGAAAATAGTGTGAACAAACCTTAACTCTGAAGGCGTTACATACCTGTATCTTGTATTTTTGTTGATTTTAAGGCTTTCTTTATCCAAGCAGTTTGTTTTGATGAACTTAGTGGTTTTGTTAGTGGTTATTTGATTAGAGATGCCCTAAAGGGCATGACTTTTGGATTTTCCCCGAATGGCAAAAGTGGTGGGGGTTGAGCATTTAATTGGAGGTGGGGGGGCATTTATACAGATAAATATGGTAATTACTTGTTTCCATAAGAACATAAAAGTTTCATGAAGATCCATTCTTTACTTTAGGAGTAATTCCAACCAGAAATCCAAAGTCATTGAAAATACATTAAATATAGGACCTTTCAGGAACAACATTCAGGATTTTTTTCACGATATCATTGAGATCTTTTCCAAAATTTGATCATTTCTTCGTGTGGCCACAACACAGATAAAACATTTTTTTAAAATCATTTTTTACACTTTAGAGTTATCTTTGGGGTTTTTAACATCAATTTCAACACTGTACAGGTCATATCACGAAGGGTAGTTTTGTGGGTGGAGGAAACCAGTACATACAGTTGGTTTCAAGTTTCTGCACTGTAAACTGCTGACCATAAGTAACCAACTTTCAACTTTCCCACAAAGGGTCTGAGGATTGAACCACAGACCTCAGAGGTGGGAGGCAAGTGTTACCACTGAACCACTGTATTTATTTAATTATTTATTCAATTGGGGTTTTACTTCGCTTTCAACACTGTACAGGTCATTTCAAAACGGGTAGTTGGAATGGCAAAGGAAACCAGTACATACAGTTGGTGTGTCAAGGTTTCTGTACTGTAAACTGCTGACCAATGGCAAGCAACTACCAGCTTTCCCACTTGAGGTCAGGCCGGGAACAGAACATAGGTCTCAGAGGTGGGAGGTGAGAGTGTTACCACTCTGCCACCATGGCCCCCCTACGGCTGCGCCATCATAGCCTCCTAGAGTTATCTTGAACATAGACGACCAAACAAGCAGACACCCAAAACATAATCTCCTTGTGGAAATAAAGGGGGAGAAATCACCCTTTAAAATGTAACTAGTATGCAAATATATACAAATTGTATGCATAACAATGCCTTTGAGATTTCATAATGCAAAATCAGTACATATTATTAAGTAGTATATATTCAAGTATGTTTGCCTATTATATGCACAGTTCATAATATAAGAATGTTTAGTTTCCACTTGAAACTCTTGGTGTGTGGGACGAATTCTATTCAGACTAAATCAACTGATTAGCAAAATTGTGGAAACTCTAGGAGTGTCCCAAATTAACAAGCCAACTAAGGCAGGAAGGTTAAAGCTTATTTCAAACAGAAATATGAACAGAAACATAGGTGAAGTTTTCATTTGCCATTTTCTCTCCTGTACTCATTACATTTTTTTGTCCAGTTAATGCAATATTTCATACTGGGATTATAGAGACAAGGGCATAGTCTTGAATGCTTACTATTAATAGTTACCATTACAGATTCATCAACAAGTAGCATTTTGTTGACATTTCATTAATTTTCGTAAGCTACATATATATATAGATATATACATATATATAATTTGTTATAAGTTATAAGAAAGGGGGACAGAGAATTAAAAAAATACAACTTGTTTGTTTGTCCTGGTGCATTATTCACAAATAGGTTTTAGCCTCAAACTTTTGTATACAAAAATGGCCAACTTAAAGCCTGAGATTCCCACAGGACCTTTTGTATACACAACCCCCTGTTGTTTCGGTTTAATGTGACGGATAATAAGATATTATTTATGAAAAAAAAAGAACCTTATTACACAAATGTTCAGGGTTCCATTATTGGTGCAGCGTAAAAGCCTGTGCAGTTTCAAACATTATAAAATTGACTTCATATTCTCCATTCCATTTCAACATATGTGTGAACAGAGATTTTTCCCATGTTTTAGGTAAAACATGGGAGGGGGGAATATTAAAGCAAAATGAAATAAATGACAGAGCAAAGAGGATGTCATGTGGTTCACTCATGATATAACACTATTTACCCACAAGTGATCTGTCTGACACTGATGCAATGGCAGGGAGGAAAAGATTCATTAAAAGCCTCTCCAATGTCTGATTCATATTGATAACTTACTTATCACTATTTAGAAGAGACAAACAAGATCCTGTTAGATACATAATGTCTGGAGGGGGGGTATTTAAGAGAGGCACATATACTTAAATTTAGACAGCAGAACACCGTTTCAGCCAGTGACAATTGAATGAATCAAATAACCAAATCTTAGCGATTTCAAAAAATTGCTACAATTTGAATCAAGGATAAGTTAAATGTTTAAAAATGGATGATGAATAAACACTGAAATTATGACCTCTGTTGTACACTTTTAAGTTGAAACTTAGCCACATTTTAATAAAGTAGGTTACACAAGACATAACCCACGTAACTGCTAATAATAAAGTGATCATTTGTTGACAGATACTTGGTCTTTCTTCTTTGGGAGAATGGCTGAATAACCTTCATGAAAGCTTTCATAAGTGAGGACTTTGCCTGGGTGATCGCATTTCAAAGATGGATTCAGAAAGGGACCCTTCTGTGAGACACTGAACGATAGACTATCGACAGAAGTGTTTATGTGAAATATTTACCAGGCTAAGTACACACACAAAGCCACTAAGGAAAAACTGAACAAGACAAAAACTTTTAATAAAGATGACTGGCATTATGAGTCATGAGAGCAGAGTATACTGTTGTATTAATTGTTGACAAAAGTGCAGGTGTGGCCTATTTTTATGGTCACATTACATCATCCAGCAGGTTTTACCTCTTGGTAGAGAAATAAATGGGGATTTTGAATGCTTGTGACATCTTGTGGATATGATATATTTCTAATTTGTACTTAGTCTGTGATTCCTATGTGCATAACCTGTTGGATAATTTGTAAAGTAATTAAGCAGTTAGTCTTCTAAATGGACTTTATATTATATACAGTGAAAATCTATATGTGGACTGGAAAACTTTCTGAAAGAGCCTCGAGGTTTATATTTGACATTTGAGTCTGAACAGTGATGCTCGACAGAAACAGTATTGCTGAGCATGAGAAACTGACAGTGAAATTAAATTGAAGATAAAAAAAATTCCATCGGATCTAATATGGACTTTCATACCACTTAATTTCCATGAATTGACAGACTCTAAGGTACAGCCATTTCTTATTATGTTTGAAATGCTAGTCTATACCTACTGAAACCAGAAACTGAGTTTAAGGTATCTTCAAATTAAGCAACTTAGCGGCAAGATCTATCAAAAGAAAAAGTCTACCAACTCAGTAATACTGGAATTCATAGATGAGCTTTTATGCCCTGTAAAATACTTAACTTTTAGTCAGTTTTCATGAGACAAATGCAGTTGTTCCTCAGTATTTGTAGAATACTCATCTATAGCTATTTGCAATAGAAACTTACTATAAAATATCTTAAAAGTCGAAAAAAAATAACAGGTAAGATCCACAGAACAAATTGCCCAATTAATTTATACTGGAAATCAAAGCTTAGGTTTTGATCCCTGTAAAATACTTGATTTTAAGGAAATTATGCCTTAATATGTGTGACTTATTAGCCAAGCTTTTGGCTAAGTCAGGAACTCAAATCTAAGACTCTGGCCTTAGCTAGGTCGGGGGCTTAAATGGAATTCAAAGAGGGTGACTTAGCTAAGTCCAAGCTTATCATATAACCATAGTGGTGTTCTGTGTCATGTGATTTTTTTATTGCTATTCAAAATATAGTATTTGTGACATATATCCTTCATTTGATTCATTTTATCTGAGGATAAGTGTTGTTTTGACATGGAAAACATTGTTCCTAGATATAAACTTCACAAAAATTACTTTAGTGAGGTGTGCTGTACAATTATACTCTATTTGCAGTCATGGCGGCCATGCTTAAGTCCTCTTTACAAAGTTGAAGCCCATTCCCTATCAGACCTAAAGTTAAGTCCCCTGCTTAGCAATTTCATGCACTTTGCAATTTCACTGCTTTGTGAAATCTGCCAAGTCTTAGCACATTGACTTACCATTCTGTTGAGAAAATTTAAAGACCAAAGTCTTACATTTAAGTCTAAGTCGGAGCTTAAGTTTTCCAAACTGTACATTGAACAACTATATATAATTATTGAAATTGCACATAACAGGACCTTTAATAAAGAAACTTTATATAAAACTAGGTGATACTGAAGTGAGTGGAAGTGTGAAGTAAACTTTAGCATAGAAATTTCTGCACAGAGAGCACACAAGCAAAAAACTGTTGGATATATAGGAATATATACTGTGTAACTTTTTTGTTGTAGTCAGTGAGAGATTTGGAGTAAAACATGTCTAAACTTGACTTGAGTAAAAAGGATCTAAAAGACTCTGATCTTCTCAAAAAGCTGCATAATGTAAAAAATGACATACAATATGAAGAGCTAGATTTATCCTACAACAACCTAACATCTCTGCCAGACTTGAGGAAATTCAGGCAGTTTGATGGCCTGAAAGTGTTAAATCTGTGGCATAACAATGTCACACACATTGATTTCAGTTTGATCCCGCCCACAGTGACAAAGCTTAACCTTAGTTTTAATGAACTGAATGGTATTCGGGATCTGAGCTGTTGTACAGAACTCAAGTACTTGGATGTATCGTACAATCAGATCACACATGTACACTGGAGGAACCTTCCACCTGCACTGAAACGGCTCGACCTGGGCAAGAATCAACTCAGAACCGTGGGCAATTGCAGCCATCTTACACAACTGAGTGTATTGTCTGTGGGCAGCAATCGCATCAATCAGATCGACTGGAGGAACCTGCCACCTGCGTTGACACGGCTCGACCTTTACAATAATCAACTCACGGCAGTCGATCTGTTCCACTGTATACGACTGGAGCGGCTAGACTTGGACAACAACAGCACTCTCCACTGGATTCAGTCGCTCCCGAATAGAAGCTTCCACTTCGACATCAATTCGAGTGTGAGGGTCCTGGAAGAAAAGTGTTTCCACGAGAACACCTACGGCATACTGAAGAAAAAGTGTAAGAAAATAAAATGGGAGCTAGAACAGCCACCGGTAGAAGTGTTGTTGCAAGGACTTGAGGCTGTGCTAGAGTATTACAAAGAGAAACCCATCAGGACCACACACTCAAGGTAACGTTTTCTCTGCTTTACTTTTTTCTAATATTTTTTACACAGCACTCTTTCCAAAACTGACACAAGAAAGAAGTCTCTGTGTGAATGTGTAGGATTTTTGTCATCCACCACATGCTGTACTTCATCTGAATAAACTGCGAAATCTGAAAAACATGTGCTGAGCTTTTCTGGTAATATTTCATAAACTCTGTGGGTTACAAATATGTCGCATACACCATTAAAAAGGTCCTTTTACACATTTTCTGCTTGAATTTGGTGTTTTAAAATCCATGCAGACTTGGCAGAGAAATCACAAGTTAAACACTGAAGTTTTTTATGTTTTCTGGTGCCCTTGGATATGTTTCACAGATGATATATTATCTCCATTCTTTGCTAATTTCTCGCTAATTGTGTAAGTTACAGACATGTAATATGTATCGTTAGAAAGGCATTTTATACGACTTTCTGCTCGTGCTTCCTGCATTGAAATCCATGCAAAAATGGCAGAGAAATCACAACTTAAACATTTCTATATTTGTGTTGACCAAGGACAAGTATTATGGCTGATTTTCCTCTCCATTCATTGCTAACATTTCTTTCAATAAAATCAGGTCAAGGTCAGTCAACAAATTATTTGGATCCCATCACATGGCAATTTTTTTTTGTCTCAGTTAAACCTCATCAGCCATTTCTGTGAAAAGGGGATCAAGTGTTGATGTCAATGAAAATAGTGATAAAATTAGGCCAAGGGCAAGTTGGCGTTGACATTTTTAGCTTGTTAATTGTGGTTTTTAGGTTTGGACTGGTAATTGTATAAAACAGACATCAACTTATTCCTGATTCTGATTATGTGACAAAAATAGCCACTTAAATGAGAAAATTTCATCAAGAATATTGCATCCTATTCAGACTTGCAGAGGCAAGTGTACTTCTAACAACATCTCACGTAACAATGAAAACCCTCTGGCTGGTTCCTGGCTTTTATATTCCAAATTTGGACCTCCAGGAAAGGCATCTTCTAAATCTTGTGCCTGTGAACAATTTTTGGGATTCAAATGTTATGTTGCTGTCATTGTTTATATATCATTTGGAAAGTACTAGAGAAATACTTTTGTTACTAGGTATATTTGCATTCATCTTTTCCCGTCTGGTTTTCAGCCTGATGTTGCTGGGACCAACAACTGCAGGAAAGTCTAGTCTAATGAAATCGCTAATGGAGGGGAAAGCTGTTCTGGTTCACATTGATGATCGCACGCAAGTTGCAGACATCAAAACCTGGGAGATTACTCCAGAAGATTCCATTCAGCTATTTGATCATGGGGGCCACGACATATATAGGATAACAAGTCCCATATTCATAGTTCCCAATGGCACTGTAGCACTTGTTCATGACATCAGTCAAGTTAGTGAAGACAGGGTTGATGATACAGCAGCCATTTTACGCCATGCATTCGCATATCACCCTGGAAATCAAGTTCACCTGGTGCTCACCCACACAGATGTTGTTAGTAGAGATGAAGCACAGAAGAATGGGGACTTTATAAAGGACAAGATTAATGCATGTATTAATCAAGAAATACAGAGTCTCGCACATCCCATGGAGGAAGATGAGGCTAGAAATCAGCTGGCAGCCCAACTGCAGAAGCAGAGGGACAACATGGTGGTGTTTCTTCTGTCCAGCAAGACATTTGAGGGCATAGACAATCTCAAGGAATTCCTTACAAAATTGACAGAACAAAAGCGGGTTTCTCTGCCAGAGAAATGGGTCCAGTTCTACAAACTCATGTTAAACCAGAAGAAAAACTTTTTCAAATTAGCTGAGTTGCAGCAACTTTTCAAGCAACTATATTTCAAGGGCACACAGTTATTTCAGCAGGCTAAAATCATGAAGAAGTTTAGGTCAGCTTTGGAATATTACCGTGCTGCGGGGCATGTGCTGTACTTCCCAGACAATCCTGTCTTAGAAGATTATGTCTTTCACAACAAAGACTTCCTTCTACAAATGACACAATCTGTCTTCCATCACAATCTCAAGAATGCCACTGACTTTAGGGACCTTCGTCAAACCACTAAAGTCTCTGTTCATCTGATGCTACAGCAGTATGATGAGGAAGGTCTGTTGGCCATTGAACTCCTGCAATTTCTGTGGCGAAAATATGGGCTTAAAGAAGAGGAGGAAAGAGCAGTACTGGAAATAATGAAGAAATTTCATATTTGTTATCCAGTTGATAGCACTGAGAAACTCTTCTTTTTTCCGTTTTTCCTGAAAAGCCACGAACCACCAGCTTCACTTGATTTGCAGAAACTACACTCTATACAAGAACAGTATTTCTCAGTTGTATTTAATTGTGTGTTCCACAATGCAGTTCCCATAAACGCTTTTGAAGCAATGCAGGTTCAACTTCAGAAAACTGCTGTTGAACGGAAATATGGGAACTTGCGTTACGCCTGGCAGGATGGAATCCAGGTAATTATAGGAACCTTGGAAATCAGAGCAATAAGAAGAGCTTCTGAGTCAACCATTGCAATATGTGTTTGTGCTCCGAGCCATGATGTAGAACAAGTGTGGGAAGTGACAGCCAATGTCTATTCAGACCTTGAGGCAGTCATACAGCCACTGTTGGGTGTCATTAAGCTGATGTTTTTCGAATGCACCCACTGCATTGTTAAGCATCTACAGCCTGTTCACAAACGACACCCCAGGGATGTTCTCAAAACTGAAGAGCCAGATGTGACATATGAGCGCTGCAAGGGTGATAAAATTCCAAGAGCTTTGGTGATTGCACCATCTGGTGAGTCAGTAATTGATATTCATAACTAAAAAACTAACTAACATAACTAAAAGTAAACACTGGTCTGCCAGAAAAATTAAACCATGCTTTAATAAATTCTAAGCCTTATATTCCCAGTTCTTTTTTATGTTTCTTGTTAAATTTATTCTGCACTTTAAAAAGAGATTTGTTTGTTCTTAAATTAAGCACTTTAATTGGTTGTTACCTTTTCATAATGTTTCAAAGATGTCCTGTAATCTGAATCTGTTTACTTAATGTATTTCCTTGATTGCAGCTGGAAGCAGGAAGATTAAAGAACATGTCGCAAATGTGCAAGAATATCTCAAGAAAACATTCCAAGGTATAAAGTTTAAAAGCCAGTTTCACACATTGTTACAACACTGCATATCAAGAAACTAATCATGAGAAATGCCTTTTCAAGTTGAAAGAAAATAGACCACAATACAGTGTGCTAAAATATGTCCAAATCTTATAGCATATAACACATTCATGCCAATTAACTGTTGTATATAAATTTCTGTACAGACATATTGACACATAAAGAATATTGTGAGACTGGAGGTAATGTGACATCCCATGTAATAGCATGAAACAGTGCCATTCAAGGTCAAATTGTGGCATGCATGGAATTGTGACAAACCATATAACAGTGCAAAACCTTACCCCAGAGGTCCTAAAAACCCATGTTACAAGGTTAAAACTGATTTATAATTCTAACCATTGAACAGATTACCTTTTTAAATGTTTTTCTTTACTGATGTTGGCCAGTAAAGGTAATGAAGTAAATTAACATCGTCATGTGACAAATCAGTGAGAGAACATTGTTTATAATGTGTCATTTTAAGTCACAAACACTATTCTATGTTCTGGATGTTACCTAAAATGTCTACAAAATATATTGATTCTTAATAATAATATTAAAAAGTCTCCAGTTGAGTAAGCAATGTATTTCAACAAACACATTGTAATCCCTGGCAAATTTTGTTATTTTATTTAACAGAAACATCCTTGCCTGGCAAGTTACTCTACCTGGACTGTGAGGAAGAGGGGGAAAATCAATTTTGTCTCTCTTGGGGTTGGCCTGCTTGTAATGAAGAGATTGGTCCTCTCTTCACCCATGCAGTGGTGGAGTACAGAGTTGGGGAACACTGGACTAGACTCTCTGATATCATCCAGACCTCGCCTTACATGGTCAAATGTGTGTAAATTGCTTCAAAATTTAAAAAGTTCTCATTAGAATACACTTATGAAAATAAGACTTATGACCCATTCAAGTTAAACATAACTTCAAGCATTAGCTACATTTTTGTCACTGTGGGCCATTGAGGAAATGGAGGATTTAGTATGTTTGCTTGGGTTCAGCATATTATACAAGTCCTATCATAAGAGGTGTTGTTAAGGGCAGAAGAAACTAGTGCATACTAGCAAACTAAGATTCTGCATTGGAAATTGCGATCTATCATGAAGAGAAAACCAAATTGTTGACTAGAAGTTACTTGCAAGATTTGAGGCCACAACCTCAAAGGTGGAAAGCAGCAGTGTCAACCACTACACTGCTTAGTCTACTAGATACAGGAAGGATACAGTTTGCTCAAGATTTTATTTTGCAAAGAAAATGACTGAGGCAAAGAGATATACATTTGTCTGCTTCAGGTCTGCTGGGAAAACAAACCCAGGGGATAATAGGTGGGGAAGAAGTGTGGTACCTACAAAATTACTGTACATCAACTACTGCATTATATCATTCTCAGTCACAAACAAAAACATTTTTATGAGCATCATATTATTTTAAATTTTAAATTGCATGTATTTGCTATAGTTTTCTTAAATTATTTGCTTTATGGCTTATTTGCAACATTTTATCAAAATCTTTGGTTTTTATTAGGTAAGGCTGAAGAGTTCAAGGTAGCTGCAGTTAATAAGAACGGACCTGGGGAATTCTCCCATGTCATCCCTGTCCATGTAGTAAAGGGTACGTTAAATATTCAGATTATTAAACAATTATTTAATTCTTTCAATTTATTCTACTTTTAAAGAAATTACTGACACGCAGTTGGTGCATAAAAGTTCAATTACATTCAATAATACCAGCATATTATAAGACATTATATAATACTTGTATTAAATATCAAGATTAGTGGCCTTGAAAAGAGGTGATCCGTATAACTATTATCCAGTATTCTATCAATCTTAAAAATCAATTTTCAGCTGATGAAATGCTAGACGACTCTGACAGGGATGCAATGGTTGCCAATCACTTGTTCTTCAGCAGGATGACCAATATTAGAGAAGTGCTACTACGACTTGTTAGTCGAGGTGTCATTTCAAAGACACAGAAAGAACAACTATTGCAAAAAACAAACATAGAAGGTACAGAGAAAATCTTATGGATAAAATAGGAAAGCTTCCCATATAACATACACAAATACGCATCACAAATGAAGATGACAGTATTATAGGAATGTCTGACACGACTATTATATTTTTCTTCTTCATGGGTGATCAATAGTTTTGGAGGATGTTTCATTTTATTATCAACCATTCTGTGTGATAAATAAGTAAACTAAATCCATACTTCAAGAAAGCAGGCAAAAAGAGCTATAATATATAGGGGCAGAAGTGAATATAGAAACCTCAATTCTTAACTTGAGAGTCAATTTCTGTATGGATTTTAATGTATCAAAACTGGCAGAAGCTCTGTAATATACCTTTCTAGTGGTGTATATAGAACATATCTATTACATAGTCTCATAAATATTAATGAAAAATCAGCACTCATCAAAGAATTTTTAATGCTATTATGCATAGTAAATCACACCATTAAATACAAAAAAGAGAATTATTTCTGTATGTGCCCCTCTATATACTGCTCATGGTGGATAGTAAAGGAGCAAAATTAAACAAGAATTACTCATTATATTTAATTGTACTAATGGGTAATTTAATGCAATGGATATTCATCTTAAGTATATGGTGCTATCTTGCATGTATTTTTAAATATGACACTGTACTACTCTAATACAATTTTAGACATTAAACTGTCAGCCTTAACTCCTGACACAGAGGTCTTATACTTTCTGAAGACTTAAAGATGTTTTATGAAGATTTATCATTGTTTACAGCTGCAGACCAACTGATGGAGGATGTTATTACAGCTCCAGACCAACTGATGGAGAAAGTTATCTATAGGACTACATACAAGAACCTTTACCTCTTCAAGAAGACTCTTCTGGAAACTGGCCAGTTGGTGATGGCTGCAAATGTACCTGTGAAACTAGAGAACAGGAATGCAGCATCGCACTAGTAAACATTTTAGTGAGCATAAAATTGGTATGCCCTTACCAATACACAATACCTAACAATATATGTTGGGTGGTTTACAGAGCAGAAAATTCTCCCAGTTTACAGAGCAAAATCTTTGCCAATAAGTTTGTACTAATTTCCCCTACTAGTGATTTTCATGTACAATATGTTGAAAATGATCAGCCAAAGCTCAAAGTTTGGATTTTTGTGCCCCTTCAAACAGCAAAATTCATATCAGGACCTCAGTGTGTCACACATGTTGCTCTGATAGCTTAGATAGAATGCAAGACCACAAAGGTAAGGGCCAACTGATTGCTTTCCAAATTTGATATGACCACAAGCCAAATAGGGTCAAAATCAAAGTTTAAATCCATTTTCAACAGCAAAGACAAAACTTGCTCAATGGTTTACAGAATTCAGTCACTTGGCTCTTACATATGTGGTGGCTTTTTAAATGCAGCTCATTACAGCATCTGGGGTGATGCACTAAGAACCTCTCCTGATATGAGTTTTGTTGTTGAAATGAGTATAAAAATTCAACTTTTGTCATTTGTTTTGTATGCTTTATGAAATCACCTTTATGATAAAACATTCAATGATATGATATTTCTAGAGCAATTTATTTTGCAGGGTAAAATAGTTTATGTGACCTATGATGCTGTAGCTTTGGAGAATCTTTTGATGTCATTTTTGAACAGAGTCTGATAGAGCAATTTACAGTTGATTTTGGATCTATGTAATATAAGAAAATGCATATATGGTGATAAAAAGTTATTTCCTCACATTTTGGTAGTCATCTTAAATTTTTGCTGGAAAAAAAATGTGTTGATCTTGCAATCAGAGCAAGTGAAATTTTAGCACTGCAGGGTACTGAATAGATGTGCAATATGGATAACTGATTTCAAGAAACATCACTATGGTTTACAACCCCCTCCACTTAACTCCAAGTCATGTGGCCAATTTAATTGGCCATACCAAATGCTTGTACATGTGTGTATGATTCTTTTATGTGTATGAAGTGTTGTGATGTACATATACATATACACTAAATAAATTGTATTATAGATACACAGATATCCAACTTGGTTACTTTTTTCTGAAGCTTTGTAAAAGAAATATTCTTTTAATAGCTTGAAAGGCCATGGTGGCCCTGTGGTAACACACTCTCCTCCAACGTCTGAGGTTGGTGGTTCAAATCAAGAACCTTATGTGGGAAAGCTGGTAGTTTCTTACCAGTGGTCGGCAGTTTGCGGTACAAAATCTTGACCAACTGTATGTACTGGTTTCCTCTGCCTATAACACTACCCATCATTATATGACCTATACAGTGTTGAAAGCAACGTTAAAACCCAAATAAACTTGACTAAAATAAACTTTAAATTTAATAGCTTGACCATGTAATGGTATGCGATTAAGCATCAAATGAAAAGTTTTCAGGCAGCTGCCACATTATCATCTTGCATGAATATCTCACTTGATATTAAGCCTATCAAAATGATATTTCACAGTTATCTTCTATAGGCGTGAGTAAAATTATCGAGAGGCATAAATTGGACCATTGACCTCTATCAAGGTCACATGATTAAAATTTATTTATTAAACTTCTGTTTCACCAGAATTTCTCAGAAATTGTGGGTCATTCAATTTTGGTAAGCATGTTGCTCACATTAAAATCTAGGGGCCACTCGATTTTAGGATCAATTAGGCCCGCATTGACGGGCAATTGATTATTGGTTGATAAAAAGATGCAAATACTAAGCCCTGGCTTATGATTGGTGCCAGAGGTTTGGGATGAGAAACCAACATATAGGACACCATGGCCTGGGAGTCCTTAGATGTATTCAGGTTTTACCCAGAGTCCCTCATTCAAGGTCAAATGAGGATAGCCGAGCCTAAAAGTGCTTATAACTCTCTTATTATTGGTCAAAAGGCCAAACCAGGATGGCCAAAATTCAAAGTGCTTAAAACTCCCTCATTATTGGTTTTAGGGGTTTGCAATGACAAAACAAATCAGAGGTAATCATAAATTGGGAATCTTTAGATGTCATCAGGTTTAACCTTGGGCCCATCCTTAATTACCTCTTCGCATTAGTCCTTTAGACTGTCATACAAAATTGATAACTGCAGGGATGCTTTGTTTTTGTGTACAAAACCCTTTGTCTAGTTTTAGTGTATGTTCTTATGAAAGGTGCTGTTGTATATATAAATTCAACACAATATCCCTAGTATATATGTTTATATATGTACAGTTATTTTTGTGTATGTTTTCAAGAAATGTGGTGATATACATTTAATGAAAACAATAGCTTGGATATAAAAGTTCATGTGTATTTATGTATATATTTTAGTGTATATAATTATATAAATAAAGTACTTTATATTTTACGACATTGGGTGTCATATTTATACTGTTGATACAATAGCTTTGTTGTGTTAAGATACACATATATATGTATATGTGTTATTTGTGTGTGTATTTTGAAATGATAGAAGACATAGTGTGTCTTCTTTTATTGTGAATATAGAGGACACTTGTTCATCCAATCATGATTATCCAAGTCACCCAGACTGAAAATTTGGTGTCTAACTCAATATCTCTGATTCTGATGTACAATGATTGTAGATATTATAAAAATTGTTTTATACTTTTTTAGCCACACTGAAAACCACAGGGATTTAAAATACATTTTTGTTTATTTTCTGTTCTCTTTTTTTTTACTTAAATTTGTCAGTAATGACAACATTACTAATTACATTACTTATACATTACAAGATTATTTAGAATTATTCCTCAAGCTTCAGGTATTTCCCCTAATAGCTCCAGATATGTGAGTGTTCATTGTATGCAACTGGACAGAACTGTGTAAAATGAAGAAGGTATTTTAGTACATATAGATAAAAATAGTTTTATTAGAAATGCCAAACTCCTGATAAGATTTGCATATTTAACGTTGATACACTGATATGCCATTTTTTTCTGTTGCTGGTTCACTTGGTGTCTTTCATGTTTCATTAGGGCACTATATATGGTAGAGTATAACCATCTGGGACCTTATTTAGCTAAGGAGAAAGGGCCGACTGTCATTCAAATCCTTTTTCTTACAATTACCTTTACTCTAAATGTTTTAACCTTTACATATTTTTCTGAGTAACATTCTGAGAAACAGAACACATTAAGTTTTTTCTTAAAAATTCTTAAGAATTTTCAAAGAGAGCAGCCATTTTTTTCAAAGCAACATCCTTAGATTAAACAGACATTTGAAAAATAAGTCTTGCAATATTTTGTCAATTTCCAAATGTTAATGTGCATTTGGATATGAAAAAAATATTTGGATCTAAAATGAACTAATTTATACTTCCCGAAGTTTTTAGTATTAGGACAATATTGGAGTTTAGAACCATCTTGGAAATTATTAGCTCACTGGAACTTTTAAAAAATAAGCTTTGTGCCTAAAATATACCAGTTCAGACGACATTATGTACCTTTGACCACTGATTACTATTGTAGTGGGAATAAATAGCAGTTTCAAATGTGTATATCCTATTCATCTATGATGTATAATTTGTATATATACAATTTTATAAAACAAAATTTTATAACCATATATAATGTGTTGCACCTATATGCAATAAATGAAATATTAAATGTAATTTTAGCCTTAATGTATATATTATCCTCTATACATTTATTTATAGTAAATATGGTATTTTTCTGAAACTAAATTTTGTAAATGGAAACAATGTGTATCTATTACTGTAATGAATTATTTGATTATGGAAAATGAAATAAACAGAACAGAAATGTAACTATTGTTTATTATTTCTCTATACATATAGCTTTTCTGAAAAACTTATACATTTCAATTAGTACATGTAGTATACATGAAAGTAAGTCCCTTAAAATTCAGTTGTGTTGTGTCCAATCCATTCAACAGCTTTGGGTCATATTTGGATAGTGTTTCCCACATGTTGCCATTAGCCAGGTTCAAATCCATAACCTTGAAGTCAATGAGATTTTATTAGTCAAACACTGATGTAACTAGTAGGCCACTGAAACCACATTGTCAAAGAAGGTCCTGTAACTGTCACTGTGAGCAATTAGTTCCTATGAAGCACTGTTAGAGAGCACCCCTCTGCCAAAGCAGCAAAGATTTTCCATATTGTAACTTCATCCAAATACTTTATCATATTTAACACTTTCACCTCCCACCTCCAAATTTGGAGTTTGGTCCCTACCCTACCTCAAGTGGGAAAACTGCTAGTTGCTTGCCGTTGGTCGACAGTTTACAGTACAGAACCTTGACCAACTGTATGTATTGGTTTCATCTGCCATAAAACTACACATCATATATGTTGCAAGCTTCGTTAAAATGCAAATGAAGAAACTTACAAGATTATATTAAATTGGATTTATACTTTTTCTGTGAACAATTTGGTGGCATTTTAATTAAAGTAATCAAAATATAAGTATTTTGTAAAACTGTATCATTGGCTTTGATATCAAATAGCAATTTAGTTATACATTTGTTCCGTCCATGTTACTTCTTATTATGATAGTTTAAAGATGCCTTATGCTTAGTTTACAATTAAATTATCTACAGATGAGTGTTGTACACATAATAAGGAGAATTCTGGTTGAAATGTGAAAAAATTCACCCCATATTTGAGCCTTTTATAGGTATTGCAACCTATCCTCTAATTTTCCCGTTTTATTTGATGGAGAGTTATTCCATGAATGCTGTTGTATATATTAATTTTTAAAGATGTCTTATACAAAGTTCCCAGTTGAATTCTCTATACATGAGCATTGTTTATACAAGGAACATTTTGATTATGAGTGTGTTGTCTGATTAAAAGAGCCTAAATACTGATTGTTTTACCGGCATTTAAAGCTAGGCTTTGATCTCCCAGTTTATTAATTAATTAGGTGATTTCTTCCATGGATACTGCCACTCCATACTCTAATTCAAGAATCTCATGATGACTTTTCAGTATAAATAAGTATGGATGAGCACTATATAAATAACAATTAACAGCTTAGTGACTTTTCGTATTATATTTGATGGGTCTATAATGTGCTCATGCATGTAAATTAGAGTAATTTTTACACTAAATATGTGCATTGTACATGTACTTACCAATGGCTTTATCATTTAATGTATTGGTATAAATTTATTACTAGTGGCGTGAAAGGTTTGAATGTTGAAAACTGTCACCTGTTAGGTAATGGAAAATCAGACCAAACTTTCAGAAAAACTGGAACAGTTGTAAATATTGTAAAAGGCTGAACTTTTATATAGTTTAAAAGGAGCCACAGTGGGACACTGGTAACATACTCTCCTTCTACGTTTGAGGCTGGCGGTAAAAACTCTGTACCCTACCTAGGAAAGGCTGTAGTTTCTAGCCGATGGTTGGCAGTTAAAAGTACAGAACCTCGACACCAACTCTATGAACTGGTTTCCTCTGCCCATAAAACTACCCATCATGATATCACCTATATAGTGTCACAGTTTACGTTAAACCTAAAGAAACAACAAAATTTTCTGTTTGCTAAAACAAAAAATAAATATAAATATAAATCTGTTTGCTAAAAAGCATATTCAAGCATTCATACTCACTGTTAGATTTTATATACTAACATTTAAAGACTGAATAAACTATTAAAATTATAAGGACCTTGTTTACAAGACAAATTATATTTACTATAGATAAAAAGCCAAATAATCAAACAAACAATCCAACCAAAACATAATCTCCTTAGAAAAGTAAGTATATATATTCAGATAGGTTGGTTTCTGTGCTAGGTACATCCTTCAAAAATGAAAGTTGTTTTTAAGCATGTAATTTGGTAGGTGTTCCTATTATTGTATTAACCAGAAGCATCCGGTGGATACTTTGGTTTAGCATTCGCTACGCCGCCGCAGCCGCACATAGAGAAATTTTTGGCGTTAATGCTCTAAGAGGAAAACTACATCAGCTAGGTTCACCAAATTTACAGGATATCTTCATTGGGGGTAAGCTTCTCTGGGAAGGAAATTAGCCTCATTCTGAAAGACCAGATTGCCGCCATGGGCATTTCTTTGAAAATAATCTACATTTTTCAACTGTCTGTTTCTCATAGGTAGAAGGTTGAATCTCTTCATAGGTGACATGTATAACAGATATACATATCCTCTACAACCTTGCAGACATTTGACCTTCAAGCTCTTAATTCAAGGTCATCCACGGAGTGCCCAGTAACCCACACAGCGGACTTTAAAAGTGCCTATATCTCCCTTATTATTGGTCCTAGAGATTTGCAATGTGAACCCAACCTACAGGAAATCATATGCTGCAAATCTTCTAATGTTGTCAGATTTGACCTTGGACCCCTCCTTCAAGGTCAAACGAGGATAGGGAAACTTGAAAGTGATGATAACTCACTTATTATGGATCCTAGAGGTTTGGGATAGTAAACCAACATATAGGAAATCATGGGCTAGGAATCTCTTGGTGTGGTCAAATTTGACCTTGAGCCCCTCCTTCAAGGTCAAATGAGGACAGCCAAACTTAGAACTGCCTATAACTCACTTATTATTGGTTCTAGAGATTTGGGATGGTTAACCAACATAAAGGAAATCATGGGCTGGTACTCTTCTGGTGTGGTCGGATTTCACCTTGGACCCCTCGTTCAAGGTCAAATGAGGATAGCCAAAGTTAAAGCTGCTTATAACTCACTCTTTATTGCTCCTAGAGGTTTGGGATGGTAAACCAACATATAGAAACTCATGGGCTGGGAATCTTTTTGTGTTTTCAGATTTAACCTTGGGCCCCTTGTTCAAGGTTAAACGAGGATAGCCAAACTTAAAAGTGGCTATAACTCACTTATTATGGGCTGGGAATCTTCTGGTGTGATCAGATTAGACCTTGGGCCCCTCCTTCAAGGTCAAATGAAAATAGCCAAAGTTAAAGCTGCTTATAACTCACTTATTATTGGTTCTAGAGATTTGGGATGGTAAACAAACATATAGGAAATCATGGGCAGGGAATCTTTTGGTGCAGTCGGATTTGACCTTAGACCCCTCGTTCAGGGTCAAACAAGGATAGCCAAACTTAAAAGTGCTTATAACTCTCTTATTATTGGTCCCAGAGGTTTGGGATGGTAAACCAACATATAGGAAATCATGGGCTGGGAATATTCTGGTGTGGTGGGATTTGACTTTCGGTCCCTCCTTCAAGGCCAAACGAGGTTAACCAATTTTAAAAGCCCTTATAACTAACTTATGGTTGGTCCTAGACATTTGGGATGGTAAACCAACATATAGGACATCATGGGCTAGGAATCTTCTGGTGTAGTCAAACTTGACCTTGGGCCCCTCCTTCAAGCTCAAATTGGGACAGCCAAACATAGTACTGCTTATAACTCACTTATTATTGGTCGTAGAGATTTGGGATGGTAAACCAACATATAGGAAATCATGGGATGGCAATCTTCTTGTGTGGTCAGATTTGACCTTGGGCTCTTCCTTCAAGGTCACATGAGGATAGCCAAAGTTTAGAGTGCTTGTAACTCACTTATTATTGGTCCTAGAGGTTTAAGATGGTAAACCGACATTTTGGAAATCATGGGCTGGGAATCTTCTGGTGTAGATGGATTTGACCTTGGGCCTCTCCTTCGAGGTCAAACGAGGATAGCCAAAGTTAAAAGTGCTTATAACTCGCTCATTATTGGTCCTACAGGTTTGGGATGGTAAACCAACATATAGAAACTCATGGGCTGGGAATCCTTTTGTTTTCAGAATTAACCTTGGGCCCCTCGTTCAAGGTCAAACTAGGATATCCAAATTTAAAAGCACTTATATCTCTCTTATTATTGTTCTACACATTTGAGATGGTAAACAAACATGTAGGAAATCATTGGCTGGGAATCTTCTGGTGTGGTCGGATTTGACTTTGGGCTAGCCTTTGTTATGCCGCCGCCATTCGTAGAGAGATTTTCGGCGTTAACGCTCTCAGAGGAAAATGACAGCAGCTAGGTTCACCAAATTTGCAGAATATCTTCATTGGGGTAAGCTTCTCTGGGAAGGAAATTAGCCTCATTCTGACAAACAAGATGGCCACCACGGGCATTTCTTTGAAAATAATCTACATTTTTCTACTGTCTGTTTCTCATAGGTGGAAGGTTGAATCTCTTCATAGGTGACATGTATAACATATATACATATCCTCTACAACCTCACACACATTTGACCTTGAAGCTCTTATTTCAAGGTCATCCACGGAGAGCCGAGTAACCAACATAGCGGACTTCAAAAGTGCCTATATCTCCCTTATTATTGGTCCTAGAGATTTGCAATGTGAAACCAACCTACAGGAAATCATGTGCTGCGAATCTTCTAATGTTGTCAGATTTGACCTGGGACCCCTCCTTCAAGGTCAATCGAGGATAGGGAAACTTGAAAGTGCTGATAACTCGCTTATTATCGATCCTAGAGGTTTGGGATGGTAAACCAACATATAGGAAATCATGGGCTAGGAATCTCTTGGTGTGGTCAAATTTGACCTTGGGCCCCTACTTCAAGGTCAAATGAGGACAGCCAAACTTAGAACTGCTTATAACTCACTTATTATTGGTTCTAGAGATTAGGGATGGTTAACCAACATAAAGGAAATCATGGGCTGGGACTCTTCTGGTGTGGTCGGATTTCACCTTGGACCCCTCGTTCAAGGTCAAATGAGGATAGCCAAAGTTAAAACTGCTTATAACTCACTCTTTATTGCTCCTAGAGGTTTGGGATGGTAAACCAACATATAGAAACTCATGGGCTGGGAATCTTTTTGTGTTTTCAGATTTAATCTTGGGCCCCTTGTTCAAGGTTAAACGAGGATAGCCAAACTTAAAAGTGGCTATAACTCACTTATTATGGGCTGGGAATCTTCTGGTGTGATCAGATTAGACCTTGGGCCCCTCCTTCAAGGTCAAATGAAAATAGCCAAAGTTAAAGCTGCTTATAACTCACTTATTATTGGTTCTAGAGATTTGGGATGGTAAACAAACATATAGGAAATCATGGGCAGGGAATCTTTTGGTGCAGTCGGATTTGACCTTAGACCCCTCGTTCAGGGTCAAACAAGGATAGCCAAACTTAAAAGTGCTTATAACTCTCTTATTATTGGTCCCAGAGGTTTGGGATGGTAAACCAACATATAGGAAATCATGGGCTGGGAATATTCTGGTGTGGTGGGATTTGACTTTCGGTCCCTCCTTCAAGGCCAAACGAGGTTAACCAATTTTAAAAGCCCTTATAACTAACTTATGGTTGGTCCTAGACATTTGGGATGGTAAACCAACATATAGGACATCATGGGCTAGGAATCTTCTGGTGTAGTCAAACTTGACCTTGGGCCCCTCCTTCAAGCTCAAATTGGGACAGCCAAACATAGTACTGCTTATAACTCACTTATTATTGGTCGTAGAGATTTGGGATGGTAAACCAACATATAGGAAATCATGGGATGGCAATCTTCTTGTGTGGTCAGATTTGACCTTGGGCTCTTCCTTCAAGGTCACATGAGGATAGCCAAAGTTTAGAGTGCTTGTAACTCACTTATTATTGGTCCTAGAGGTTTAAGATGGTAAACCGACATTTTGGAAATCATGGGCTGGGAATCTTCTGGTGTAGATGGATTTGACCTTGGGCCTCTCCTTCGAGGTCAAACGAGGATAGCCAAAGTTAAAAGTGCTTATAACTCGCTCATTATTGGTCCTACAGGTTTGGGATGGT